>QRFJ01000310.1:137955-237560 GCA_006176705.1 Cocos nucifera
ATGCTTGCTTAAGTCCATATATGGATCCTTTGCAACTTGCATACCTTGTGATCATCATCACTGGATGTGAAACCTAGTGGTTGTTCCATATAGATATCTTCCTCAAGATATCCATTTAAGAATATCATTTTTACATCCATTTGCCATATTTCATAATCAAAATAGGCTGCAACAGCAAGCAATGTGCGAATGGATTTTAGCATAGCTACTGGCAAAAAGGTATCCTGATAGTCAATGCCTTTGCATTGACTATAATCTTTTGCCACTAATCTAGCCTTGAATGTCTCCATATTTTCATCTGCATCAATCTTTCTCTTGTAGATCCATTTACAGCCAATAGGTACTATACCTTCTGGTGGATCTACCAAGGTCCAGACTTGATTTTAGTACATCGAGTCAATTTCTAACTTCATTGCCTCTAACTATTTCTTAGAGTCAATATCTGATACCACTTCATTATAGGTTTTAGGATCATCACCATAAACCCCATTTTCTATCAGAAATATTTTCTCTACATCCTCTGAAATAGTACCTAAGTACCTCTGAGGGGAACGAAAAATCTTTTCCGATCTACGAGATGGAGGAGGTAGTGAATGTATTGGCTCAATCTGATTTGGTTCCATTTGGTCCTTAGCTCATTGCTCTTGTGGGACTTTCTCTTTGAGTTTGATCTGCTTTTCAATGCCTCCATCTTGAATAAATTATTTTTTAAGAAAAATAGCATGTCGACTCACAATCACATTGTGATCTTCTGGAATGTAGAAATAATATCCTAATGACTCTTTAGGATATCCTATAAATCGAGCTCTAAAGGACCTAAAGTCTAACTTGTCCGCTTGTTGTCTTTTGACATGAGCCGGACAACCCCAAATTCTGAGATGACTCAGACTTGGTTTCTTACCATGCCATATCTCATACGGTGTGGTAGGAACGATTTTAGAGGAAATCCTATTCAGTAAGTATATAGTCAGTTAACAAACAGTATCCCTAAAGAAAATCAGGAAGGTCTATGAAGCTCATCATGGATCGGACCATATCTAATAGGATCCGATTTCTCCATTCTAAAACCCCATTGAGTTGAGGTGTTCCTGGTGGAGTCCATTGAGAGACTATGCCATTTTTCTTGAGATAGTTCAAAAATTTTCAACTAAGGTATTCACCTCCTCGATCTGATCGAAGAACCTTAATGGGTTTTTCAATTTGCTTTTCTACTTCATGTCTGAATTCTTTGAACTTTTCAAAAGCTTCAGACTTGTGTCTCATAAGATACACATACCCATACCTAGATAAATCATCGGTAAAGGTTATGAAGTAGACAAAGTTGCCTCTAGCCGGCACATCAAATGGGCCGCACACATCAGTATGTACTAGGGCAAGAAGATCCATGGCCCTTTTCCCCATGTCCTACAAAAGGAAGCTTAGTCATTTTGCCATGAAGACAGGATTCATAAATTGGATATGACTCGAAAGTCAATGGACTCAATAGCCCAATTTTCTCCAATTTGTTAACCCTATCTTCTGCTATATGACCTAATCTTAGGTGCCATAGATACCTATCATTTGGACTATCCCTAGCTCATTTTGATTTTATGGCATTCACATTTTGCTCGAAATTAAAAATAGATACATCAACATGTAACTGATAAAGACTATTAATAAGAAAACCACTTGCAACTTTATTTCTTTCATAAAGAATGTTACAATGGTCCTTAAAAAAATTAATTACATAGCCTTCTAATGCAAGACAAGAAACAGAAATCAAATTCCTGCTTGCTGCAGACACATAATAATAGTTTTTTAATACTAAGTCTAAATCAGATGGTAGTCGAAGAGGGTATATTTTCATGACCATGACAACAACTCTTGCTCCATTTTCGATGCACAGGATTATCTCACCATCCCTCAGTCTCCTGCTATCCTCAAGATCCTACATGAAAGTGCACAAGTGAGCACTGGAATCAGAATCAAGCACCCAACTGGATGCAGAAGAAATCGTAAGATTAGACTCAATGACGAGCATACCTCTAGAAGGGCCTACCTTCTTATTCTTCAGGGTGGCTAGGTATGTAGGGCAGTTCCGCTTCTAGTAGTCATTGTTGTTACAATGAAAATACTTTTCTTTGTCAACGATCTTCTTCTTCAGCTTTTTCTTTTTCTTCTTTCCTCCTTCCACCTTCTGCTTTTTCACAGACTTTTCTTCTTTTTAAAAGATTTTCTCTTGGAAGAAGTCCGTTCCATAGCAAGCACTGAGCCTTTAGAATCTTTCATGGAAAGCTCAGTGGTAACCAGCATATTCGATAGTTCGATCAGAAAATTTTGAAGTTTATGCATATGGTAGTTCATGATGAATTGTCCATACGCATCAGTCAAAGATTGCAGAATTATATCATTCTACAGATCCAAGTCCAACCTCACTCTGAGCTTCTCAAGCTCTTTCAAGTTTTTGATCATCATCAGACAATGATCTTGGATTGACTGTCCATCACGCATCTTAGCCTTAAACAACCATTTAGTGACTTGGTGCTTGGCTGCGCGACTCTGTTCACTAAACATCTCCTATAGGTGAGCCAACATTTGGTGAGCAATTCTAATATCTTCATGTTAGCACTGAAGTTCATCAGATATCGAGCCCAACATGTAGTATCTGACCTTATTATCTTTGTCTGTCCACTTATCTAGAGACGCTCTCTATTCAGCAGATAGACAAGCTGGTAAGGTGGGAGGGTCCTGATCTAATACATGAGTTAACTTCTCGAAACCCAAAATAATTTTGAAGTTATGGAGCCAATCCTTATAATTTGGTTCGGTCAGTCTATGGGTGTTTAGGATTCATGCTAATGGATTGGATGCAGATATTTTCTTGTAGAGAGTCAAAGTTTTTAGTTAGATATTATAATTAAGACTTAACTAATTTATTTAAAAATTTTATTTTTTAAATAAATTAGTTTTTACTATTTTTTTGGATTCCTACACTTCCTCTGTAGAAATGCAAAAATCTTCATGATTACTGATTTCCAGTGGGTGGTGCAGTCCCACCGACTTACTCATCACCTCACCTAACAGTTATTGGTGATGGGTTAGCCAATGAGTGAACAACTCTTGTTCAATAATTCTCTAATCATGAATAAATAAATTAGCTCCCACTATTTTCTCGGATCTCTACACTTTCTTTGTAGAGATGCGAAAATCTTCATAATTACTGATTTTTAGTGGGTGGTGCAGTCCCACCGACTTACTCATCACCTCACATGATAGTTATTGGTGATGGGTTAGCCAATGAGTGAACAACTCTTATTCAATGATTCTCTAATCATGATGCATCCTAACTTGGTCTTTAATTTATGAATCTCACCGTATCCAAAATATTGATCCACTCCTTAGTTAAGTTAGATCAATCATTTGCATAGATTAGATTTCTAATTGGATCTCTCATCGTATCTGAAATATTGAGCCCAATCCATCCTTCAGCCTGTACTATCCAATGCCTAATAGATATGGTTGCATCTTTTCAGTGCAACTGAACCACTATAACCAACCGAGAATAATCAACCCCGAAAAGGGCCCACATATCTACAATGGTGGAAGATCACAGACTTAATCTTTTCTTAGGAAGATTAGATTTAGATCTCATTAAACTAGACTTGACATAGTCATAACCATTATGACTAATCTAGTGGCATGGATTAGCTCGAATTATTGATCACCTCAGATCAGAACTGAGTCAACAAACATGGCCAAGTAAGTGAGATCGATGGAAGGGATATGCCATTAACTCGATAAGAATGCATTCGAGTCAAGTAACTTTCAATTAAAAATCAGTCGGTCGTATATCTGCCAAACTTACCTTAGACACCAAATTATTGAGCCAGAACCAATTGGGTTAGCCTACAATCCAGACTCTAACCACTGAGCCTAATTAGGTCTTAGCTTGATCGATCACTCACGTGACTCGATCTTGACCCAGACTTAATCCTATTAGGCTGGTCAATTTAAGCACTGTTGATCCCATCTAACCAACTCTTGATTCGATTTGATCAACCGCTTAGACCTAATTGAGCTACCCAAGCCTGAACCCAATTTTATGAATATGTCTTAGATCTAAAAATTCTCAATTTTAGACCTAATATATTTCATAATCTTAATTCTTAATTAAGTTTAGGGTTCATAAACAAAATATGTAAATAAGATCCTAGGATTTTAGGATCTAGGATTTTGTAGAAAGTAAGTTTTCAATTTTTGATTAAGGACGAACGCGCAGCACCCCTATACATCATAAGAACACCCCATCAAATGGGAGGAAAGGGTCTTTAAATCCTACTTTATTTTTATGATCAGACGGCGAAGAAAAACTCCTTAATCAGAAATACAACTAATCTACAAAACTAATTAGATCTAAGCATATATCTCATATAAAAATTAATCTAATTAAAATATATTTTGCATACATCTCATGTATCATCATGCATATTTTTTAGATCTAAATTATCTCATAATCAATCTAAAAAATTAAATTTAAATTTGATCATATCAAAATAAAATTTAATCTAGACAACTTTTGTAGAACTATTCTACAACTAGTCTAAACATGCAACTATCATATCTCATATGAATAAATTTAATTTAATTTATTTTTTATTTTTAGATCTAATTATAATATTTATAAGATTAAAAAATAGTAAATAAATAAATCTTAAAATTATATTTAATTAAATAAAAATTATGATTATACTAGACTACACATAGAACAATTCTATTCCTAATCTAGTTATGTATCTCATATGTTTTAGATTTAGATTAATTAATTTTAATTTTTTAATTTTCTAATTTTAGATCTAATCATATCTCATGTGATATCTAAAATTATTAATTTATTAAATTAAATTAGATCTAAATAAATTTTATGCAACCTGACTTTGATACTAGTTTAAGAAAAAAATTATATTTTTTTGGATCAAGTTCGTTCAAATCTGATTGGATCAAGAGGCATATTTTAAAAAAAAAAATTTAGATTCAGATCAGATTTGACACTTTTCAGATCTAATTTTATGATTTGATAAATAAAAAAATTAAATTAAATTAAATTTAAATTAATATTACCTTAATATTGGGTAATCTAATTACCCATTGATGATCTTGCTGATTACCTGAGGTTCTAATCTAGCCATGCAAGTACTTGGCTTCTATCGGTATTCACTCAAGCTGGATCTGGAGATCTTTTCTTTCTCTTTTTTTTTTCAAAAATTAGATCTGGATCTGATTTGAAGGATCTTCAAAACTTCTTCTGAAGATCAGCAGTCGTTTCTGTAGCAGTGCTACCTTCTTCCTTTCTCGTCAGCGTTTTCTTGCCTAAATTGCACCAAATTGAAGCCCAACTTTTTTAGGCATGAAGAGAAGAGAGAGGGTCAGAAGATGGCATGGAGGAGGGAGAGGGGCAGCCTTGGAGCATGGGCTAAGAGGAACTCACTTCAGGTTGGGCGCAGATAGGGTTTATTTATAGACCCTATTATGTCATGCAGTGCTGTATCAACCCGGCCAATCGTATTGCTTTATGCAATCAGATCTAAATCTAATTGGTGGGATGACATCATCTGATCCAATCAGATGAGAGTCCCATAGATTCATCCTTAGATAGCACCTTAGACTGATCAAAGTCTATAGGTAAGGATCACCTAGTTTAAATCTAAGAAGCAACCTGGAGTCCCATCTGTATGGGACTCCAATGTTTATCCACATGGGATGCACGCCATCCTAGGCATGCGCCCTCCATCTTCTTGCCAAATGATAGGTGGACTTAGTCAATAAGTCTCTCCTATGGGTGCATGATACATGGGCAGATGTCCAAAGATCAAATATCAATATTTGACCAAAGTCAAAGGACAAAAATTAGCAAGTAATGAAAAATGGCAGGTGTTGTCTCAAATCTATCTCATAAATTAAGACAATCCTTTTCTATCTTGGACAAGCTTCAGTCAGACTAGGTAAACGTACCTGAGTGAGCACAAACATATTTGGCTCAATCGAGACAACTTCAAATGATAATAGAAAGAGAATGTTAGGCTCAATCGTGTGCTAGCATAATTTTTTTGAACTTAATTGAATCTAATTCAAATCAATTGAACTGGATTAGTTCAATTGATGATATCCAAATCCAAACTCTTATTTGTGTGACCCAGTTAGATTCAATTATGTATGGTAATGGGATATGTCGTGATCTCCATCATCAACATCATCGAAACTTCTTTCGATGAATCAGAACTCTTCTGATTCAGATAACTAGAATGATCGATCATCTAAATCATTATAATTGCTCTCAAAATCCACCAGTGACACCTAGCAGTATATGGTGGCAATCCATCAAAACTAAAAAAGAACCTCTCGGTGCAGCTACTTGTGTGATTAAGTTCTTCTATCTTGAGCCCTGATTAAATTAGAGTTAAGGTGAACTCGTCAAACACTAATTTTTATCATATGATTTAATCGTTTGATTCAAATTCGATGTGAAAACCTTAATAGAAACTCTTTATATTATTTCACTCTCTACCATGGCCATGGGCTTATGGACTTGATTCTCATGATCATCATAGGGCTGCTCCTCATCCACCGAGGTAGATAGATTTCATCTTGGTGCAATCCAATTCCTACAATGAACATGCTATAGCCAACATACACCTCAGAATTCTGAATGGCTAGAAGATCGAGTCAAGGTGTAGTCAAACTATAATACCCTCAAGGTGAACTATCGATGCACCTTAGGTTAAAGAATCAGATACACTACTGCAGCTTCGAATCAATCATCGACGAAAAGATAGACTTCTTATGAATACTCGAGATGGTCATGCTCAGTGCCCTTGTTCTCGAACGAGTATCTATACTCTCACTTCGATGTCTCCACAACGTAGACTCAAGATTCATCTACTATAAAGAAGTGATTATACATTAATTTCTGGATCAATCACCATCCTCATGATGATCCTACGGTCAGGAGCATTTTATGAGTTAATAATGAAAATTTTAGTCTTAAATTTTCAACTCTTAAAAGTAAGAATTATCACTATCATTAACTCAAGGGATATATCACAGACACTAAATATACATATGTGATAGAAAATAATATATTTTATTATTTATAGTCAAAATTATAGTTTTGCTCCTAGAAGTGTATTATAAGTGTCAATCAATTTTGGCTTCTAGGGCACACATATCTAACATTATATTTATGAATTTATAAGCTTAAGAGAAAATTGATTAAAAAAGTGGAAGATTTTTTCTTATACATTCTTGAGCACAGCTTGAGCACTATTAATTAATGCTAATGGGTTTGAAAAAAATAATAAGAAAGAGAATCTTCATCTAAGCAATTCGTAATCAAATTTAGCATCAAAAAATAATTTATTAAAAAAATAAATAAGAAAATAATTTACCTATACAAAACTAAGCATCATCAATTAACACATTACCTATGCAAATTTAGCTTGAAAAATCATTTACAAAAAATAAAAATTAATAAAAAAATTATTTATCGATGCTAAATAAGCATCAGTAATAAGCCTAATTGCCTATGCAAGAATTAAGCATCAGCTATTAATGTCATCACCTATGCAAATTTAGCATCAAAAAATGGTTTACAAAGAAAAAAATTAATAAAAAAGAAATCATTTCCCAATGCTAAATAAACAACGGTAATGATCTTAATTACTTACGTAAGAATTAATCATTGAAAATTTATGTCATTACCTAGGCAAATTTAATGTCAGCAAATGATTTATGAAAAATAATAAAAAATATTTTATTGATTCTAAAATTACATTGATAATAAAAATAATTAATTTATAAGTGTCGATAATTCGAATCATTACCTACGCAACTTTAGCATCGACAAATGGTATAAAAAAAAATTAATAAAAAAAGCCATTTATCGATGCTAATATATCATTGGTAATTAGATTATTACCTATGCAACCAAGAAACATCGATAATTGATCTTATTACCTACACAAATTTTGTATTGGCAAATGGTTTGCAAAAAAAAAATAAAAACAATCCATTACTGACGCTTTATTTTAAATCCTGACACTATTATTGCATCATTAATTATATTTATCAATAAGTTACTTTTAAGTGTAGGTAATTATATTAATTTTACCAATACTTTTTTCTTGCATAGCTAATTTTATGCTTTACCTATACAAAATTTTGTATAGATAAACTTTGCATTGGCAAAGCTCCAATTTTTTATAGTAGGAAGGGAGTAAGAGTGCGCGGGTGGAGAAAATATTTTTCACACACGAAACAAGGAGAGTAAGCATGGAATTGATGGAAAAAAATAAAAAATACATGGATAAAAAATAATAAAAAGAATAATGAATAAATTATGGTAATTTTTAATAAATATCAATATAAATATGATTTATAATGATAATTACTAATAAATGTGGGTATAAATATATTTTTATAATGGTAATTATATATTTGCTAGTAAAAAAATAGATATTAACAATAATTATTTTTATTTGCCACTAAATTTTGATATCTTAAATTATATTTGTGGCAATTAGTCTTTTGCCTCTAATTAATTACCACTAAAAATGAGTTTTGTTGTAGTGGTGATTAAGTATCTGAATCTGAAAAATAAAAAAGAGAGTTAATAAGCTTGGTAACCCAATAAGTAATGAATATCTCAACTAAACAATTCATATATATTCATAAAATAAAATATTCAAAAATAAATGCCATAAATATCATAAAAACATATTTCATGGTAATCAATGCAAATCATATCCTTTTCAAATATTCATATTTATGCATAATCATAAATCTAATTTGAAATAAAATAGTCAACAGCCTTTAACTATGACCACACTTGTATTGTGGCAGGGCTAGAATAGTAAGTTCAATCAAAGTATCAACATATAACCCCTATTGGTAGGATAAAAAACTAATGCACCATCCTCATTAGTAGAATGAAAAATCAATACACAATCTCCATTAGTAGAGTCTAAAACCAATGCTTAACCACCATTGGTAAGATCTAGAATATAGTTAGACTGAGAGCATAAACCTAATCCATATCAAAATACTTTTATAAAATAATATAAATATTATAATTCTTTTCAATATATGCATATTTCATAATAAATTAATAAATTATAATATTCTAGCGATCATTTTTCATTCCAAATATATTTTCATAAATCATGCATAATTTCAAAGACTACTTATTTGCTTTCAACATAAATAATAAAATATCTCGAAAAGATCAATTCTATAGAACACTGAATGGTTCAGAGAGTATTCTTCAGAATTTATTATTTAAAATATATTCTTCTATTAGTCTTAAACCAAAATCAATATTAATCCTAAGTTTTAACACCCTTATAAGGCTGACAAAAATGGTAGCGTCCAATATTCTGATTGGTCCAATCATGATAGTTTATCATATCATAATTAAAATAGAAAACAAATGGCTCAATAGAGGTCAATGGTGATCAGATCAGTAGTATCCGATAAAAGTCATAGTGGAGATCGATATACCGACTGACAGTCTAGATCAATTTAATCAAGTAGCTTTAATAAATTAAGATCACTTAAAATATAATGATTTGATAAAGATTAATAAGAATCAAATCTCGTGATGCTCAATAAAGGCTCGAATGGTGTGGGCATGTTGCTTGATTGATAGAGCGGTTCATGATCCATTATTAAAATCAACTCAGACCCAAAGAAATGGATCGGGTTTACTAGGTTTATAAATCATATAGAAAAAGAATATTGGAGTAGTGAAAAATTAATAAGATGGAACATGGCTGGTAGGCGACACGGTCCGACATCCTGATCGATCTAATCATGATAATTTAATTAAATGATGATTGAATTAGCATATAGATGGTTCAATAAAAATTATAGACAATCGAATCTACTAGTATCTGGATTTGGTCAAGCTGAATGCTAGCATGCTACTAGGCAACTGCATATCAGGATTTTTTTAGCTAAGATCAAATTAAAATCATTGAAAAAATCTTTTATTGGATCAATCAGAGAGAGAGAAATGCATAAAGATAGAGAAACGATCTAAATAGAGAAAATTCTAGAAAGAAAAAGTAGAGAGAGAAGATGGAGAGAGAAAGTCAGACTTTTTGCTAAGAGAGAAGATAGAGAGAGAAGAGACAAAAAATCTCTCTTTCTTCTTTTCTTTTTTCTTTTTCTTTTCTTTTCCTCTTTCTTTATTTTCTTCTTTTCTTTCTTCTTTCTTTTCTTTCTTCCACGGTGGAACAGAGAACCCGCATCCTCTTTTTCCTTCTTTCTTTTTCACCAAATAGGAGATTTAGTTCTCCTTGTTTCCAGTGTCGAGGGGTTCTCTTCCTAGCCAATGCCGCCCATAGCCGTAGGGGCAATCTCCGACGTTCGGTGACTAGCGGTGGTCAAATGATAGTAAAAAATCATGAACAATTTAGCAACAATAGGGGATTCAAAATCAAACATTTTTTCTAGAATTTGTAGCAGTAAATTTAATAAAAATTCAAGTTTGAGGATTGAGGAAAGATGATAGAAGAAATTTACATGATTTTGAGATGGGATTTGCTTGGGTTCTTAATGGTCTAAGCACAATAATCCATGACAGAAAGAAAAGAGAGAGAACAAGGGATTAAACAAAGATTTTGGTGAGGAAAAGTCAAAGGACTGAACCCTTTAAATAGACCTCTAATTAAGAAGAATTTGAGTTTGATTTTTACTCAGTTTTTTGAGTGGATTAGAATTTCCTAATCAAAGAAGAAGGTCTTCCGTGTTCCCCCTTCCATGATAATTGCAGCACATGCAGGGCTGGTCAAATAATCTTTTTTTTGGATTATTGCTTTGAGATTTGTGCTATGAAATTAGGTGTTATAGTTGTAGTTAGGAGCTAAT
Organism: Cocos nucifera; assembly: GCA_006176705.1. NCBI lineage: Eukaryota > Viridiplantae > Streptophyta > Magnoliopsida > Arecales > Arecaceae > Cocos > Cocos nucifera. Next base: position 148,858 of record QRFJ01000310.1, read on the forward strand.
TTTTCTTTCGGACATAGCTAGGTGGGGCTAGTCGCTCACATATATGGATGGAAGCATGATTCTCTGCATGATATGAGAGTTAGTTTTTCTTTCGAGCCTCTAATTATAAGCGATTACTGGCATGTGATTGACGGACGGCATGTTGTAGTTAGAAATCTAATCTCTTTCAGGGCTAGTCATGAGTCAATCATAGCCATAGTGAAGAGGACTAAGAGAGAAAGAGTGGATGGTCGACCCTTAAATGTTTGAAGAAATTATTTTGATCAAATATATATTTTAAATCTATGTTGATTGATATGATGTGTTTCTATATTCATTATAATATTTTTATGAGAAATCATGTAAATCTGAAAATCTATTTCTTGAACTAGAGGTTTTGTTAATTTACTTGGTCCGTAAAGTGCATTACATATCTTTTTCAGATGCAGTAAAATAGACGAAACTTGAGATCGAGCAGAAAGAAGCTTAGAAACTAGAAGATTTTTTATTAATTATTCTTCAAAAAAATTGATTAGAATAATTTATTATTATTTAGTGGTTATGGATTAATTCTTTTGATAAATTGAATTAGTTATTTTTTCACTTCTTCTTGAATTTGAAATAATGTGGATATGGATAGACCAAAAGGCAGGCCTTGCATGTCTATTGTGCGGTTAAACTCTAGGAACATGCGGCTGTCTTGTATACACGGCTTGAGCCATCGGATCTGTGACGCTACAGATCTCTAATAATTGCTATTCTTCATATTAATATCAACCAGAATCTTGAGATTTTATTCTTTCCATTATTTCCTGATTTATTTGTTTTGAGAATTTATTCCGTAATTTTGATTCATCTTCTCTTTCCCTTACATGGAAACATTAGAAAGAATATACGACCTCTGGATCCTTTTCGAATTTAAATAAATTAAGAAATGAGACCTTACAAATTAGCTGCTCACTTCCATAGAGAGGATGCAGTGGTCTCATTAAATTCTTCAACCCAAACGGACAATATCGGGAAACGGAAAAAAAGGAAAAGAAAAAGGTCTTTTTATCTTTATTTGCGATAAACCGGAAAGGAGATTGAAGATTTCTTTCCAGACAACTAGCATATATGATGTATCATCTGCAGAGCAATTAAACTTCCCGGGCATGAATTGGACAAAAAAGAGAGAAAAGAAAAAACAAAACAAAACAAACTAATGATGAAAAATAAGAGCTCCATTGACATTCTCCGGTCGTAACAAAATTTCCCGTCTCAACAAGAAGTTGATCTCCTTGGCGTTTACATGTCTTTCACTTCCTTTCAAGTCCAAAACATCAGAAATTTCAGATGGATGAAAATCTCGATGAAACGTCAGCAGGCACTCTTGATCTCCATAATATCGCTCCTCTCGATCGTGGAAATCTCCATGGCGACCACGGTCTCCGGCGTCTCGACATCGACAAAGTGATGGGTCATCCTCGTGCTCGGCTCGTAGCAGTGCTGCCCATCGAGCTCCGTCACGGTTACACTCGGCATTCCGATCTTCCAAGGAGGACTGTTTCGATCTCCACCTTGGCCACCGTCCCCTGGCCGGTCAGAGCGAAGAGAATCCCTTCTATCTCTATCATGTCAGTGATGAACCAGTCCTCATTCGCATACCGGTGGATGCTTCCGCCTCTCCGGGTCGCCGGAGTTTCAAGATCGGCTCCCCCATCTTGAGCGCCACCACGGTGCTGTCGGGGGACGACTCAAGACTCATGAGCTTGAGATCGTCCAAGAACTCGCCGTCGTAGTCGGTGGCACCACCATGATCAGGAGCAACGTTTCCTTCTTCCAGCTCTGCAAGGGCATCCCAGTAGCAACTCTGAAGTACCCTCACCCGATACATGGTGAAAATGGAATTGAGTGGGAGAAACGGAAGCTTGGAGAGCTCAGAACAGAAGCGGTGTCAAGAGTGAAGTGCGAAGAGAACTCTGGAATCGAAAGACTTGCTCTATGGTCATATTTATAGGGCACGGGAGGACTCCGACTCCTGGAGGGAATGGAATTACCAAAAAGGCCTATGGGAGGACTCCGAATCCTGGATGGAATGGAATTACCAAAAACAGTGTACGGGAGGACCCCGTGTCCAGGATGGAATAGGATTACCAAAAGAGTTTACCGTGAATATTCCGACCATGACCATCACTAGATATTCCCACCCCACGTAGGAATTAACTGAATATGAGGATGTCCAATCTATCTCGGGTTGGGTTTCGGTTACTTAAATTAGCTTCGAGTAAACTAAGGCATGGAACCAAACCTGACTCAAGTCAACTCAATTCACGGGTTTATATTCATACAAGAGGAGTCTGGTTGGTTTCAGATGCTCAATTCAGATACGCATCATTAAGAGAGATGGTGTTAAATAGCCAACCCACAGATGAATTGGTAAGATAGTCCACCCATGAGGCTAATCTTTGGCTTGAATCAGATCTGTCTCCTATATATTCAGAGAGATTCAACAATGGGTCTTGGGTAGATGCTCCTACAAAGAGACATTCCGGATGGACCAAGCTAATTAGATGGCGTGTTCCAGTATGAGTCAGCCTGTGTGTACGGAAATTTGAATTCCAGCTTCAATAAGAACTGAAAATTTTCCAACTATAAGTTCATGGTCTCCATAGATAGGAGTAGCACTTTGCCTCCATACTAGGCATTTCTTTCAGATCAAGAAATAACTCAGGAATATATACTACCAATTGCTAAATAAAACTTGAACTATTTAATTAATGTTCCATTTTGGAGGCGGAACGGACAATGAGAATGAGAAAATGCTTATTCATACAAAACAGAAGAAATCTCCCTTGCCCAATTGGAGAGGTGAAGCCCAGCCTAGAGATAAGCAGGGTGATGCCAAAACTATGAGCAAATAAAAATCACGCAGCCGCTGATCTGGATATGTGCTCACCTGCATTGCAGCGGCCCCATTTCCAAAAAACGTGATGCTCTCTTGCTGCAAGAAACGAACATAAAACCTTCCTTATGATTTTATTCAAAACAATCTAACAATCAAAACGGAAGATGCATTCCCACAAAACATGCAAAATCACATGCTTACCCTTACCACAATCAGATGCGAAATTTAGTTTTTTTTGTGGCAAACAAAGTTATCACTGAAACTTAGAATGTTGTCACTGATGAATTTCTCTAACAACAAACTATTTTTGCTAGCCGGTCTCAATTACTTCATCACTAAAATCATCTATGACAACTTAAATTTTTTATCATGGAATCATTTTTTTCATGACAACAGAGCTTGTCACTTAATATATTTTTTTCTATCACTAATACAATAAAACGGGCATGTGTTGGAGGGTCATGTGACAACTCTAAATTTATTTAAAGACGAGTTTTCTTATCATAGAAAGGTCTTATAGAGATACGAGTTTCACTTATTACTGAAGATAAAATTTATGGCAACTAACTTATCACAGAAACAAATCATTTTTATCATAATCTAATAATGTAAATTGATTTTGGGACAATAATGGCTCTGTTTAGTGACAAAGTTTCTTATCACTGGAATAGCTTAAAGTGACAAGAACTTTTGTTGTCATAGAAAATCTTATATGTGACAACTTGTTATTGTTATTAAAATTTAATTACACCTTTATACATCTACCATTCTTTTATGACAATTTATGACTATAGAAATTCATTTCATTTACAAGCAAACTAATAATTAATCCAAATACATCTTTATCAATGTTTGTGTTTCAGTAGAAATCCAAAATAAAAATCACAAGATAGTACCAGTAGTCCATAAGCACTCCACATGCTACTTAATTGATCAAAACCAACAGTACATACAACAAATTTCTAATTTCACTATTTTTAATTTGACAGAACATCCAAAATAAATTTTAAAAAAAAAACACTGATTAATACCAATAGTTTATAAGCACCCTACATTCTACTTAACTGATCAAAACTAACAGTCTATGACATCTATATTTTCAAATTGAAGCTGCTAGTTGATGTATGACCATAATGTCAACAAAAGTAGCTACCTATATTATTCCTACATATAAACAAAGTTTGGATTAGTAAATGATTGGCTAGAATAAAGTTTTGAGTAATTAATTTTAGCGACCTCTAGATAAGCAACAGACTGTCCACTAAAAATTAAAAAAAAAATAAGACAACCATTTTTGCATATAATCAGTAAATTTACACCTCACATTGAAAAGTTGAGACAATAAGAAAGATTTTCAATCCATGTTTTCAATGGATTACACAAGAAATGAGCTCATGCATGTTAGCAATTAAACTTCTAAAATTTAAAAAAAAAATAAAAATAGAATTGACTAAATATTAAGAATCTTAATTCAAAGTTGTCTTACCTAGAATTATCAAAAATTATGGATCTCATATTCTTAGAATATAGCACTATACCTAAGTATACTATAGCTAATTGGTTGTTGTTTATATTTTTCTCTTATAGATCACTGAAAACAAGAAAAAGAAATATCATATCTAACTTTTCTACTTTCTTAAAAGTAAAAAATTCTTACTTGGTCAAGGTTCATGCATTCAGGAAGATGAAGCTTTGCATTAGGAGAAAGTTTCAAAAAAGACAATAAAATGAGCTTGGATCATAGCATCAACTTTTTCATTAACTTGTTCCTCCATTTGAGTTTGAATCTTAGCTTTAACCTCATCTTACAATTGAGCTCGAATGTCTTCCCTAATGCTATTCACCAATGATTTCTTAGCTTGTTCGGCAGCCCTTTGCGTCTCTTCTTGCATATTTTCATTGTACCTTCATGAAAATAACCAAACTTTTGGCCAAGCACTTATAGTAATATGTCATCATGAGTCATTTGGGATTTATCCTCTTATGTTTGTTGAACAACCTCCTCAAGTTGTTCCTATAATAGATTATAAAAGATGAGATGCTAAAACAATGCATAATAAATTTTATAAGCAATAAAAAAAGTTTTTTAACTAACATGAATCTCCTTAGATTTAGGGTCAGACCGTACTAATTCTTCTTCTTTATTTTTCTTAGTGTGCTGAATCAACCAAACCTGTTCTGGTGGTGCTTTTTTACCTATTTCTGGATTCCTCTGAAATGAATCATAAAAAAAATAAGTGTTTCATTTAAAACTTTCTAAAATTATGTTAAATCTTCAACTTATTCTAAAAATTTATAGTTGATTCTTCAACTTCAGCATAAGATCGGATGCCACATGGATGCTTAGTAATTAGCTTTGCCCTATTTGCCGCATTTCGCTTGCTTACATTCTACAAACAATGGGTGCATGCAACTAACATCATCTATAAATCCAAAAGGATGATGTATATATTTTAAATAATCAAGATAAAATTTTAATTAAAATATGATTTTTAAATACAAGGCTTTAAGAGAATTGTTGGGATTAATTAGATCTACCTATTGGTTTTGCTTGTAATATAAGTAACTTAACCTTTTGTAAATTTATTGGCAAATTATATAGTATTTATATTATTGAATTTTGAATTATATTATTTATGATTTATGAATATGAAGCATGATATTTATTTATCGAATTTATCTTATCATAGAATATTATTTGATGTACTATCAAAGGCATTGATTCTATTATAAATTATGATCAATTGAGTTTGATTCTGGATGGTTTTGTATGTTGTTTAATTTAAAAAATAAAATTGATTTTATAGAAAAAACCTTTTATTTCAAAAATATTTTGACTTGCAGCCTAACTATATTGAAATTCTATCGGTGGGGGTTATGCATTGACATATCAATACCCTACTAATGGGGTTTATGCGTTGGTATATTGATATACTCTTAGTGGAACCCTGCTAGTGAAATTTATACATTGATACATCGATACACTATTAATGGAGATAATGCATTAATATATCGATGCTCTACTATATATTAGCATATCAACATTCTATCAATGGAGGTTATATATTAGTATATCGATATCCTACCAGTAGGAATTATATGTTGGCATTTTGACTATTCTGAGGTCATAATCTAACCCAGCCATAGGATATAAATATAGTTATAGTTGATAACTATCAAGATAAATTGAATGTTTAGAAAATAATTGATTTATAAATGAATTATAAATTTTGAAAAACTGAATTTTATGCATCTTATTTTGATAGTATTATATATTTTGCATTAAATTTTAAATTAATATATTTTGCATACTTATTTTTAATATATTATTATTATTTAATTTATCTAACTAAAGTATTCGTTTACTGAGTTGTCTTGTTCATTATTTTATTTCTTACTATTTTTATAGATCTTAAGAACTAAGATGGTACGAAAATATATTTTAGAAGAATAATTAGAAGCAAAGTTTGACTTTTCTTCGTTTTAGATTAGGATTTCTTAAAATTTGATATATAAGACCTAGAATGTTATCAAAATTTTATGACATACTAAAGTTTAGACTTTAGTTAATTAAATATAAATTTATTAATTAAATTAATTTCATCATTTGCTTTATGCTATCGTGAATGAGATGCTTTATATATTTTCACAAGAGTTTCTTTAAGCATGTGATGGTTGCCACCATCTCTAGCCCGTGATCTCAGATTGACAATGTGGCTATGGTAAGCATGCGATTTTATATGTTTGTAGGTTTATATTTTTTGTTTTTGACTTTTAGATGGCTTTAAATAAAATTATAGTCAAAGTTTTAGATTTGTATCTTGCAGTAAATCTGCATCAGTTTCTCCGAGAAAGGAACTACATGAATTGATCTTCATTTATGAAACTTGCGGGGAGAACGTGAATTTGATCAAACTACGTACACATTTGAGCTAAATATTTCAATTGCTATTTAGAGTTTTTGTTATACTGCAATAGTTCAAGCTTCTTTTAGCATTTGATTGTTTCATGATATGCATTTGAAATGCTATTTTAGGACCATTTGACCCACAGTTGAATCTCTCAATGTCAGGCAAATCTGATTCAAATCCAAGTTTAAACTCATGGGTGCACTAGCTTACCAATTCGTCTGACTGGCTATTCAAGACCTTCTTACCCAACGATGAGCTATTTGAATCAGAGGTCGCCTAGGCATTTGTCTCACCTTGTTTGTTGGCTTGCTACATTTCTACCTGAGCCAATGGAGAGAGGTTTGATTTGTAGCCTGCGCAGAACCAGACCATATAAACACATGAATTGATTTGGCTTGAGTCAGCTTTGGTTACATGGCTCGGTTTACTTGAAGCCAAGTCATCCAAACCCAAGCCGAGCCAGATTGGACTTCCTCACGCTTGCTTAATGGGCACGGATTCCTACACGGAGTGGGAATAACCAAGTGATGGTCGTCGCCGGAACGGGCCAAGTGTCCATAACGTTCACCGTAGACTCTTTTGGTAATCCTGTTCCATCCAGGAGACGGAGCCCTCCGGTGCACTTTTTGGTAATTCTATTCCATCCAGGAGTCGGAGTCCTCCCGTGCCCTATAAATATGAGCATAGAGCAAGTCTTGGATTCCAAAGTTCTCTTCACTCTTCACTATTCTTCTATTCTGAGCTCTCCAAGCTTCCGTTTCTCCCACTAAATTCCATCTTCACGATGTATCGGGTGAGGGTACTTCAGAGCTGCTTCTGGGATGCCCATCCAGGTCTGGATGATGGAAACGTTGCTCTTGATCATGGTGGTGCCACCGACCATGACGGCGAGTTCTTGGATCATCTCAAGCTCATGAACCTCAAATCATCCCTTGACAGCACGGTGGTGGCGCTCAAGGTGGGCGAGCCGATCTTGAAACTCCGGCAACCCGGAGAGGCGGAGTGGAGCATCCACCGGTATGCGAACGAGGACTGGTTCATCACCGACATGAGAGAGGTAGAAGGGATGCTCTTCGCTCTGACCAGCCAGGGGACGGTGGCCAAGGTGGAGATCGAAACAGTCGAGTTTATGTTTCCTTGGAAGGTCAGAGTGCCGACTGTAACCGTAACGGAGCTCGATGGGCAGCAGTACTACCAGCCGAGCACGAGGATGACTCATCACTTTGTCGATGTCGAGACGCCGGAGACCATCGTCGTCGTTGAGATTTCTTCCATTGACAGGAGGGATATTATGGAGATCAAGAGTGCCTGGTGATGTTGCATCAAGATTTCCAACTATCTGAAATTTCTGATATTTTGGACTTGAAAGGAAGTGAAAGACATATGAACGCCAAGGAGATCAACTTCTTGTAGAGACAGGAAATTTTGTTACTACCGGAGAATGTCAATGGAGCTCTTATTTTTCATCATTATTTTGGTTTGTTTTGTTTGTTCTTTTTTTCTTTTCAATTCATGCCTAGGAAGTTTTCTCCGCAGATGATACATCATATATTCTAGTTGTTGTTTTTTTAAAGAAAGAAGGGAAAGAAATCTTCGACCTCCTTTCCTGTTTATCGCCAATAAAAGGATGAGCAAGACCTTTTTCTTTTCCTCTTTTTCTTTTTCCAGGATTGTCAGTTCGGGTTAAAGAATTTAATGAAAGGTTACTGCATCCTCTCTTTGGAAGTGAGCAGCTAATTGTAAGTTCTTATTTCTTAATTTACTTAAATTGGAAAAAGAATATGCCAGAGGTCAAATATTCTTTCTAATGTTTCCATGTTAGAGAAAGAAAAGAAAAATAAAAATCAGGAAATAAATTCTCAAAAAGTATAAATTAGGAAATAAAGAAAAAAACAAAACCTCAAGATTTAGGCATTAATATGAAGAATAGGTAACTGCTGGAGATCTAGAGAATGTGGTGGGTTTTGTTCTCTGGAAAGCATTGAAGTTCACAAGCTTGGTTATTTTAAGGATCTACACTGATAATTGTACCTAAAAGAAGCTGGTAATTTAGTTGGCCATGCTGATGAAGAAGATATAGAATTCCTAGTTTATCCAATTGTTTAAATATGGGGAACAAATCACACAAGATAAAAGTGATTTTTGGAATCATTTCTAGGAAATTATGCCTATTAATTCTTATGTTTCTAAATCAGTATCATTTTATGGAAAGAATCCAAGTAGTCACTTAGGTCTGACCATCCAAGTAATCACTTATCTTCTGACTTATAACACTCTTCTCCCATATGTTTTCCCATTGCAATGGCAACCTTCTAAACTAAAATTTAATGTATAAAAATATCGGGTTAAAGTGACTTAGCTACTTGAAATAAACCATAAATAAGAAGCTAATTGGACTCCTTAGGTCTGACTAATTGAAATAGGTGATGCCTATCAAGAGTTATAAGAGTCCATGTAAAAGCTAATTCCCAATTCAACAAAGGTTGGATCAACTAAAATTTACCGAACACTACCTTACTAAGTGCGTCGTGAATAATTCCAACTTTGTGGGAAAAAAGGGTCAGAGGGGAGACAATGGTGCCATCCTACGGGGGTTGAGATTTATGATTCCCCACAGAACACACACATACACACACACACACAAAGAGATGGGGGGAGAGAGAGAGGGTAGTGGCTGGTGGTCCATGTGATTATTCTGGATTCATTACCAAGTCTGAATTCTCTTAAGCCTAAACTGCGTTGATGTTGGAATATTATCTTAAAGTTTGCTAATATTCTGCAAGCAAAAGGAAAGAAAAACTTTATCAATCAATTACGTGCGTCTGTGCAAAGTTAAGGTTTCTTTTTATCGATCTAAAAAAAGATTCATGATATATCGCATAAAAAATAAAATTAATATAATAGAATACATCATATTCTGTCAAAAAAAAAAGGTGAATAGACTCTGATAAAACTAGAAGCTTGCATGAGTTAGTTTGGAGGCTCATCTTGCAACTTTTTAACGAAGGAAAAGGAAATCTCGATTAATGGCAAACTATCTAATTGCATAAAGATGGACTAGAAGCTAGTGCAACAGAATGCAGAAAATAAAAATTGGGCTCCCAAATCCTGCCTCGGAAATTAGGGCCATTGGTATTTGCATCTTAAAATCAGAATCGACTTCCTTATGGGCTGTAGATTCCAAATCCTATGCCGAGGATGAAGTCACAAATCCAACTGGAGTTCTCTCCTCAGATAAGAGATGTTCCTTCCTAATTCGGTATTGTATTTTTTAGTAGATTTAGAAATCAAGGGAGCAACTAGCTAGCATTTCACCTACCACATGGATAATGGTTTGGGAATGCTATTTGGGCCTTCTATGATTGTTATTTTTTTTGAGAAATACTTTCTACGCTGGGTGCGGTGTAATAATTAATGTGGAGTGCACCGAGTCATTCCATCAGAACAGAACACGTAACCTCCACTTTCCAACATGCATTTAATATCTCATAGTGCTTAAAATTTTAAATGATGAAATTGCCCCTTTCCAAAAATTATAGCATCTATTCACAAAAATTATGACAATCCTTTATAAAAATTATAACACCCTACAGAAAATATAGCATTTTATTCAGAGTATCATAATTTTAGTGAATGAATGTTATAATTTTTGTGAAGGAATATCATTATATGGCATGGAGAAAAAATAATGAATATGCTCTTTACAAAAATTATGATACTCTTTCACAAAAATTATGATATTCCTTCATAAAAATTATGACATCCTTGCAAAAAATATAGCATTTTATTTAGGATGTTATAATTTTTATAAATGGGTATCATAATTTTTATGAAGGGGTATCATAATACGGTGGAAAAAAATAATAAAAATATGTAGAAAAAATATTATGACATCCCTTCATAAAATTATAACATCCATTTACAAAAATAATGATATTCTGAATAAAATGTTATATTTTCTGTAAGGATGTCATAATTTTTATAAAAAGATGTCAAAATTTTTATGAATGGATGTTATAATTTTTGAAAAAAAATATTTTTATTATTTAAAATTTTAAGTGCTGTAAGGCATTAAATGCACATTGAAAAATGGGAGCTATGTATTCCAATAGAGTAATCCGGTGCACTCTAGGTTAATTTTATTATACCGCACATGATGTACAAAGAATTATTCTATTTTTTTAGTAAGAGCTTAGGTAGTCAAAAGTCAATCAAAATTAGAACGTAAGAGACTTCGTGTCTTCCTTCGTGAGTTTGTTTCTTTTTCCAAGGAATAGGGAAGCTAAAAAGCCACCTTACTTTTATTAAAGTGGAAATATGTACAGAGGGTTATTTATAGGAGAAAAAGAGACAAAGAAAAGCTACGGTACATGATTTAATAGAGTTTAAAAATAAAATATATATATATATATATATAAGAAATTGCCAAATCTTTCTAAATTCAATCTCTTCCTAATCCTGAACTCCTCTAAACACATAGTTACTCAATCATCCCTAGATACCCAAAGGCCTGAGACACAAGTACAATGTGTTGTGCCCTTCCAATGTTTTCTTGGAACACAAATGCTTCCAAAGTTTAAAGAAGAGAAGAGATTTCTGAAAGACCAAAGAAGTAGAGTATTTTTTATTTTGAAAAATTCTCCCGTTTCTTTCCAGCCATACATTCCAACATAGCGTAATAGCCAATTGATCCCAAGTTCTGCATCATGATTTGCCCACAAACTTTCTTCTCCAAGACGTCGGAATGAAGAATGCTGTCCCCTTAATTGAAGACAGTTCATCGAGGTCGACCATAAACCACGCACGAACAGGCATCTTAGGAAGAGATGTGAAATCTTTTCCTCATTGCCACCACAAAGACAGCAACCCTCATTAATGAACAAACTTTTCTTGCTCAACGACTCCTTTGTCTATAACATGTTTTTCAATGCGAGCCAAAAGAAAGATCTTAACCTTTTCAGGAACCATCGATCGCCAACAACATTATGGAACGGACATTTCAGACCTCTATCATTAAGAAACTTGTATAACGATGCAACAATGAAGTTGCCTCACTAAGTCTGTTTCCAAACTGGAGTATCAATAACCTGAGAAGGTCGCACCAAAAGAATCTCCATCAATTCCTGCAATTGGAAAAAGTGCAAAATTGAGTGAAGGCCTCGAACCTTAGGAGACCAACTTGCCGACCTCCAACTCCATTGGGAAGCTACAAAAACATTCGACTTCGCAGCAACTGAGAATAGATCCATTGAAATAGGGATTTTTATTTTTTTTGTCTATTTTCTGTACAAAGCAAACCCCATTATATAGGGTTTTCTTCTCTCTTATAAGAAAATTAACCATGTTGTTGATAGCTCATACCCACCTATACCATCCTTAATTAGAGAAGCTAATCAAGAAATACAACCTATTTTCTAACACTCCTCCTTAAGATGGGACGAAGATATTATGGAATCCCATCTTATTATAAATAAATGAAAAAACTAAAGTGCTAAGCTCTTTCGTGTAAATATCAGCTAGTTGTTCAGAGGATTGACAAAAGAAAGATAGATAACTCGTTGATCTAGCTTTTCTTTAATAAAATATCGATCAACTTTAATATGCTTCATCCGATCATGTTGAACAGGATTATTAGCAATATTAATGGCTGCCTTATTGTTATAGAAGAGAAAGCATAAGAGAAGACTAAAAAAGGTGCAACTCAATCAGTAATTATTTTAACCACATAACTTCATAGACCCCTTGGGCTAAAGCTCTATATTCAGCTTATGCAGTGGAACGAGCAACCACTTCCTATTTCTGGCTGTGCCATGTTACAAGATTGCTATCCAAAAAAGTACAATAGCCTGATGTGGACTTTCTATCATTCAGAGTACCAGTCCAGTCAGCATTAATATATCCCTCGATCTTAAGGTATCCATGACGAGAAAACAAAAGACCACGCCCAGGGCATCCTTTAAAATAATGTACAATCTGATAGGCAGCTTCTTGATATTGCTCACAAAGATCATGCATATACTGGCTCATGACACTGATAGCAAAGAAGATGTCGGGATGAGTATGAGAAAGATAAATTAATCATCCCACCATGCGCGGATATTTCTTCCTATCAACTAGATTACCACCATCTGCCATGAGATGATGGTTTTGCTCAATAGGAGTAGCCGCAGATCTACAATCCAACATGCCTATTTCCGTCAGTAAGCTAAATATATACTTTCGCTGAGAAAAAAAATGCCATGTGAAGATCTAGCAACTTCAATCCCAACAAAGTATCTCAAAGGATTAAGATCCTTGACTTCAAAAGTTTGAGCTAAATGAATCTTTAAATGATCAATCTTTGAAAGATCATTACCTGTTAGGATTATATCATCAACATATACTACTAGAACTGCAACCTTTCCATTATTATGCTGAAAGAACATAGTATGATTAGTATTATTTTGCTGATAATCCATCTCTAGAATTGCATGTTGAAACCGATCAAACCAGGCTCGAGGTGACTGTTTTAAGCCATAAAGAGAGCAATGTAGTTGACATATTTTTTCAGCAGTTGCAGCACTAGAGAAACCTGCAGAAATTTTCATGTACATTTTCTCCTGAAGATCCCCATGTAAAAATACATTCTTAACATCTAATTGAGAAAGACTCTAGCCAAAATTAGCAGTATAAGAAATAAGGGTCCTCACAGAATTGATCTTTGTAACTGGAGCAAAGATTTCATCATAGTCTATTCCATACGTCTGAGTATAACCTTTTGCTACCAATCATGCTTTGTAGCGATCAACGGTCCCCTTTGGAGTTTATTTTACTGTAAAAATCCATTTGCAGCCAACCACCTATTTTCTAGTAGGTAATGGAATAAGCTCTCATATATTATTCTTGGCCAAGGCTTTTATTTCCTCAAGCATTGCCTCCTTCCATTTTGGGTCTCCTATAGCACCCTTCCAGTGCGAAGAAACAGAGGTAGACTCTAGAGATGCAATAAAAGTTCTATGAAGATGAAAGGGACTCATAGAAAATAAAATCAGCAATATCATAATGGTAACGAGAGGGAATAATGTGTGGATAGAAGCTTTTCTATGAGCAATAGGAAGATGTAAATCAGTTAAAGAAATGCTATCATCATTATCATTGGAGGAGGAACATACCAGAGCCGACTCCGAAGGAGAGTGGAAGAATGCATACCAGGCTCAAAAATATTTGGCGAAGACTGTTGCTCCCCCTGTCGATCAAAATTACTCTCAGATTGCTCCTGCTCCTCAGACTCTCCCTCACGACCGACAAAATCAGATGAAACATCAGGAGAGAAGAAAAAGTCGAATACAATAGTCGATTGATTAGTGAGCATATCTACCAGATCACTACTAAAGAATGCCTCGGACTCTCTGAATGTCACATCCATGCTGAACAATATACACCGCTTAAGTGGATAATAGCATTTATATCCTTTTTGAGTGGCAGAGTAGCTAATGAATACACACTTGAGTGCCCAAGGATCAAGTTTACTAATCATAGATTGATGATCTCGGATAAAGCATACACACCCAAATATCCAAGGAGGTACAATAAAAGAAGACATCATTTGTAGACATTCAAGTCACGTGCGGTAGTTTAAAGCTCGAAGAGGCATGCGGCTAATAAGATAGGTTGTAGTAAGAATTGATTCTCCCCAAAGAAACTTAAGGACCTTCATAGTGAAAGACAAAGAATGAGCAACATTCAATAAGTGTCGGTTTTTATGTTCAGCAACTCCATTCTGAGTAGGAGTATCAACACATATAGTTTGGTGGATAATTCCTTGAATAGCCAAATACTCATGGAACTCCTTATTAATATATTTAGTGTCGTTATCTAATCTCAAAGTTTTGATTATGGCATTAAACTAAGTATTTACAAGCTTATGAAATTTCTTAAAGCACTTGAGAACCTCATCCTTTGTCTTTGGTAGATAGACCCAGGTCACTCTACTATGACAGTCAATGAATGTGACAAAGTACCGATGTCTAGAAAGAGAGATAGTACTACATGGTCCCCACACATCAGAGTGAATAACATCAAAGATCTTAGTACTTCGAGTGTCAGAAACAGGATAGGCAGTTCATGTATGTTTAGCAAATTCGCATGCATCACAAACCAATTTATACTTATCATAGATATTATATAAACTAGGAAAAAGTTTTGCTAACACAAAGAAAGAAAGATGTCCAAGCCTACAATGTTGTAATTAGAGTTCATGCTTAGCATTCTCGCAAGAAGATACCACCAAGCCAGTCTCTAAATTATCTTCTTATCCTTTTTCAGTCAGATAATAAAGTTCGTCATGCATTCTACCATACCCAATCGTCTTCCCCATTGTCAGTTCCTGAAAGACACAATAGGTGAAAAAAATCTGACTTTACAATTTAAAGCTTTTGTAATGGAGCCGATAGAAAGAAGGTTTATGAAAAAACTAGGAACATGTAAAACTGAGGATAATGTTATGTTTGGTATATAGTTGATAGAACCTTTTTCTAACATATTGGAGAAGAATCCATCAGCTATACGAACTTTATCCCGATCAGAGCAAGATGAATATGACATGAACAATTTGGATTGTCTTGTCATATGACTAGTAGCTCCCGAGTCTAAGATCCAATGTTGAGAAGTATCTAAGACAGTAAGTGCATTAGAAGTATATGAACTAGATTAAGCAAAATGGGAGTGAAAAATGGAAGAAAGACTAGAAGAATCACTAAGCAAACCCATAGCAGATGAAGAGGTGTTGCTAGAAGAAGTGTTCAGCCTGGTTAGAATATGACGTAGGATCTGAATTTTCTCTATAAATAAAGAACCTCCGGTATCAATATATGAAATAGAAATAGATGAAGCCGCTATAGATTAGGGAGCTGAAATAGATGAAGTAACATCGTGAACTTCAAAAAAATTGGCCTTGCCATGGCCAATAGCTCCTCCAAATCGCACACCACCTCATCGTCCTCCTTTACCACGACCTTGGCTAGATGGAGGGCAACCATGTAACTGCCAGCATGTATCATGGATGTGCTCTAGTTTATTGCAATAGGAGCATGTATGCATATCTCGATCACCTCTACCACGAGGTTGTGATTATGGCTGAGCAACCATTGCTAAATGGGTTGTATTAGAGGAGGTGATCATCATACGTCGATGAGTCTCTTCACTTAGAATGAGTGAGAAAATTTGATTGAGAGGAAGTAGATTGGAACTTCGATCCAAAATTTGAACTCTGATCGGATCGAATTCTTTATTGAGGTCGATAAGAAAATCAAAAATTTGCTGCTCATCAATAAATTTTTTGAACTCAGTAGCATCATTAGCACAACAGGCCTTGAAGGGACAATAAAAATCTAGCTTTGACCGTAGATGTTGAAGTTTCACCATATAACTATTGGCAAAAAGTTCTTCTTGCTTGAGTGCACGTACTTTTTATTTGAGCTCAAAAGCTTGGGCTATGTTGTCTTGCTGAGAATAAGTTTGGGCAGCAGCCTCCCAGATTTCTTGGGGAGTTTCAAAAAATGACATGCCTTGAGCAATAAAGAGCACCATGAAGTTGATTAGCCAAACCATCATAAGAGAATATTTTGACTCCTATTGTATCAATGCAGTGCCTCCCATTGGTGGCTGCGGTTTCACCATGGTGAGAAAACCCTCAAAGCCACGAGCTTTGATGAAAAGCTGCATATTTCTAGCCCATAAAAGATAGGTGAGCGATCCATCGAGCTGAATGAAACTGATCTGAAGAGAAGGATTATCCATTCCAAATTGAGAATTAGAGGCATGACTCACCACCTCACTTATTATCTTTTCCAACTCTTTTTTGGTGAAATCGCTTGTCATCTTCAAAAGAGCTCAAAAGATTACTGAATCATCTCTTCTTTTGCTTTTTTTTTTGATTTTTTTGATTTTTTAAAAATAAAGGAAAAAAGGAAAAAATTAATTAAAAAAGATAGGAATGAAACCATGGGCGAAACTCATGGCCATAGTCGGATACCAAAAAAAGATTGGGGGAGTGTTGTAGGGAGGCGATGGAGCGAGGGTCCATGCAAGTGGTGGAGCGGGGGCCGTGCAGAGGCGGGTCGGGGTGCGGGATGGTGTGCGGACGGTGGATGCGGCAGGCTGTGGAGTCGGGATGGTGGTCAGAGATCGTGCAGGCAGTGGAGCGAATGACGGTGGGATGGTCGGGTACCAGGAAAAGATCGAAGGAGCAAAGCAGGGAGGCGGTGGAGCGGGGGTCCATACAAAGCGATGGAGTGGGGGCCGTGCAGATGGCGGGTCAGGGTGCAGGATGGTGTGTGGATGGTGGAGTGGGGGTCCATGCAGATGGTGAAGTGGGGGTCATGCAGATGGTTGGTCGGGGTGCAGGATGATGATGTCGTTGTCGGGGAAGAGTGGTGCAGTGGATGCAGGAAGGGGCCATGCAGGCAATAGAGTGGAGCAAGGGTGCAGGCGGTGAAGTGGAGTGGGGAGACGGTCTTCACGGGATTCGGGAGATGTGGGAGAAGAGAAAGGATCAGAATTAGGGATTGAGAGGATTGGAGAGAAGATGAATCTGTGGTGAAAGAGAAGAAGAGAAGGAGGGATTGATCGGGTTAACTATGGATCAGCCCCTGGATGCTTTGATACCATATTGAAATAGGGATTTTATTTTTTCTATCTATTTTCTGTACAAAGCAAACCCCATTATATAGGATTTTTTTCTCTTTTATAAGAAAATTAATCATGCTATTGATAGCTCATACCCACCTATACCATCCTTAATTAGAGAAGCTAATCAAGGAAATGCAACCTATTTTCCAACTTTAGGATTTTGTTAGCTGTAAATATCTTATGCTCAAATCTAGATGAATAAATTTTCATATACCATCTTGATGCATTCATAAAATGAGGTCAATATTTTATATAGATAAAAGTGGAATAAAATCAGTGGTGAAACAAATAGCAAATGCACCACATTTTCTATATCTATAAAAATCTATGACTCTTCAAAAGTAGCAGCACCCAAAGGCTTCTCATGTGCTAAAAGAAGCAGTCCGATAGCATTCCATCCAAAATTATGTATGATGCAAGGAATAAGGTGGATAACTTGCAGAAATCCAAGCATTCCTCCTCGTAGAAGACTGCTCTCCAATGGTAGTCTTTCTGGTATCTAGCATTACCACTTTGTTGACCTCTTGGTATTGGTATCTTCAACAATTTGCCCTATGCAATAGGTCATCTTGCTTAGGAGATATATGTTTGCAAAACCTGAGACAATTTCGTTGCTTGCATGCTTTTGGACTTCTAGAGCAGGCATTGTTCCAGCTCTTCAAATAGAGCCTCAAATAGCTACCTCCCTTGGTACACCTCTTTTGATGTATCCATGTGCCATGAAGAAATTTAGTGACCTAAGAGTGTTCATTGTTGTACAACATCGACTATGGTGGCAAGGCATATCGAAAGCACTCGAGCACCTTTTGTTGGGATTTTGATGCCTTGAATTTGAGAAAAATCAGATGAAGAAGCCCAGCTTGCAGGTGCACGATGTGGAGGAGCTCGAAAGCATGGCCCAGGGGTCCCGAAGCATGAAACCCTGTAACATGCAGGCCCGTGGGACGTGCAGCACAAGTGCAGGACGCGTAGCCTAGCAGGGCCCAAGCACACATGGGTGCGCGGCCCAGGTAGGCACGAGGCCTAGGATGCGCACGCCCATGCGATGCAGCCCTGCATGCAGTCCATCATGGACCGCATGGGATTTCATGGTCCATGTGAGTGCCATGGACCAATGCGGTCCACGGGCCAAAAATCATGGCTCACAGGTCCGTTTTGCACAATTCTAATGGCTGTGGGAGCTTGCGGTCACCATTAGATGATCAGGAAAGCTGTTGGAGTCCTTTTGAAGGTGGGATTTCGACATTGAACATGTTTTATGCCTATAAAAAGGCCCTAACGGCCTGAGAGAATTAAGTGGTAGCTTGGTAGACAATAGCAGATGGTAAAGGCAGAGGTCTGAGCAGCAATCACAGATCCTGAAGAGGCACCAATAGATAGCTGAAGCAGAAGGCTTCAGACAAACTACCAGGCAACGGACAATGGTCATTTTAAAGGATCTTCTAGAAAGAGAGCTTTATGAGGGAGTGCTTCTTGTTGAGAGAGAGAGAGAGATTGGTGCACAAGGATTGAGGGTATGATCTTTTCTTGTAAATTTTTTTCTCATAGTGAAGCCTTTGCATGTTCCATGAAGGTAGACTTTGGTCTAGTCCACATATTTGATTGTATCTTATTTTTATTTTTTTTTCTTTCTACCATAATAAGTGATATTAGATCACCAATAATTGATATTAGAGCTAGGTGGTACAGAGCACAAGTTATAGCAGTGGTGATCAAGATTGAAGAAGATAGAAAAATCAAGCTTAATCAAGATGGAGATCAATAGGTTTGATGGAACGAGCAATTTCTTCTTGTGGCAAGCGAGGATAAAAGACGTGCTCACCTAATAATTAATGGTTGATCGATGCTCTCTTATGCGAGAAGATACCGGCTACCATGAAGATGTAGGATTAGAGATGGCTCCAGATACAAATGATGAGTATGATTTACTTGTACCTAGTAGATGACATGATGATCCATATGCTTGGCGAGACTTACCTGATGGTAATATGGTTAAAGCTTGAGGAGATGTACATGACGAAGTCACTCACTAATACTCTCTTCCTCTGAAAGTAGTTCTACCAGTCGTGGATGATCGAGGGATAGAGCATGTAGGAGTATCTTAGCAACTTCAAAAAGATCCTCATCATTCTTCTCAGCATTGGCAAGAAAGATGAGGAGAAGACTAGGGCTTTGGTCTTGCTTTCATCTCTTCTCTCTTCTTTTGAGTACTTGATAACTGTTCTTCTAGTAGGAAAGAACAACATCAAGATGAAAGAGGTAACTTCTTTTCTTCTCTAGAATAAGGTTCTCAGGTGAGAGTATCGAAACTTAAGTTCAAGTGGCAACTCAGCCCTGATGGTGACTCGAGATAGTGATGGCAAAAGATGAAGGAGTAGGGGATCACAAGATGGGCAATCCAAGTTCAAGATGAGGGATTACTATAAAATCATATGCTATCGATATGACGAGTTGAGACATCATGTCAGAGATTGTACATGCACAACTTAGAGATCGAATGAAGACTACTGTAACGATAGCAAGTAGCGATATAGAAGATAGTGATGATATGCTTTTAGTGACTGATGAGATATCTACTTCTTTTCACTAGTGAATTATGGATTCTATATGTTTGCATCATATGTATCGTAGAGAAAATCTATTTGACTCCCTGGATAACAATAAGGATACTGTTTACTTATCGGATGAATCAAGCTGTGTGATCAAAGACACCGGAATCATCTGCATGAAGATACATGATGAAACAGTCAGAAAAGTCAGAAAATTGGATGAGGTTCGATATATAGCCAGTTTCAGAAAGAATCTAATTTCATTAAACAGGCTGAATTTGATCAGCTCTAAGTGGACAGCTAATGGAGGAATCCTAAAGGTCTTGTATGGCAGTAGGATTATTACGAGGGTAAGAAAGTATGGAGGATATTATCTCTTAATGGGGAGCTCAGTACGAGGTGGAGCTTTAGAAGCTAGTCAAAGTTCATTGCGAGGTGGAACTCCATATGTGAGACTCGGGAGGATGACATGTGACGTTATAAAGTAAAGTTTTTATTACAACAAGAGGCTACCCCAAGTAGATCTCAAGTCAAGAGGAGCACAGCATATGATGGAGATAGGATCAAGCGGCCTGGCTCGACTTTCATGTTTGTCCATCCATGAATAGCAAGCATATGCCCCAGGACATAGGGATGAGATCATCTAGAAGCTCTCAAAGTTAGGTGGAGGTTGAATGTCCGATCAAGATGGAGATTATTAAGATTTTGATACCTCAAATTTGATCCACTGAAGAAAAACTCAAGATGGAGAAGCCCAGCACACAGCGCACGACATGAAGGAGCCTGGAAGTGTGGCCCAGGGGGCCTACATGATCTCGACTTTGGATTTGTCTATCTTAATCCCTCTTTCAAAAATAATATGTCCTAATATATTTCCTTCTTGAACCAAGAAATGGCTCTCTTCCCAACTTAGGACGAGATTTATCTCCATACATCGTTTAAGAACTTTGGAAAGACTATGGAGACAATCTTCAAAGATGGCTCCAAATATAGAAAAATCATCCATGAAAACTTTAAGACATTTGTCCATCATATTCGAAAAAATAGCCAGTATGCACTGCTGAAGTATAGCGGGTGCATTATAGAGCCCAAACGGCATATGTCGAAAATCAGAGGTATCGTAGGGGCAGGTTAAGATAGTCTTTTCTTAATCATGCAGGAATACAGGTACTTAATTGTATCCTGAATAACCATCAAGAAAATAGAAGAAACTTAGACCTGCTAACTATTCTAAGATTTGATCGATAAAGGACAATGAAAAATGGTCCTTCCTAGTAATGGTATTTAGTTTTCTATAATCTATGCATACTTGCCATCCAGATGATATATAAGTAGAAAGCAGTTTATCTTTTTTGTTCTCCACCATAGTAATACCTAATTTCTTATGGCCTACTTGAGCGGGGCTGATTCATCTGCTATTAGATATAGGGTAGATGATTGCAGTATCTAACCACTTTTTTCTTTACTACTTCATGCATATTTGGGTTTAATCTTCTCTGCATGTCTTGATGGGATTTGGCATCCATCTCGCAATGAATGTGGTGTATGCAGATGGAGGGATCAATTTTTTAAAAATCAATAATGGACCAACTGATAGTCTCTTTGTGTTTCTTCGTAATACTAACTAATTATGCTTTCTGGTTAGGGGTCAAGTCTGATACAATGATCATCGAGAGGATGTCATTGAATCCTAGAAATACATACTTGAGTATTGCAGGAAGGGTTTTCAATTCTGGCATAAGTGGTGGTTCTAAAGATGGGACTATTGGTATACTAGCTAACATGGACAGTGGCTCATACTTGATTGTCCATGGAGGAGTGGTTTTATCATAGGGTGTATCTAATAAGATGTTAACTTCTTTAATATATCCCTCCATATCAAAGTCATGCACTTCAAAGTGAGCCAAGCAGGTATTTAAGGGATCTTGTACTAGAATTGTGTTGTGTCTTCTATAATATCATGTAGTATATCTACTTCGAAGCAACTATCTATTGATGCTCCTTGGGAAGCACTAAATACATTTAGCCTCAGTTTCTTATTCTCAAATGATACATCCATGATTTTTATCCTATAATTGATGCATGCATTTGCCATAGTTAAGAAGGGTCAACCTAAAATAATAAAAATTTGCCTTAGGTTGCCACTCAGTTTCATGTCGAGAACTAAAAAATTAACTGAAAAATAAAACTCATTTACCTTAACTAAGACATCCTCGAGCATCCCATGTGGTGTCTTAATTGATCGACTAACTATAGGATGACTGATGCATGTTTCAGCTCTACAAATCTAAAGAGTTCATACAATGAACCAGGTAAAAGATTCACACTTGCCCCTAAGTCCAGAGGAGTGATTTCGATGCAGAAATCTTCTATAACATAGAAAATGATGAGGGCTTCTGGGTCCTTAAGCTTTGGAGGGGTAGTATGATGGAAGATAGAACTAGCCTGTTTGGTAAGACGTACTTTATTCAGGATTTACGATTTAGATTTACATTTCTAAGTATACAAATTCTTTAAAAATTTAGCATATGCAGGGACCTATTTGATTGCATCTAGAAGGAAGAGATTAATTTGAATTTGTTTAAATAATTTCAACATCTCGTCGAGTCTTCCTCTCTTCTTATCCATAGGAGTAGGGGCTTTTAGGGCATCCAAAAATAGGACTTAAGGCAAGTAAGGTGATTCTGGTGCAATTGATTCATTCTCTACTTTTGGGTCCTCGGGTTTGGTTAGAGGTCTAGGGTTGGTTTTACTGGTTTTATCAGTATGTTTAATGACCTTCCCATTTCTGAGAGTCATGATCGATTTAGCGTGTTCAGAAAAGATTTCTAGGGCATTGGAGCTCTCAACCATGAATTGCCTTCTTAGGTTGCTTTTAGGTTGGCTAGGTAATTTCTCTCCTTTTCTCTTACTAAATGCGGTTGCTAGTTGATCTATTTGAATCTCTAGCTTAGCAATGAATTGCGTGTGGGAGTTCAGGGTCTTGGTATTGACTTCTAATCATTCTAACACTTTTAGAACCTTCTTCTCAAAAGCTGAGCTATGACTAGTGGTAACGGTTGAGAAGCATTTTGGAACTGGTGGTATGATCTATGCATATACGTCGGGTGCTGATAGTAGGATCTAGGTATAGCAGGACCAACCACTGGTTATAGTCTCCAAGAAAAATTTGGATAGTTTCTCTAGCCGGAGTTATAAGTGTTTGAATATGAATCATTTTCTGATTTACGAGCTTGTTGGACTTACTTATGCACAAACTCAGAAAATTAAGGTGTGGCTGTGCGTTCACTAAAAAAATGGTTTGAGCTTGCATACAACGCACAAACATCTTAGATCGAGTTAGATGGAATTGGGGATTGTCTAGTATTCAAAAGATGATCTAATTTCTAGGATAATTCATCTACCTTACTGTGGATATCCATGATATTTTCAATCTGATAGATTCTACTTCTTTTCTATTGAAGTATGGGTTGTTCTCTAGGGTTGCCAGACATATAATGCAGGAAGTTCTCACCAAGTATTTCAAAGAGTTACCAAGCCTCGTCCTCACTCTTTAGCATGAATGTCCCACCACACAATACATCAACCATTTATCGATGTTTCTTCGATAGACTATCATAGAAACACCGAACAAGTTGACATTTAGGGATAGCATGGTGTGGGAATTTATGAATGAGGTCCTTTAATCTTTCTCATGTCTCATGAAAAAGTTCACCATCTAATTGAAAAAAATTAGTGATGGCTTTTTTAATTTGATTTATTTTTTTTAAATTAGAAAGTATTTCTTGAGGAACTCTTTCTAAAGATGGTTCCAAGTTGAAATGGTTATGAAATCTAGGGAGTTTAGCCAATACTTGATTTTGTCCTTAAGTTAGAAAGAGAATAGTTTCAACCTAAAGGCATCATTAGAGAAATTTTGGATTTTTACCATGGAACAATTCTCAAAAAATTCATCCAAGTATTTGTACGGGTTCTTGTTACTAAGTCCATAGAATGATGACAATATTTGAATAATGCTAGACTTAATCTCATACTAGATAGCCTCTATAGGAGGTGCTTAAATACATGGAGAATAGGCATACATTAAAGGAGTGAAGTATTCCTTCAACTGTCGTGGTGTATCATTCTCCTAATTTTGGTTCATGTTTCTACATCTGTTAGCTCTAAGGGTTCTTTTTATTTCTAGATCATAAGGTTGAATCTCAGGTTGCAATAAGCAACGTCCGAGCACAAACCCTACAATTTATACCTTAAAGTAAACATAGATAATTTCAATTTTTATAGGATTTTTATATTATATATATTTAAAGTTATAAATAAAGTGATGAAAGAAATTCTAAAGATGAGAGCCTAATGAGTCCTAAATCTAAGAAGTAGATGCGAAGAATTTTTAGTTAGGTTTGATGTTTTTAATTAGCAATCAAGTGGGTTAATTAATCCTAATTATGGATTATTCTAGTTCTAGACAGCTCCTAACTGTGTTAAATGCATTGTCAAGTACTCCAAGTGCGAACCTAATCAACCAACTGGCCAGGTAAGTAGAAGGTTGGTAGAAGTCCTCCCGTTGCTTTCTTTAAACCCCAACTAAGTTGTCAGATAAGCAAACGGAACCAATTTATGAACCACCTTTCTTCAGTATGTAATCATTGAACCATTTTTTTAGACACGAATTGATCAACCAGACCGACCTAGTTCAACTTTCAGGATCACTTGTCCTATTAAGCTCAAGTTTCTTAGGGGTCAATATCTAATTGATTTTAAGTTAGAGGTTTGGATTAATGCAAATATAGGATTGTGGTTTGTAGATCAAGAAAGGATGATGAAATCTCCATCTTATATTAATTAGGGTTTTGCCCTTAAGATGTTTTGTGGAAATATGTAATGCAAAAAAAAAAAGTGTCCAAATTTGGTGACTTAACACACAATTAGGATTGACTTAATTTATTTCACTTTTTAGGTTTTGTGATTAGGTATCTAATTTACTAAATAGATTACGAGGTATCGGTGTAGAGACTTTTTTTTTTTTTTGTAAGAATGTAAGTTTGACTAAGTAAACTAAATAAGTTAGAAAGCACTCAAAAGCTAAAATAGATGAAGAATGAAAGATAGAAAGTAAATAAAATAAATAAAAGGCAAGCTGAAAATTAAAGCAATTGAAATAAGGGCAAAAATAATTTAAAGCAGTTAATTAAGAAATCAATAAATTAAAGAGAGCAATAAATAGATTTTTTTTTTTCAAAACAACCATGCCAAATCTTCAGTAATGGTGCTAAAATTTGATGTGTAGCTATTGATAGCACAAAAAATAACTCTACTTATTATGTAGGTAGGGATGAGTCGAGATTGTATCCTTAAAAACCTAGAGCTAAGTTATGATTGTAAAATTAAAAAAAAATATTTATTTTTATTTTTAAAAAAACTATCTTAAAATTGAAGTAATTAGAAAACAAAGATCTTAAAAGTTATGAATTAATTCTATACTAAACAAAGTTGTATCTCTTTAAAAATAATTAAAATTAATCTTAGAAAAATACTTGTCTATCTTCGACATGCCCTACACCCATAGATTATGGTGCGTCTCTAGAAAGTACCAGATAAACAACTCTTCTTTTCTCAGCATGCTCCATATTCATAAATCACGATGCATCTTCAAAAAGCAAGAGTTATTCCTAATCTTAATCTAGCAAGAAAGTATAAAAGAAAGCATATAAAAGAGCAAATAAAAAACTTATGATAATTTAATAAATAGCATAATTTTTATTGCATATATAAAAAAATATAAAAAAGATTTAGAACAATAAAATTCATTCTATTTTGTTATAATTTTTTTTTCCTTCCAAAACTGGTAGGCTAGCTGCTCATAGAGTAGTTCCTTTCTCTCCCTCTATGCAAGGCTCTAAAAGAATTTCTCGGATGATCCCCCAAGTTAGAGGTATAAGAGTCATTTTATAGGTGTTAGGAGTGAGGATAATTTTTTTGTTTACTAGATGTGGGATTAAAGGAATAAATTTTTGAGTGGTTAGGATTTATTTTTACAAGTAATTGAGGGTTGGATGGGTGTTTCTAAAAAAATTTTCGAAAAAAATGTATTCAAATTTTTTACACGGCCGTTCGCTGCTTCACATCCAAAACTGCAAGCCAGCTCCTATCCATGCATTTTTGCATCTGAAATGCTACACTATGCTAGTCAGCATCCATAGCCAACTTTTTTTTTTTTTTTATTACTTTAAATGTATCATGAGGCCTTTTACTTTTAATGCTTATGAATCCATTTCTTCCAAAAAAAAAAAAAAAAAACTTTATCCTTTTTGATTTAATGCCGCATATATCCTTTATTTTCTTCTTTATTTTAACACCGTTCTGCATCCATATCACTCCCATATCTACATAAATTAATTAAATCTAATCAATTAATTAT
Source organism: Cocos nucifera (assembly GCA_006176705.1). Taxonomy (NCBI): domain Eukaryota; kingdom Viridiplantae; phylum Streptophyta; class Magnoliopsida; order Arecales; family Arecaceae; genus Cocos; species Cocos nucifera. The sequence continues at coordinate 175,270 of QRFJ01000310.1, forward strand.
TTATAAAATAAATTAAAAAATATTAAATTCTTAATAAATAAAAAATAATTAAATAAAATTGAGTGCTTTTAGTGATTTAGTTTAAGTATTTATCACGTGTTCAACTATCATTGGTTTCAACCTCCATAACTACCCATGCATTGAGAAAGATATTCTTATTTCCATCCTTTATAATAGCTGGATGTCTTTTACGAACTTTTTTCTTATTGATCTAATTCTAATCATCAACACTAGAAGCTTATTATTTTGCTTAGTATAATGATCTTAATGCTCTATTTGGTACAAAGGATGAATTAAAGGAAGGATAGATAGAAGAGAAAAAATAGATGAGGAAGAAGATGGATGGAGAATCCATCCACCCTTTCATATATTTAGTAAAATATGAAAGGATGAATAAAAATAATTTTCTTTTGTGTTTGGTATAGAAAGAATGAAAGGAAGAATGGATAATATTTATATAATATTTTTATTAAACTATCATTTGAAAAAAATATTACTATTATCAATTTATTATACTAATTTATATTAAATAAGTAAACAATATATAAACTTATAATTATTATAATCTATAATTATATAAAAAATTATAAGTATTTAATTTTAGTTTAGTTTAATTTAATAAATAATTTTATAATTAAATTATTAATAAATTAATTATATAAATAACTAGCTAATTTATAATTTAATTTAATAATTAATTTCATTAATAATATAAATAACTACTTAATTCATAATTTAATTTAATAATTAATTAATACCATATAAATAATTAATTAAAAATAGTAAATAAAAATAAAAAAATGAAGATAATTTTAGTTATTTAATTATAATTATCAAAATTATGAACTAAAATTAAATAATTAATAATAAAATTTAATAATATATGATTAATAATATATATAAATAATATGAATGAAAAAGTGAAGAAATATTATAGTTTTGTTAAAAAAATTAATAAGAGGTAATTTTATCAATGCAAAAATTCATCCATCAATGTTCCATCTATTCTTTCTTGTATCATTTCAAATGGGGAGGATGCAAATTGATAGGTCAGGATGGATGAAGCATCCTACTTTTTCATTTATCCTCTCGGTAATTCTTTGAACTAAATAGTAGATGAAAGCCATCCATCCTTCCAATTTTTTTCATTTTTTCTCTTATAATCTCAATTAAATATAAGATAAATAATAATAATAATAAATTTTAAAATAAAAAAAAATGGATAAAAAAGGACCATCGTTGGAAGAGTTGGATGCATCCTTCTTTGCAGCTATACTTGTGATGGAAAAGAATGAGATAAAGATGGTGCATGAGGGCGGAAGAAGGGGGAAGCGAATGCTGCAAGGATAAAGGTGAAACACAGAAGAGAATGGGAAGGCACGAAAAATGAGAAGGCATACTGCAAGGATAATATTCAAATAGAAGTACAGGGGAGGAAGGCCAAGAAATGTCAAGGATGGGAGCAAAGTAGAATGCCTTTTGGGATCAGGGCATTTTTTGAAATGCCTTTACAATGAAAAATACTTAGCAATGGTTGCAAATTTTCCAAGTTAATAGAGTCTTCATGGAGTTGGTTACTGGATGGGGCTTAGAACCACTATGAACTACTTAACCAACTTTGTAGACCACTTTGAAAATTTTTAAGGTCGAAAATTACTAAGTGAAACTGGCCCTAAGTTGAAGATTGGATGAATAAGTAATCTCCATTACGAAACTAGATTCTTAAAATATTTAGATATACATTTTTAATAGCTATAGATCATTAAATAAATAAGTAAAATAAATAAAAGAAAAGTTAGATTGTTTGGTCTAGAATTAAGATGTATAATCAATGTCGTCAGATCATAATCCTCCCTTATATGTTAGTGACATGGTTGTTAATGATGCCCAAACATAACAAGCCCAAAATACAATTTAGGGATTATGAGAGAACTTTCTTTCATATAATATAGTATTGTTCTTTAAGAGGAGCAAACAAACATTTGTGGCTCAATTTCTAGGTTTCTATCTGTTTGTGGTCATCACCTTATTGACAGCACAGTTTCGATAGTTGAGTTGCAGGCAGTATGGATTGGTATTATCTTTGCTAGATTGAGGCTTGATGTAGAGAGATTTGTGCTTGAGAGGAACTCCACCACGGTGGTTATCTGGTTATGTGGATAGTCATCCTCTTATTTATGATAGCCAATGTATGGCAGGAAGCTATCTTTCTATAGAGATTCACTATGTATACAGAGAGCCTCATAGTGCCACTGACTGGATGGCTGCTTATTTGGTAGAGTATGTCGGAGAGATGGTGTAGACCAAGATCGAAGACCTTCCATTAGCCTTTAAGGACATTCTTTTTTTCAAATCTTTTTGAATGAATCCATACTAGATTTGCATGAACTATCTGACTTATCAAAAAAAAAAAAGAAAAAAGAGAGAGAAAACAAATAGCAACCTCTAGTTGCGCTAAGCAAAGCATGCGAATGCTGAGATAAGTTATAATTTATTAAAATAAATAAATAAATTTTTAAACCATAGCACATATAACATCTATCTAGTGGATAGAATTATTTAAGTTTTTCTTTAATTAATGATAAAAAATATTATTTTATGATATTTAACATATCCTATTGCATCACTTCATGTCGCAAGAGGAGCCATAATCATGAATCAATGCCTATTAGATGAATTAATCCTCTTAATTAAAACTCTTGTATCTTTGCACTCTCAATTTTTCTAGAAATGAGATTTTAGGAAATTTTCATGGTTTGTGCCACGAAGAATCCATTGATTGAACATTAAGATATTTTGGTCTTAGATTTTTTTCTTTTTGGTTGACATTGATGCACACGAGTGCATAGATTTACATGCATGTGTCTAGGTATTCAAGAGATCACATGCTGTCTTTCAAATGTTTTTTATACTTTCTATCATACCGTGCACTTATAAAAATAATCTTTACTAGCTTTAGAACATGATAATGATTTTCACTAAGTATATGCACAAATTTACCAAATGAAGAAAAAAGAATGAAAAAGAAGAGATAAAAGTGAGAGTTTGTCATGTTTACCTGGTAAGTCCAAATGGTTGAGCACAAATGCATATATGAATATTATTTCCATAAATTAGGATTCATATGAGCTAGTAGACTGTATAGCTCCTCAACAAATTTTAATCTGTTTGACTTAAAGAGATGGTTCTTAAAATTATTGAAAGCAATAATTTTCAACTTTTTTTAAAAAAAGAAAGGAAAATAATACGGTCAACATTTTTTCTGTTTAGACTTTTTTTTTAATTTTTAAAAGCAAAAACCAAGAAATAAAAGCATGCCAAACAAGCCCCTAGATTTCTTGCTATGCATCCATAAATTTTTCTAAAAAAATTGGATTGCCTAATAGTTAGCTCAAGAGGCCTACTAAGGCAACTTGGAGTAGCCTGCTTTAACCAGCAATCTTAGATTCCTGGGCTGAGCTTGGATGGGCCAAGCCATTTGGACTCGGTATATTCTTACTAGAGCCCAAAACCACGAATAGACCGGCCTAATCTGGGCCTGGCAAGACCATCCCCTGCAGTGGTTGAGGAGGCCCAGTGGAGGACCATGGCTGGGCCCACTTACGTAGACATACACCCATATCATCGTATATATGTGTACACATAAACGTGTACATACCTCGACCGCCAGATTTAGGGCGGAGAGTGTGTGATGTGATACCACGATCAGAAGTCCTCCTCTCTCTCCTCCCTACTCAGCAATAAAGAGTGTGTCAACAGGCGCACCCGGAAAACTCCCTTTCCAACCCACAACCCTTGCCACCGCCGATGCAATGCCTGTGAGCCCCTCCGCCGCCGCTATCGCCACCACCACGGCTACCGCCCGCCCGAGAAGTCCATCGTGGATCGAAGCTCTTGTTGTCTCTTGGAAGCGGGGGAGGGAGGCTTGCCAAGATTCCTCGCCCCCTTCTCCAGATCCCGCAATCGCATGACCTAGCACTAGCCCTAGCGATCGGGCTCGGGGCGCTCTTTCTCTCGATGGCGCCCAGTCGCAGGAAAGGATCATCAAGAGCCGCCGCCGCCGCCGCCGCCGCTGCCGCCGCCCAGCAGCAGTGGAAGGTCGGCGATCTCGTCCTTGCCAAGATGAAGGGCTTCCCGGCATGGCCGGCGATGGTATTTTCGTGCTTCCTTTTCCCTTTTTATCTGAGTCTTCTCTTCTTGCCCTAAGTTGGTATGCTCGATTTTTTGGGGTTTTTTGTCCCAAGCCCTATTTTTTCTTTGTTAGTATTTGTGTACCATCAGTTTTCCTTGCTTAATCGGAGGCTTGGAGTTGATGGTGATTTGTAGGCCGCGTTTGATGCGAACTAAGAAAATTAGGTCAAAAAAAAGATTTTTTCCCGTTGCACTTCTATTTTTTGCGGGGATGCTCTCTACGAAGGTGCTTTTGTATACTTGGCTGAGCAAATTCTTCCGTCGATCCCCCTTTTTTGCTGTGATTGTGAAGCATATGCCTGAGGAACATGCTGCAGCTTCTCCTTTCTTCATTTTCCTTGCTCTCCTTCATCTGGGATTTTCATGTTTGCTGCATGTAGTGCTAACAACTTCTGCCTTTTGATTTTGATTGGTTTTTGGCAGATTAGTGAACCGGAGAAATGGGGCCTCTCATCTGTTCGCAAGAAGCTGCTTGTATACTTCTATGGAACTAAACAGATGTGAGTACTTGAGTGCTTGATCATAAATTTCTGTGCATAATTGTTTGATGAAGGTTTACCACAGCATGTAACTCAGCTTTTTAAAAGGATTTTTTTAGTACTCCTTCTCCCATCTTAGTCTTTGTTTGGATACTTTTGGGATAAAAGAATCTACTTTTTGTTTCTCCAAGTCTTTTATTAGTGGAAATAATTGATCTTGGGAGATGGTTTTGTTGGTTTATGTATGAAAATATGTCTCTGCATTTATAGGGGGCTTCAGATACCAGTGATAGCTTCTTTTATACAGCTATCTTAAAAAAGATCCAATTGGTACAGCAGTTTTATCAGGTACCCTGTTTTTGCTCGTTCATTTCTTATTTATAGCTATCATAAGATGAGCTAATGAAAGAAAGGTCATAATTGTATGCAATTGACATATCCCGATGTTATGAGGTGAGAGCTTAACAGGTCTCATGTTTAGTTCAGTTCTGATTATTATTTTACTCTTCAGAATGAAATAATATAACAAACAATCATTGATTAGTTAAATTGATGCCTTGTAAGGGTTCCTAGTATGGCACACAAATTGTGCTTTGCCTTGAAAATGCACTTGTAACTAATGTGAGCGTTATTTGTATCCTGCTTGTTTGGAATTGATACCATCCTATATTTTGGTGAAAGATGATGAAATTATGTTGGTCAAAATGATTAGATATTAACTGCCTCATTCTTCTATTCTTTGCATGTGTGTATATGTAGTTTGGATGAAGGATGAGTTATAGGCCCTTGCAGATGTTGTTTCAACTATCTTGGTTTTTAGGAGTGTGCATAGTTTAGATCAAGGAGTGCTGAATCGGAACTAGATCCTGTGCCGCCGGCCAGTGGTCCAGTTCAATACGGGTCTGTATCGGTCTGTGCCGGGCTGGACTGATAGAGCAAAGAAGGGGAGAGGGAGAAGAAAGAGAGGTGAAGAGAGAGAGGGGTGGGGAGAAGGAGAGGGAGAGGAAGAAAGGGCCTCTAGCGGCCACTGAAGTTTGCCGAAGGCCATTCGAGCTCTTGCCGAGCTCAATAAGGGTATAGGAAGGGAAGGAGATAGACCTATCAATCGATCGGGTTCGGATTGGAATCTGGATATTCAGACCCATACCCGATCTTAGTTACTGATACCGGATCCGAACCCGAATACCCGATGGGTCTGGCCTTGAAGTACCAAACCCGGATCCTAATGGATTCAGGGTATTCGGACTCGGTTTTGGGACCCGAGACTTGCATTCACAGTCTCAAAAAAATATCTGGGATGGCGAAGGGCAACGGTGGAGAGGGAGAGGTGGCCTGGATGGCGGCGAAGACGATACGAGGTAGAGGGAGGGGGTGCGGAGCGGTGGAGCTGCGGAAGGCAGTGGCGGAGGGGGAGAGGCGGCTCGGATGGCAGTGGAGACTGGGAGATCGAGCGGGGTCTAGCTCTCGGCGAGGGAGATCGAGCGGAAGAGGAGGGGAAGGAGAGACTAAGAGAGGGAGAGAGGGATTGAGAGAGGGAGGGGTCTGGCCACCGGTGAGCGAGATTGAGCGGGAGAGGAGGGGAAGGAGAGAGTCCCAGGCGAGCCAGATGGTAGAGAAGTGGCCCCAGCCGAGCTTCAACTAGACAACGTAGTTCCCTTGCTTGAAGGAATCGCCCACACAGACGGTGTGATAACCGTCCTGTTGGTATTCCTTGGTGCCCTCGTCCTCCAATGTGTAATTGCTGCTCTCGCTCTGCCTATCCTCCTTCGCCATCCCATTAGCTGCCAAGATCCGATCCAATGGCCCTCACTCTCCCTTCGGTCGATCCCCTACTTCCTCATTGCCCTCTGTTGCCGTACTTGGGAACCAGGGCTTGCTCACCCACTTGCTCGTCCTCCTCCCCCGCCCTCTTTCTATCTCGTCCCACGGAGAGATTGAGAGAGGGAGACTGAGAGACTCAGAGAGGGAGAGTGCCAAGAGGGAGGGGGTGCGACCGTCGGCGAGCGAGATCGAGCAGGAGAGGAGGGGAGACTGAGAGAGGGAGAGAGGGAGTTTGAGAGACTAAGAGAGGGGGTCCGGCCGTCGGTGAGCAAGGTCGAGGGAGAGAGCCGAAAGGGAGGGGGTTCGGCTGCCAGCAAGCAAGATCGAATGAGAGAGTAGGGGAGACTGAGAGAGGGAGAGAGAGAGAGATTGAGAGAGATCTAGGGCTGGGTATTTTTAATATATATAATAATAATATTATTATATTATATTATTTGGATCCCAAGTCTATCGGGTTTGGGTATTAAATATCCAGACCCTACTCGTTTACATTATAGTTTATCGGGTTTGGATCTGGGTTCGGGTAAATGGGTTCGATGCTAGTATCAGATCCGGACTTGTCGGATAAATACCTACGGGTCTCGGGCCTGGACCTGACTGGTTGACAGCTCTAGAAGGAGAGGGGGGGCTGGAGATCCTTCTTATTACTGTTTAGAGGTCGTCGGAGGCCTCCGAACGAACAGCGATGCCGTCGCGATGTCTCAAATAGCTGGCGAGGGAGCTGAGGGTGGCTGAGGCCGGAGGAGGGCACACCCTTCTCCGGTGCGAAACAGGGGTTCACCCCTATTTCGCATTTTTTTTGGGTTTCATCGCACGAAGTTGGCAATTGGACCAACTTCAACTGGAATTATTTAAAAAAAAATGACAAAGTCAGCGAATGGGTTGCCGACTTCGCGCGATAAAATCAAAAAAAAAAACGCAAAATAGGGTAGAACCCTTATTTCGCACTGGAGGAGGGTGGAGGCCCTCCTTCGACCTCGATCGCCCTTAGCTCCCTTGGCTCTGGCTCACTGGCTGTCGAAGGATGTCACGATGGTGTCGCCGTCTATTCGAAGGCCTTCGATGGCCTTCGGACATCCGAAGGAGGTGGAGATCTAGGGTCCCTTTGCTCCTACCAAGCTCAGTAAGACTCTCTTCCTCTCCTCCTTTCTCTCCCCTCTTTCTCTTCCTTTTTTTTCTTCTCTCTCCCTCTGAGACGGTCGTTATGCTGTTTTGTATGCTAGAACCAGATTGATTTCTCGTCGGCACAGCTCGGCATGGTTGGTACCTGTCAGGGATGGTTCAGCGTTCCATGGTTTAGATAGATCAGTTTGGGGTTATTTTTGAAATCATAAATTGGTTTCCTAAAGCCAAAACCAAAACCAAACTGACCATATATAAATACTGATTAAAACTAATCCAAAAAATTCGGCTCGACTCGATTGAGGTTATCAAGTTGAGTGATTGAGGTAGTGGGTGTAGGACATGTGATGGAGGTCCCCTAGAATGAACTCACTGCTCACCTGCCTTGAGATTCTCATGCTGCATTGCCTCAGATGCAGTCTGTCAACATGTGCACTAGCCAGATCCTGGCCTCCTCGCCGCCGTGCTTTCCATTGACACCTGGTGCTAGAAAGAGTGCTCTTAGATGATGATGCCTTTGCTTCATCATTGCTCACCCGCTTCGTCATTGGTGCCTAGTTCACATCGATCGCCCTCAGTAGCAGTCCCTTTGTTCTCCTTTTTGTAACTCAAAACACATCGAATATTCAGATTCCATGTAGAAAACTTAGATTCGTGATTCTTACTCATCAACATTCTTGGATCTAGAAAGAGAACTGTAGCTAGATGGAAAAGGTACCCAATTGAAGGGGCAAGGAGATCACTTCATTGGGACTTCACTTTAGGAACAATGGTGGTGGAGAAGGGGAGGAGGAAGAAAGAGCAAGAGGCATGAGATTTAGTCGGAGAAGGAACCAAGTCTCTCGAGCTCAAGCTAAGGCCGAGCCCTAGATCTTTTTCCACCATCATCATTGATCAAGCTAGCTAGCAACCTGTTTATCTCTTTACCTTGATGCCTTGCTTCACCTTTTTTTTCTCCTTATTCTAAAGTGAGGGTTAGGGTTTGTGAAGGAATGGAAAACCAAAAGTAGGGGAGAAGAAACCACTTTGGAATCCATCAGCAATGCTCCTATGGTAGCCCCCATCGCCATCAATGATGCTTTCATGGTTGCGGGCATTGTCAATCCCATCTTGCCTACGTCAACTCTAACCCTTCTTCCTCAGCATGAAGATGAGGGAGAGGAGGAAATCCTTATCCACCTCTAATCCCTTGTGTTTACCTCCATTGGCGGCTTCGATCTGTACACGACATGGCCAGGGGCAAAGGGGATGGGTTGCGGTTGTGCTTTGATTGGCGGTAGGGGGTGGGGAAATTGACGGTGGTGATAGTGGAGGACTCGGCCTGATTAAGCATTAGGGTTGGGATGGTGCTGGTATGGGGCGATTGTAGCTCAAGCAGGTTGCTCTGGTGGTTGGAAATCGGGGTGGAGGAGAGCGGGAGGTATGGTGTTGAGCTCGAAGAGCATGCTCTTGGGAAGAGGAGATCACCTACCACTTGATACATCGAGCAAGACCACGAGGGGTTGGAGAAGGAGAGAGTTGAGGGAGAGTGGGTAGGAGAGGAAGCACGAAAAGATTCAGGTCGGTGGGTAGGGCTTGAGTGCTAAATGCCTGAACCGGGCAGTAGCACTGAACTGGAACTGGAATCCTTAAGTGTACATATATACTTGGTTTGGTTCAGTTTAAGTCGGTCTTTATTTATAGTAAAATCGAACTGATTTTTTTGGTTTTAGAAATTTCCAAGCCGAAACTAGACTGAATGTGGAAAAACCCAACCCAAGCCAAACCAAAATGACCTGTTTAGATCAGTTTTGTGGTTTGATCGTTTTTCTTGCACACCCCTAGGTTTTATACAATGGTTGGAGTTGGAGATATAAAAGGTAGTATTTTAGAGGAAGAAGTAGGGTATGCAAAGATGTCTGATTTGAGTGTTTAATGATGATATAATAGTGCCATTGCATTAAAAGACCCTTTATTACCAGCTATATTATATGAATTAGATATTAGGCATTGAGGAGGCCTACTAGTTTTGTAGATCTTATGATGTTGAGTTCAAATGGTTTTGATATTAAATTTAGTGTTGGTTTGGCTAGGAAAATGAATCCTTAGATGTTTTGTGAGTTGTTTCAAGGATATTCTGAAGCAAGATATTGTTATTTGTTGGCCTCCACATCATTGGATTGTTTGTTTGGATGTTGGTGGGAAAGGTTTCACTACTGTGAATCTCATAGGAGGAACGTAATTAGAATACCACAGAAGTGACCATTTTTCATTGTTTCAGATGGTCAGTTTGGACTAGCATTTATGACTATAGCAATTTTTCCATATCACTCAGGTGTTATGCACGTTAGGTTGATAGCATGGCTTTTGTGTGAAGCATAAAGAAAGAAGGAAGAAACACGGCTGACATCACAGAAAGAGCATGTTTGGCTCTCAATTTCTATGTTGTAAGAATTAATCAATATCCACTCGTCTCTTATCCCCCCCCTCTCCCTTTTTGTGGAGTAATTATTCTTGAGATTTTCTCCTTCTTTAACTTATTTTGTCATGTTATGCTATATTTATCATCTTATTGATGAGTAGGATTGTTTTTCCAATACATTTCTTTTGTCCATTGAGTTTGATGGTTTTCTTTTTGCTTCTAAAAACAATACATTTCTTTTGTCCATTGAGTTTGATAGTTTTCTTTTTGCTTCTGAGAAACTTTGCTGAGGTTGATGGTTGGTAAAACTAAGAAAGTTTGAATTTTGAAATAAGAACATCATGGAAAGGATTGGTTTAACACCAGTAGTGCTCAAGAAAAGGTATTCTTTAAATAATTTGTGTTGGTGCATTGTAGGTCAGAAGTACAGTTAGCAAGAAGATGATCTCAAATACAAATTGAAGGTTGGAAGTAAGGAGGGTAGATTTAATTTGTCTTGCATTGGTGAGTTATGAATAAACACTCCACTTTGCTGGACCTATCCTTGGACATGAGCTGATACTGAAGTAGAATCCATATAACTGAACCTAGATTGAAGGGGTAAGGCTTGCTGTTCATGTTCATGTAGTAATAAGTTTCCTTGCAGCTTATGGTTTGAGTGTTTACTACTGTTTACTCTTGATTACCTGAGGAATGGTGGTCATACTCATAGTCACCCAAAAGATGAATACATGTTGAAGCAGATGGCAGGCTATTACATGATGTATATGTATATGTTGGTGGATGCTTTCCTTAGCGATCATGGAATGTGATGACATGCATATTTAGGAGGACTTGAAACACTTTTTTGCAATTGAGGATGCTTTGCTTCATATGATTTTTTGGCATAGCTGATGCAAGGAAGAAGAGTGTGAAAATATTGAATTAGACATATATTATGGGCTGCTTTGCTTAACAATCAGGGAATATGATTAGATGCATATTTTGGAAGACTTGAAATCAAGGTTTCTAGTCTTGGTACTAGGCCCCATAGTATTACAACTTGTTACTATATTGGTATGAGGCCGATTCGGTGTACCATATTGGTATGCTTTCCATACCGCATGCTGGTACGAACCTGGTACAGTATGGTATGCCCTGTATCTCTCGGTTTGGTATGGAACGGCAAACCTCGCTTGAAACAACTCTTTGCATTCCTTAATTTTTTACTCCATATAACTTTTTGGCATGAATGATGAAAGGAAGAAGTGTTTGAAAATATTTTATTATACATAAGGATTGGTGGATGATGTAATAACTATTTGACTTCAAAATAGTTCTCTCTTTTTCTCTCTATGCTGCTCTGATATGTAAGCAATTAGGGATTAGGGGTCCCTTGTTCTTTTCCTTTTTTCCTTTTTTTTTTTTGTGTGTGTTTTGGGGGGGGGGGGTAGCCTTGATGTGCCTTGTGAAATTGTGAACTCATATTTTCATTAGCCATAGGAAGAGTTGGTAGTCCCCTCATTGCCCTATTTGGCTTCATGACTAGCCCACGTGTAATGACCGTGCATTGCAGAAGGCAAAGAATTTATTCATCACCCTTTAAATGTATCTCATTGTCATTAATTTATTCATCACCCTATTTGGCTTCATAACTCAGCTAACATTTGTCATTTTTCTACCTCATCTGAGGCTCACAATAAAGTGATTATAATTTAAATAACTACTTTGAATTGAACCATATCTTAACAAAGTTCTTGCTATAGTGCAACAAACTGGGTTTGGGTTGAATGTTCTATGAATTTGTCAGCAAGTTTGAGTTGAATTTATAATGCACAAAAGGAGTATCCAAGCCTAGATCTAATTTCATCCCTTAAAATTCTGGTTTGGCCAAGGATCTAAAAAAGAATTAGGAGCTTTTCTTGGGGGTTGGGGTGGAGTCGAATTGGGCAATTTTGGTGTGGTGGGTTTCGCTAACTGGACACTTCAATTTTAGGAGTTCGTGTTCTAGGTGCTAGTGCTTTTAAACAGACATTATCAGGTTATCTGTTATTTTGACATGTTATCTCTATGTTAACCTAGAATGCTGGACTTAGTCCAGAAATTTCAAGTGCCCTGTTAATAATTGTATTGCAAGAACCAACTTTTCAGCTCTAAGACATCCTTAGTACTGAACATGTTGTCATCGTAGTTGATTACATGCTTCTTGTTAAGTCACAACCTTGTCCTTCTTTTGTTTTTTATTTTCAAATATATATGACAAGATTTTTTTAAAAAAAGTTCAAAGCATCATTCATTAGTCAAGTTTGTTAAAAATGTTCGCATATGTTTTCTTGTTTATTGATTTAATCTTTTGTATCATTTGGAACTTTTGGTGTACTGTAGCTTGAAGTGTTAGGTAATCTGGGAGTTCTAACGCTAGGCACCCATACTAAACATGAAAGTAAAAATTGAGGATGATAGTGGAGCATGCTGTTGGCAAAGGCAGGTAGAGGGATGAGGGGTACTCAAGGCATGGGGGTTGAGAGTTAACATAATCAGAATTCTAGATGGAGATTGGGAGTTTGTTAAAGCAGAATAGGATGAATAGGGGTGGTGATTGGTTATTGTCTTATTTTTCTTGTTTTGAGCATGTTGTGTCAGTTTATCAAAGGATGGTGTGGTGATAACAATGCTGTGTAGCAATGGAATAGTGCAGCTATGGTTTCAGTTTTCTTTTTTTGTGTATTCCCTTTTTTTCAATGGGTTGGGGGGTGGGGGAGTTGTTGCCAGCCCATCCAGTTTTTGTACCTAATCTTCTATCTTGTGGCATAATAAGTAGAAGAAGAAAAGGTGGTGAATATGTAATTAATAAATGCACCTTTTCTTTGCAGACATTTACAATGTTGTGTTTATCTCACTCTAAAATCATATTCAGGGAGACAACAAGCGAGTACATCTGCTGAAAAATAGTATGCATTTTATAGGTTATTATTGTATGATATGCATGTATATGACCAAAACTTCAGAATGTTTGAAGAGTTTTCCAAGATTTGAGTGGGACCCAAAATCTGTTAGTTTGAACTGGAGGATCCAGACATGAAATTAATATAGCTAGGGATCAAGTACTGGTTATTTTGTCCTATTTTGGTCCTCCTACTTATGAGACATTTACTTTCTCTTTACATGAGTCTAACAATGTGTTATATATGACCATAAGCTTCTCAGTGGTTGCTAGTTTTCTCAGTATACTGTTTTCACATTTGGGATGTTGAACTTTTAAGATATGAGGCCAGTGTATCTTCCATCTTGCATGTTAAAGCATTGGTGGTTTTGACCCATTAATCAATTTAGTGTTATGACCTAAAATTCCTGTACACATTGTCATGACATATGCTTCATATCCATTATTGAACTCCTAGTCCTTGTGTTAAGGTTGGTTTTGCCTTGCATGGCAAGGTTCTGTCTTTTGACCTGCGTTCTTGGCTGTTCATCATTCTTCTTTTGGCTATCAGATCATTATTGCTTCTGCTCATGATTCTACTTGTGGCTTTGTGAGTTGTCTTTATTGCATATTCTTTATTGTTCGGATATAGTATGGTAATTCTTTGGCACATGCTTGGTTAACCATTAGCTTATGTTTGAGGAGCTACTTTCTCATATGATACTCCTTTTTGTTGATGCCCACTTAACTTCAAATTCCATCTCTATTTCATATATGATTTCTTTCATTTATTATGGTGTTTCTTGTGAGTATGCCCTTTTCAATATCTGAAATTACGTGTATATCCTGCAAATTTTGTGTATACCCTTATAATTATTTCTTTTGTGTGTATACACTTATAGATATTTGAAATTGCATATGTAACTTGGAAATTTACTATTTATGTGTATATTCTTATAAATTATTGCTTTTGCATGCATATCCTTATAAATATTTCTTTTTGCATATATACGCGGAATTCAATAAGGGAAGATGTGAAAAAAGAAATAATTTGTAAGTCTATACATGCAAACAGTAAATTTGCTAGGCTATACGAGCATAAAGAAATCATGTACAAGGGTATACCCAAATAGTAAATTTGTGAGGGTATATACATAGTTTTGGATATTTATATACGTATGTGTATATATATATATGTATAAGGGTATATGTGCAAATAGCATATTTACAAGGGTACACATGCAATTTCAGATATTTATAATAATATACACATAAAAAAGCCCTTTATTATAAGTTCCATTTTTTCATTTGTTGAAAAACCACGAGTCCCAGCAAGGCCTCCATGGTTAAGTAAGGTGCTTGGGAGTGCTTGATGCATGGTTTGAAGATCTAAAACATTTTAGTTTTGGATGGAATTGATTTAAACTAAGATTGGTTCTGGAGTTTCCCTTGACACTAACTTATGCGGACTGCATGTTAATATTTTGTGATATCTTCATTTCTTTAAATGCGAAGAAGTATTTCCTAGAAATTGTACTTAGGTTTTGCAAGCACTCAAAAGATTTGGGGGTGGGAGACCATAACAATCCATCCTTGTCCCAGCTGTCTTGGGAGCGACATGACATTATCTGCCAAGTAAGTTTGAGGAATAACAAATCTTTTGATTTAAAGCCCGGTGATTCCTGAACTAAAATCTCTTGCATACTGTTGTCACATGGTCATGAAATAATGTTATTTATGTTCAAAACAAAATTCTTGAGTATTTTATTTTCTTAAAATACTTAGTCTGATGATTACAGTTCAATGCGACCCAAATGATTGATGTGAGGATCTGAAACAAATTATTATACTCTAATGCCTAACTTTCTTAATTTCTCAATTTTTTTAGTATTCCCTTTTTGGATTTTTTTAAAAATAAGTTTAAGCAAAACTATTAAAACTAGAGCCAATTTCCTGAACCTTGGGTTCGTGGCTGTGATTGTGATGCTTTGAACTGTTGAATTGGATCACCATTGTCAATGACCCAGTCATATTATTGCTTGGATGGTTTTCTGGATTATGTTATATATATATATTTTTTGCCCTAGGGTGGGTTTAGTTAAAAAAGAATGGCATTGAATCTGGTAATAGCTTAGGCCTTAGAGTGGTGGCAGATGTACTATTGCTTTGTTATTATTTGTTGTGAGATTCTTCCTTCTCATGTTGATCTATCTGAGGTACTTGGTCCCTTGGTAGTGTCTATGTTGTTCATTGTACAGTCCATGAACCTAAACACCTTTCTTGTGTGTAGTTGTGCACTTGTCATGTGCTCATCTATTATTGGTGTTGGGATCTCTGAGAACTACTGTGATCATGTTCCTTTCATTTGCTGCCCTTCATGCAATCACATACTTGAACCTTTAACTGTCATGTTGCTAAAGGAGAGTCTTATTGTTTCTTACTCAATATTGCTAGTTGTTGGGTGGTCTATTTTTCTTGACAATATGCACCTTGTTGCATCGTATTGTCTGTTGTAATATTGTGTGACTCTTTTGTTATTTTAGTGCCCTATCACATGAAATCTCATCATATCTCGCCATGTATCATATTGGCATTTTTTAATTTAGAAGGATCATGCCATTAGGGACTTCTTCTGACCTCCTTGTCTTGTTTTGACATTCCATCATTTCTTAGAAGTGAAAAAAAGTGACAGTCATCTTCCTTTGTGGTGTCACAGAGTATTGTGTGGTGTCTCACATTGTTGTGGATGCCATTTTGGATTTGTCACTGCTCAAATATGGTCATATATCTGTTTTTATGAGTACTGTTTGATACATCATTGCTGTTCATGCTGGTGCATGTTGAGGTATGAAACTAGCTATCATTTACTGCTATATTAGATATGTATATCCATGTGCTCATGTTCTCATTCAAGGTTTGGAGTCTGGTACCGGACCCCATATTAGTACCCAAGTGGTACACTGTATGTTGAGCGTCCCATAGTGGGCGGTGTGGTCTGGTACAACAAACCATGATTTCATTAGCATAGTAAGGTAATGAAAATAATTTGTGCCAATTTTCGCATTGGTAGTTTGGTTTTATATATAATTTTTGCTTGACACTCATTGTCTTATTTTTTTACAACCATAATAGGGGATGCCCATGCCACTTTTTACTTATCATCTTATTAAATTCAGTGACTAATTGAGCCCAAATTATCTACTTATTTTTTCTCAAATTTTTAAATAATCTTTTTATGTCTGAACTATAGGAAAGCATTCAGGATTTGTTGGTGGCCTTAGATCTGATATTGGTGATGCTTTCAACATTTTGGATTGCAGAGCCTATTATGTATTGATGACATGGATGTTGTATGTTATTGTGTTGATCCCTTCGTCATTCTCACTGGTCCTTTACATATTTGCTAGAAAGTTAGCAAGCTTTTCTTATGCAGTACTGCTAAAAGTTGTGCCATCTATCTATTCATGATTCACATGCTGTTTAAATTGCTAATAATGACTGGTCCTTTACATATTTGCTAGAAAGTTAGTAAGCTTTTCTTATGCAGTACTTCTGCCATCTAACTATTCATGATTCACAAGCCGTTTAAATTGCTAATAATCTCTTTTTGCCAGTGTGACTAATCTTTGTTATCATCTTCCAATTAGTTCTCTGCATTCCAGTTTTTCAAGTTGCCCTTTGGTTAATGCTATTCCCAACTTGACTTTCAATACTCCTTTTTGAACAAAACTAGTGCTACTCCATAGGTATTCTCTGCTCATCTGTAGTCTTCATAAAGGCCTAACAAATTTAAAGTTTATCTTGATGTGTCTCCAGTTCAATGACACTGTGACATGTTTTCTAAGATGTTGCACCTATTCTCATTCATTAGCATGCGTTTGTATTGTAGAACATATGTATATATTTTGTGTTTTAATCATGTTTTCTGTCTGTCTTTCCTGTTTGTGTTTGAAAATATATAAAAGATATCAATCATGTGTCGTCTGATGTTTGTCTGTGTGTATGCTTGGTTGTGTTGATTTGTTTCGTGTGTAACATATGTAATCTATACAATTTGACTGTTTTAGTCATGTTGAGCTTGATGGTTGTTTTTGTGCTGGGAAATATATAACCTGTACAAGTAGTGTGCATTTTAATCTTGTTGTGTGGATGCATATGATTATTTCTGCCTCTGTTTATTGCATGGTTTATCATTGCAACATTGTTAAACTCTGAATCCTTGAATTACCAACTAAAAGTGTTTGTTGTCATAAAAGAACTTATTGGCCATGAATTAGTTTACTTTCTAATGGTGCAACATACATTTTTTTTGGGAAAAAAAGACATCTTGTTTCAGTACATGTTTGTCATAGCTCAGTCCATAATCCACTCATTATATTGTTTTTATTTGAATATCAACGCTTAGGCCTTTCTTGTCTTCTTTATTATAATCATGTTGGTGTGGAATTTGGTTATGCAGAGCATTCTGTAACTATGCTGATATTGAAGCTTTCACGGAGGAGAAAAAGAAATCTCTTTTAATTAAGCGCCAGGGTAAAGGGGCTGATTTCGTCCGTGCAATTAATGAAATAATTGATGTTTATGAAGCTTTGAAGAAGCAGACATCTGATCGGTTTGTTTCGGTGGATGATGGAAATTTGGAAATTAATAGAAGTAATTCATTTAGAAAGAGCCCAGAACATAGTTCTCATATTGCGGATGACCAGAGGTCGGGTGCCCTGTGTGCGATAGAAAGCCATAATGTTATCAATTCTGAAGAAATTTCTGCAACCTCAGCAGAAGGTGATCCTCACAACATAAATTCAGCAACTGATGAGCCAGCTGAGAAGGTCTTGATCATTGATCAACTAAGGCAAGCCCCTTTGACTACTAGTACAACTTCGAGGAAGAAGAGATTAAGAGATGCTCCAGCGGAGAGCTTTATTGCTCAGAAAAAAATAACATCCCTTCGAAGGTCTAGAAATTCTTCTAGTGGTGATCCTCCGGAAGTTAAAAAATCAGATATCCTACGTAATGATACTGACTCAGTCAGTGATAATGTGGCTACAGATGGAGTGCAGGAAGATTCTATGATAAATAGGAGTGCCGAAAACATGCCTCATGCCTCAGATTTTCATGATGTTGCTGTACCAGTTACTGTTGGTTTCCTTAAAAATGGTAGCAGTGGGGATACTGCATGTGAAATAGCTGCAACAAAATATGATGCAAATCTGAATGAAGGGGTTGTACTTGATCCTAGTTGTAAATTTGAAGTATCTGCAAACGGGTGCTTGGAGAGTAAAGATAGGCAGAATGGCCAACTTGACCTCCCCGATAAGACAGTGATCTTCAAGAAGAAAAGGAAACCGAGCCGGAAGCGGGCATCTAATAGTACAGAATTTGCTGGACTGGACAAGGATACAGAATTGCAGGTTGAGCCAAGCCGAAGCCTTTCAGAGTCTCCAAATTCTCGTGGTGAAATAAATGAAACAGATCATAAAGCAGATGGAGATGAGCATCTTCCTTTGGTGAAAAGAGCAAGAGTTCGAATGGGAGAACCAGCTGTCGAGGAGAAACAGTTTGATGAGCTTCATGACACTAATGACAAATCAGAAGTGACAGTGATGATCAATAATTGTGACAAATATTCTACATCCACCAGTCCTAGAAATAATTGTCTTGCCAATGGGGCATCTTTAGGGGGCAAGGAAGCCTCAAATTCATCCCCCATAAATGATTTCTCTCGTCTTTCAGGAAGCGATCGAATGATATGGAAGGCTAAAAAGTATCAACTTAAGAGTTCTACTTTAGATGTTGAAGCAGCTTTGCCTCCATCAAAACGCCTACATCGTGCTTTGGAAGCTATGTCTGCCAATGCTGCTGAAGCTACTGATGATTGTCCTAGAGCTCCAAGGCCAAAGGAAACGATGCTTAACAACTGCATGGTATCTCCTACGACAAGTTCTCTCCATCTTTCTACTGATGGGAAGATTGAGAGCCCTACAAGATTGCATGACATACAGTCTACTGAATGTATTGTATTTAACACAAGCAGATCTGGATTGTTGTCACAAAATTTGGATGTACCAACATTAGCTTCTTCAGAAGTGAAGACTGATGATGTCAATGGTGAACATTTGAGAAGTCCTCATGTTAGATACTGCAATGAAGTCCTTCTGGATGTTAAAAACTATGATCGGTCATCTGTGTCTAAAGCAGTTGATGTTGATATACATGACAAGAGTATGCAACCTTGTTTTTTCAGGTTAACCGAGCAGGTTAATTTGACTAACTCTGAAGGTATGCCTGATCACTCATCATCACATTCAGGAAAAGTAAATGAGAATGAAATTCTGCAACCAGAAGAGGAATGCCCACATTCTCCTATGGATAATATTTTAAGTAGAGATCAAACAGTGAAACCAACCATACGGAAGCCAGACTCCGTTTTGAATACTAAAGGTTGCAACGATTCTTTCTCTCCTGATGGAGCTTTTATGACTCTATCAGCTACAAATGGCAGTTCTACAACAAGTGGGACATTTGGGCCTACAAAGTCTTCTAGCATTCAACTTGATGAAGATGCTCAAACCCACGACATGTAAGGTTTTACTTTTCAGATATGTTTATGCTTACAAGCTAGGTCTGATCATGCAAGCTTAAACTTGCAAATGCTTTGATTAGCGTCCAATCTGTAACATACCTTTTACTAATATTGCTATGTTAATGCTTACTTGTCAATGGGCAAATTAGTGGCTAACATGTTGGGGTGCATGTATGATACAGCTGGACTAGTGGTTTTGTTCCACCCCCTTATAGGAAAATTGGATGGGTGTTATCTGTCAGGTTATATATATGTCATCAATCATCATTAATTTGAGTTTACAGCAGTTCATCTAAAATTGTCTTTGACTTGGATTTTGTTCATTTGACTTTTGTTTGCTTGATCTTCACATGGTGAACATTTGGCATGGCGCCCATTGTTCTTGAAAATCTTGTAGATTAAATTTAGTTCTTTGCTGGAAGAAAGGTTTAAGGGACCAAGACTGGTGTCAGCATCGGAACCTTTGCTCATACAATAAGATATCATTTCAGAAGTGCATGCCTCTTGGTGCCAGGCAGCAAAGAAGTAGAGGTAAAAACCAGGTGTTGGTACAGTAGTGGTACTGATATCCTATTGGTACAATCTGGTATGGTCAGTATAGACTGATACATACTTAAATCCTTCACTGGAACTACCGTTGTGCATCCCTCCTGATGACTTAGTATATTCAGATTCATGGTTGGAATCTTCCCATCAAGATAAACAGTAAATCTGACATGATAGAACATATTCTCAGTTAGCCAACTACTTGTCATGTCAAATGGTATTTTATGGGAGATGAAATGGAAAAAGGAGGAGTTTGAGGAGCTTGCAGATGGAAGGAAAGGGTTTGGTGGGAAGTGTGGGCAAAACTGGGGTCACAATGATGAGGCCATGTTTTTGTGATAGTTCATAGAGATTATCTTCTCATCTATGGGATTCTATTAAGCAAGATGCTAAAAGGATGTTTGGGGGTAAGATGCATGGGAAAGAGTGTGCCAAAATTGTTGAGAAATGCCCATACTTAAGTTTGTTTTAGCCTTGTAATTGAAACATTATGTTTGCACTTTATGATGTGTTCTTTTCCTCCCAGTAAGCTGATTTGTATTAATAATTCTCATTCCAATTCATTAATGGAGTTTTCTGTCTTGGCATTATAGGGAGGATGTTGCAAGGGAAGTCAAATGCAAAGTAACTCCAAGGGATAGGTGTTCTTCTCCTGATTTGACACCCATGAAAGATTTGATTGCTGCTGCCCAGGCTAAACGACTGTTGTCTCGATCTACTTCATTTTCTGATCACTATGTAGATTATAAGGTTGAGGCTGTATTGAGTCCATCTTTAGCCAGCAAGGAAGATTCTTTTGGACAAGGTTCACCTTCTAATCCCATGATCAATCATACATGTGCTATAGATGATAGACTTCAAAATTCAAGGAATAGTAGCAGAAGTCCTTTTGGTAGTCTGAGACAGAAAAGCTTAAGCAAATTAACTGACTATGCAGAAGCATATGCTGCAAGGAAATCTTTTGAAGCTTTACTGTGTACATTAACAAGAACAAAAGAGAGTATAGGACGAGCAACACGCCTTGCTATTGATTGTGCTAAATATGGGATTGCTGGGGAGGTTAGACTATGTGCTTTTACTCTTTTCTATTTATCTTATCTTCTAACTTACCATGAAATTATTGCTTCTTGGGCATGATAAGTAGACATGACTATGTGCTTTCCTGAATACATTTTCAGCTGTCATTACACAGTTTGACTATTTTTAACTAATCCTTGCATCTGCTAAAAGAGTTTGCTTCAAATTTTAAATTATATTTTTATGTTGTCATGACTGCATATAGTATATGCTTTATTGATATAGGCTGGTAAGGTGTAATATTCAGTTGAAAAGATGAACTTCTTTTTTTTTTGAAAGACATGCATGTCCGATGCCATAGTATAGTTTTGTTAAGCACTGATTTGCGTGATTTCCCACTTGATTGTGAATATATATTCTTATTCTTCAGTTTTACATTTTTAACACTTGTGGCCCCCCTTTCGTCCAGTTAACCTAAGTAAAATTACCATTTTAAAAATCTGTCCCTTAACAACTATGACGTGTAGACTAGAATTCTTGAAGACTTTTGTTTCTTGTTTTTTGTGCATCTTATGCATTATATATCATTATTAAAAGTGCCAATCGTGGTACTAGTCTTTGGAAGTGTTCAGCATAGCATACCAAGGCATATGGCATGAACGCAAAGTTTCCAGGTGTTTGGAATGTTCAATACTTCAACCTTGAAACAGACTTAAGTTGGGAACACTAAAATATATGCACTAAAAAAAAAAAAAAGACTTGGGAACACTGTAAAAGAAGGTTGCTCTTGGGATCCATAGTGAGTATACTGCACTGGACTGGTGAAAGTTTGGCTTCAGGTTGCATCTTGATGCTGAGTTCTTGGACAAATGGGTTGAGCCCACTGGTATCAACCGGCACTGGGTGATAACACTCTAGTATGGTATCAATACAGGCCAGCACCAATGTGTGTTGAGTCAAAAAAGTTGAAATACCTCACTATGCTTTTTTTGTTTTCTTCCAGTACTGGTCTGTACTGTTACCATAGGGCATGAGAACCTGATCGGTACAGGTCTTGTTGTTATTATTTTAAACCTTGGATTGTACACACAAATTATAAGGGAAACAGAAAAATGCCATTTGCCATCTGTATTCACTTAGTTTGCATGCAATCTCCACTTTATTATCCATCAATTGTTTACCATTCTATTTGTTTAGATGATCACCTGAGCTAGCAAGTATTGCAGAGGCATCCTTTTATGGTACCATAAAATATTTCTTTCCATAAAATTTTAGTGGGCAATTGAAGAGAACTATATTTTTGTGGTATTTAATGATAAATCTGAAGGGTACGTTGTTTTAGAATGTTGGGAAGAAACACACCTCAGAATCTTTTTTTTAAACATGTCAATGAAGGATAAGGTCGTCAGATTTTTCTTCCCCAATACCTTATAAAAACAATCCTTACTGAAATCCGTCCTATGATGTTTAGGATATAAAGGTCAATGTGTTCCATGTAATGTATTGGAATCTCAATTCAGTTAATCCTTTTCAAAACTTACTATTAATAGTATATGTTGTTTCATGTAGCTGATTTGCTTGCAAGCTCACTTGTTACAACTGTCTCTTTCTAATGCTTGCTTTCTTACTAAATGAAGAAATCACATGTAACCCAGTTGTTAAAAAAAGCCAAAGGTTGCAACCTGGCTTACAATTACGTGACTATCGATGAGTTGCAGCAGCTGAGGGCAGTTGGGCCATTCTTAAACTTAAATGTCACTGAGTTTGCTATTGTTTCATCTCCACACCTCTTGTAAAAATTCTAATTTTCTAACAACTGAACATACCCTAATGTTTTGTAGTATTTCAGTCGCTCAAGAAACTCAGAAAAGCCGCATTGTAAGAAAATCTATTTTGTTTTAAGATCATATGATAATCTTGATGATCAAAATCCTTCATTTAAAATGTTCTGTCTATTGGTAAGCTTGCTAAGTTGTTCATCTCACTGTTGCATGTGGGTGGCCAGTTACTCCCTAGTGCTTAGGTATGCATGAGATTGTGGTTTAAAATATAATAAATGAATAAATAAAAATCTTGATTTTAACAAAAAAAAGGCGAGATTTAGAAAGAAATCAGTCAATTAGAAAGAAATTCAGAGGAGGTGAAGTGAAAGACAAGAAGCAACAAGGATTAGGGAAGAGGGTGATAAGGTAGAGAGGAGGCATAGAAGGGTAGAGGAATGTAAGCAAGGGGAGGAAGAGAGGTGCGAGAAGAAACAAAATAAGAGTAGGGAAGGTGGTTGAGGAGATCGAGATGGGGCAAAGGAGGGGGGAGTAGAAGAAGAAAAGAGGTCATGGAGGAAGAAAATAAGGCAGACAAGAGTAGGAGAGATGTGGAAGTTAGAGCCATAATAGGGGGAAGAGGAGGGTAGAGGTAGAGGAGAATCAGTCAACAAATGGAGCAAGTTTCAAAACCTGGTTTGGGTTCTGATTTTGGTCTCTTTAGAGTTCGTCGTGGCAGCTTTGCCCCAAACTTCAGAGTCTTGGTTGAAAAATTAGACAAAAGCAAAAATAGGAAAAAAGCTTGTGTATATACCATTGCAAATATGGCTTATTGCATATTTACCCTCCCAATAATCACTATTTGCATATATACACACTTAAATCATCCTATTTGTGCATGGATACCCTTTGTTAGATTTTGGCTGGCAGCATTAAGAAATAACCATATTATTTGACACTATTTTCCTTTTCCTTGAGTATTGCTTAAAAATCTAACTTTCAATTGCTATTGAAAAGATTTTTTTTTTTTTTTTTTTTTTTCAAGAGTATTAATGCAGCGTAAAACTCATTTTGCATTTAGATGGTTATTCATTAGCACCGTCAGCAAAAAATCAAATGGGAGGGGTATGCCTGCAAAAACATGATGACTTGAAGGGTCTCTATGTAAAAAGTGATTTTCAAAGGGAAAATATGCAATAAGCTGTATTTGCAAGGGTGTATGTGCAAAAAAAACCCGATATCAAGTTTTAAGCTATTTATATTTTTGGTTATACTTTTGAGTTATTTAGGATTATATTTTTTGTAGTTTGAGTAGTTTTAGGATGAAAATAGACTGTTCAGGCTTGATGTGCTATATAAACTTTCTACTCATTATAAGGTGTATTGTGTCTTCCCTTACACTTTTCTCTATCTGCTCATTGTAAGATGTATTATGTCTTCCCCTACACTTTTCCCTAGCTTTTAACAATTACCTATCCTTTTCTTTAAAAAAAAAAAAAAAGTTCCCTATATTTACTCCTGTTTCTGTGTTATTCTAAACTTCCCTTATGCATATGTCGTTTTATTCGTTTTGATAATTCATCTAAATAAGGGAAAACCTACTTAAATATATTTCATTCCATTTTCATTTTCCATATCTCATTTGAGCAAGAAAAATCCATCTAACCATATTTAGTTTTGCTCAATAACATATTTAGGCGAGAAAACACCATCTAGAATATTTCATTCTATTCCATATTAGTGGAAAAAATAAGAGTCATTCTATTGCACTTGAATAATCCATCTAAGCAAGATTGAAGCTCATATAAACAAGAGCAGGTTTTATTTTATTATTTCAAGATATGTAGCTTACCCATTGTGAAAACAAAGCTTCAACAAAAGTAACACAAATTCAATAACTGAAGCCTTAGATAAATATTTAGTTCCATAGTATTGGTCAATTTTGGAAAACATTAACCGTATTAATGTAACCAACTTGTTAACCTAAAAAGTAAATAGAAAATAGTGGTTTCAGTTGGCTGCAGCCAAAACTACTGAATCCAATCAAAACCAGCTGTAATCGATTGAAATTGATTGAAACAGAAAATTCCAGCTAATTTTAGATCAGTTTGGCCTAAACTAGGAGTAGATGAAGAAAGAGGCCATGGAGGAGAGGGCAGCGAGGGGAGGAGGAGAGGGGTGGGAGGTGGTGTTGAAAGAGGAGTAAGAGGGCAGAGGTAAAGGAGAATGGGTTAGTAGATAAACGTTGGGTGGAGGTGAATAAGTACTACTGGTGTTCAACTATCTGCCATCTGGCCAAGTTTCAATATTTTTTCTATTCATTGTCATTTGCTGACTTTCTCATCTATGCTTTTTCATCCTAGATCCTTTGCTTCATCACTTGTTGATGGTTGGACGATGAAATGGTGCAAGTGAAATGGCTTATAGAGCCTTTATCCAATTGGTCCAAACCAAATTAGGCCGTGTGACCTATGTACTGCATGAGTTGTACATACAGGCAGCTTTTGCCAATGCAGGTTCTTAGGCAATTGATGTGTAGCTTGGTTGAATGTTTGGGCTGTGTAGGCCCACCTATGCAGGGCAGCCAGAGGTGGCATGCACGCATGTGGCCAGAGACCACTTTTTGAAACAGTCTTTTGTCCTTCAGGATTCATTTTCAGTTTCAGGTCGAAGAACACCTAGAAATTTTTTAGATGTGATATTTGGTCTTTAAATTAATTGAACTCTAATTTCTGTAGTAGAACAACATTTTATGAAACAACCGTGACATGCTGTGCATCTCACTCCTTTTGATACTCTTATCATCACCATAATTATAAAGTCAATTTCATAAACTTGACTTTGTTATTGGTTTTTGCCAAGTTTGTGACTGAATGCTTTGACTTTCAATAGTCAGTTCTGGTGGTTTTAGTCTGAAACTAATTATTTAAAAAAGAAAAGAAAAATATTGAGAGGACTACTTAAAATGCTTGTTAACTACATGATTTTATGGTAATTTTTTGGTAAAATCCATAAAGTTAATATTAAAATATATGAAGAAAATCATATGTTTAAAAATAGTACAAGTTGAAGAAAATCCGTTCGGCATCTTCTCTTTTCCTGACAAGCTAACACGTAAAATGATGTGAAGGTACGAGTTCTGTTTGTAAGATGGGATGATTCACACCTAGTATATATAGCCCCTTGCCACTGTTCCATTTCATGTAAAATTTGCCAAACATGGGAATTGTTTTAATTACTATAAGCAATAGTGACTGCGAAAATGCATTTCACTAGGCAGAAAGTATGAAATATCAACTTTGTCCTTGTAAAAATACAATCAATAAGGTATCATGTATGAATGACTCTGTGTGCATGAGCATTTGAAAGTGCATGTGCATATCTGTGTCTGTACATGTGCATGCATGCATATACATATATGCACATAGATACATGCATAGATAGATGTGTAGTTATAGTATATGCAATTATGTATTTATTATAGGTATATATGTTCTTGCACTGCATGTACATAGTGCACCCCTGCTTGCTTATAGAGTTTTTAGGTTGAAATTTCGAAAAGAAAAGTCATCTTTTTCTTTTCTTTCTTTTGTTTTTTTTCTAGGAAAATAACTGGTAAGCATCAAATTGCTTGGTTATTGTAGAATACTTAGTTCCACAGAGTCAGTTTTGCATCTTTGCCTTTTCTTATCCTATTTGAACAAGTTATCTAATTCACTTTTAAGAATCCAACAGCTCATTACTAATGTGAGGTAATTTTTCTGCTGTTGTTTATGCCTTACTCAATTTTGAGAAATCCCAGGCAAGTCCCATTCTGAATATTTGCAATCCAGTTTGGTCTAAATCTGAAGGTTTGCTTTGTTTGCAGATAGTAAATTTAAGGTTGACTTGCTTGAGTCTTCACGTTTATACCTAGTCATTGGCTGAGTTTTTTTTCCGTGAATGTTGCTCTGCTGAATTTGTTTGTGGCAATTGCAGTTCTCTCTTCGACAAGAATACTAGTTCATTCAATAATATAGTTTTCTCCCTTTTTTTAATTTTTAAGTTGTTGTAGATGCTTATTTTTCCTCTCTTTTTTTTATTTTTAAGTCCTTATAGATGCAATGTGTGAAGTTTACTAAAAATAATTACCAAATTAGCGGCAAATGAT
Organism: Cocos nucifera; assembly: GCA_006176705.1. Taxonomy (NCBI): domain Eukaryota; kingdom Viridiplantae; phylum Streptophyta; class Magnoliopsida; order Arecales; family Arecaceae; genus Cocos; species Cocos nucifera. Next base: position 202,242 of record QRFJ01000310.1, read on the forward strand.
TGAAAATAAGGTTCACTGAACCAGTACTGGAGGGTGTAGTGGCTGGTGCCTAATTCAGCATAGTATGAGTCCGTGCCATGAACTTCCAAAGCGTACCAAAACAACGAGAGTTATAGAGGGAGAAGAGGGGGGGGGGGGGGGGAAGGAGGAGAGAGAGAGAGAGAGAAGGAGGGGGCTCAAACAACCCTCCTCTTCGTTGCCTTGGGGGGGGAGGGAGACTTATCGGCCGGCCGGGGATGATGACAGAGGGGATTAGGGTTTTGAAAGGGGAGAGGTGAATGAGGCGGGTAGCGAACGGAAGGGGACGATCAATCAGGCCGGTAGGACAAATGATCCGATGAGCAGGATGTTTGATTAGGCAAGCGAGGGAGCTTTGAAGCTCCAATTAATTGAATGGGGAAGAGAGGTAGAGAGGTATTCGAAAGGCATCCGAGAGGTAGAGAGGTATTCTTTGTAATTTCTAGGAAATACCCTCTATTTTGCTGGTCTGTGAATTGACTTTATTTTTAAGATGACTTACCTTTCTCATTTTCTTCTATAATCTGTGTCCTCTGATTTGTGGGCTGCAGCATCATTCGTCCTCCTGGTTTTTCTTTTCACCCATATAGGCATCTGAGAACTTGTTTCTACATTGGATTCAACAAAAGTGTTTCTTTTCTTGTGTTTCATGTGGTAGTGGTTGAGACCCCAACAACTAGTCATGATAAGCTCAAATGAGGCTTGTGATCTTCTATTTTGATTTTCAATAATATTGGAAGTGATGTCATAAGTTTCCCCACTCTTACTACATGGGTATGTCAACATGTATGTCTAGCTTTAGACTTGTTAGATACTTTCTTTTATAGCACGATGCAAGGTTTGCTATGTTGGTGTTGGGGCTGGATTGGTCGACTGGCTTCATGGTTTGGTATGCCCCTATACCATTCCGTAACAGGCTTGAACCGACACAGTAGAGAGGGCAGAGGAATAACAGGAGAGAGGAAACGAGGGGGGGTGGGGGAGGGTAGGAGAGAGGGAGAAAGGGCCTTCGAGACCGCTGAGGCCGCCAAGCTGTTGCCTATGTTGTTGGAAAGTTGGAGGGGCTCTGTCCTCCTCTTGATTGAAACAAGAGCTTTGGCCCTTATTTGTTTTTTATTTTACTTTTATTGGTTGAAATCCACAATGCTGTTGCCGACTTCACTATTTTGTTTTTCCCCTTAATTTTGCAATTTTTATCTTTATTTTTGTGATTTTTGGATTTCCAGCAGCCTCAACAGCAACGTGGCTGTCTCAGCGGCACTCCAGTGTCCTCTCCATCTCCCTCTCTATCTCCTCCCCTCCACTCTTCTTTCCTTTTCCCTCTTCCCCTCTTTCACTAGTTTCTCGTTTCGATTGTTGGAACCATCTTGGTCCACTACCAGCTCGGTACACCTTGAACCGGCCAGTTTAGGATGGTTTCGCAATCCTTGACATGATGTTTTGGTGATCCCCAGCTTTGTTATTGAAGTATTTTTCTGTTTCTAAAAAGATTTCATGTAAAAAAAAATTCCTCTTTCTGTAGGGTCCATTTAAATTGTAGTTAAAATTGTCAAAAGAGGAACATAATTGGGTGAATATATAACTGCCTGTTATTTTAGTAATTTACTGCAATGCGATGCTTTCAGTCAATATTAACTTCATTTTTCTGCTGCTGTGTTATTTGTTCACTTTAGGTAGTTGATATTCTTCTTCAGAACCTGGAGAGAGAGTCTAGCTTTTACAGAAGGGTAGATCTATTTTTCCTTGTAGATTCAATTACTCAATGCTCTCGAAGTCAGAAAGGTATTTATATTTTTTTGTAGCTTGTGAGCTATTTTTCCATGGTGACTTTCAATGAATGTAACCATTTAACAAATATTACTGAACCTCTCTAGGTGGAGCTGGAGATATGTACCCCTCTCTTGTCCAATCAGTGCTTCCACGTTTGTTATCTGCTGCAGCACCTCCTGGAAATGCAGCATGGGAAAACCGCAGGCAGTGCCTCAAGGCAAGCACCTCCAGCACTTCTTTCTTTCTTTCTTTTATTTTTTGGCTGGGTGGGGGGGTGTCGGGGAGGTGGATGTTTCCATCATCTAGTGCTTGCTGATTTTGTGTTTTGTATAAAGGTTTTGAGATTATGGCTTGAGAGGAAAACCCTTCCGGAATCCATTATACGCCAGCACATCCGAGAACTTGATTCTGTAAATGAAGCATCATTTACAAGTACTTTTTCTCGACGTCCATCAAGAACAGAGAGGGCTCTTAATGATCCTATAAGGGAGATGGAGGGAATGCTTGTTGATGAGTATGGAAGGTCTCTCTCTCTCTCTCTCACACACACTCACACACACACACACATGCGCGCACACACAGAGAGAGGGACTAAATTTTTTCTTTTAGTATTTAATTATGTGTGCATGTCAAAGTAACTGCAGTTATAAGGAGAAAGGAGAGAATATAATAAAATATCGATGTCTAGCTACATCCACCCTTTTTTGATATACTCCATACACAACCTGACATGCCACCTGAATATGCATCAATGTTTGGCATGCATGCACTAGTTGTAGGTAGGGGTCCTTGTAGAATTCTTTTGTATTCTTCATTTTTGAAGAACATGTAAGGGAGAACCTCAGAATTCTACATGGAATCTCCTAAAGACTATGGATTTACCTTTATGTGCTATCCCTTGTGCACTTCTTTACTAGAACTTGTTGAAGGAACATCTGATGCATTTGTTAAACTGGTGTCGTAGTAACAAGACACACATTGGGTCATATTGATTTGTGTTGATGGAGCTACTGTTTTAGTAATGTCCTTTTATCTGGTATACTTTTCTGCCATTATCTATAACTGGTTTTCCACAGATTTGATTGTGAACATTTTTGTGACCACTGTTAATTTAAGAATGAAATTGCAGTTGTTTTTATTTTGTGTATTAATTAAAAATCCACCTGCAAACATTGTATCAAAAAGCAAACAACTGCAATAATTTGGTCTTTGTAGATGTGGTAACAGTATCCATAATTGTGCGGATGTGCTAATGAACTACATAGCTGCTCCAATTGCTTTAAAAGAGAAACCTAGGATCTCATTTGAAACTTGCTAGAAAAGTAGGAACACAAACTGATGGGAAAAGAGTAGGGCGTTCAACTTGCTTTTGCTGGAATCTTGTGTAGGCCATTTAACAAAGGAAAGCATAGGAACTATAATTTTGAGTCTATCCATGTCAATTGTCAAATAGCCTAGGTGATTAGGCAAAGACACGAGGGAAGGAATCTGTACAAACTTTACAAGATGATTTGTACCTTTATGCATTTCAATTATTGATTAAAACTTTTTTTCTCAATAAACTATTAATATCACATCATCCAAAGATATATTAGCAATGGTAAAAGAAAAAAAAAATAATGGTAAAGGGAATATTAACAACATGTACAAATCATCACAATTATACATGATGTTGCTACTATTACTATGGTGGTAACACCAGTATGATACCACTTACTTCCAAACAATCATAGTAGTAACATTAAAGTGTTACAACTTGCTACCATGATGGTAGTAATAACACTAGTATGTTAGTACAGTATAAAACATATGAAAATAAAACATAACATAAGAGAAAAAATAGTAGGATAATGAAAACTATTAAATTCTCATTTTCTTAGAACAGAAAACAACAAAACATAACAGAGAGTAGAAGTTGTAAAACTGAATTTTCATGGTTTATCTCCATTCACTGATTGGCCTGATAACGATGACAGTGTTTGGTTCCAGTATTAGGTCTTGCTTGTTGGGCTCTGGTCCACCAGACCTTGTTTCACTCACTGCCTTTCTTCTCCTTATCAGACATATCATACAGCCTGAACTTGCTACAAATGCAAGAGCATGGCTAACTGCTGTGCCACTGGGTGCTTTGCACCCCTATTAGATTAGAGCTTTCATGCTGGTCGCTGTCGTGATGAGCTTCCAATCAGGTCTCGAATATATATGTTTAGAACTTTGCTAACACAAATTGGATCTTATGTTTTTCCTCCTTTCATCACCTCAAAACATCTGTTGGCTTTTATGCATGATCTATTATTCAACCAAACATTAAACATAAGTTTGCTCTTTGTGCCACACTACTACTGTGATCAGGTTGTTTTCTGAGATTTAAGACTTCGCTATTTCATTTGGGATTGAAAGGAAGCTGAGAAAAGATGTGGATTAAAACATCATACATTGACCTGATTCAAACACAAATATTGAAATTCCCAACACAACTAGAGCTTGGGCATATGTTCATTGAGGTGTCCATGGTGTATTTGATAGTTGAATATTGGGCATATAATTGTTGGTTTAGTCTTTTTGGCAAAACAGATTTCAGGGGACTATATAAGTTTGAACAAGTAGTTACAATTCTTGAATTTGTTGAGGGCTTCAATACTAGCATAACTTATTCTCTTGCTGCAAGCATTCTGCTCACTTCATTTTTTTTTGGCTTCAGCAATACCAGTTTCCAACTTCCATGTTTATTTCGTACTACCGTGCTTGAAGATGAGGAAGCAAGTGCTTCAGATGAAAAAAGTTTTGAGGCTGTTACTCCAGAAAGGCATGCTCCAGTTGATCACGAAAAGGGAATCACTGAGATTTCAACTGAAAAGCACCGGCATATCTTGGAAGATGTTGATGGTGAGCTTGAAATGGAGGATGTGGCTCCTCCTTGCGAAGTTGAAGTGAGCTCCTCCTGTCATGTTTCAGTTGCCGATACCATATGCAATTACCATAATCAACCTGTTCAGCATCATTCGTTGCCCTTTGCTCCTCCACTCCCTGAGGACAGGCCACCATCTCCACCCCCTTTGCCATCATCTCCTCCGCCTTTGCCTCCCTCTTGCTCTGCTGCACTCTCTGATGGTTTGCAACATCAATCAGGATCTCATGCTGTTGCTGATACTGCTGACTTGCATCTTTCTAGCATTACCCATGTGAGTAACTTCAGCTTTCTAAAGAAAACTATATGGTGATGAAGTCCATTGTTTCTAATTTTAAGTTTCTTTGAATCTTATGTAGAATATGCAAAATCAACAATCTGAGTCTGTTGGTCAGCAAGCAAGTGGCCTGAATACCAACTTGATGCCCTCAGAGTTGGTTGTGTGTTATACTCCTGGATATGGAGGTCCTCCAAAACAGATGCCACCACCTGTCTCATCTCTTAATTCCAGTTCTTATGGCATCATTCCTGTTTCTCATCCGCCTGTCCATTCTGGGAATGACTTTCAGCCTATAGTCAGTGCACCTATGACCAATAAGGCTTATCACTTACAGCCGCCCTCTCCGACGGTTTCAAATCAGTTCTCCTATGTAAAGGCTGAAACACAACAAAGAGTTCAACCTTGGGGGAATTGTTCTGCATTCACGGAGAGATTCCAGTGTGTAGACATCCATGGAGGAAACTTCTATGGTCATAGAGGTGCAAGGGGACCTGTCCAACAGGAGATTGTTGAGAGGGGCAGGTTTTCTCCAGCGTTTCATTCAGGTTGGATGCTTTATGTTCAGCAGGAACTGTGGACAAGTTTTTTAACCAAGAAAGAGGTGTGCAGTAACCGTCATCACCGATCTGAAGTTATTGTCTTTCTATGTAGGTCCCTCAGTTTCCGGCAAGGTGGAGGCATCTCCTGCTCTGTCCCACTATGGTCCACCATCAGAACCCCCACCAATTCCATGCCCTGGGTGGCCTCCTCGTCCCAGGATGTCCAATTACCCTGTACCTCCTTCAAGACCATCAACAGAGAGCCCAGTTTCTCGAGTTGCTGGAGGTGCAAGAAGTAAAAAATATAACCTTAGAATTGTTTTATTAGCCCATCGATTGTTTTTCAATTCATACCAAGATATTGTAAGATCCATGCAATATGCCGCATATCATGGTTTTAATTCATCTGCTAATCAGATTGGTTCAGTTAACATGGTTTTGATTAATTTTGGTCAAATAAATTCTGCTTTCTGCTTTTGCAGCAACTGGCTTCTGGAGACCAAGATAAACATCTTGTCAACAGAGTTATTGGTACGCCATAAGTTGTTGCATATTAAGTACTTTCAGTTTTCTTTTGTTACTGCAGTTCCATGTACATCTCTGACATCACGTTTATGTAGGTGAAATACATTGATCTGGGTTCGATGGCAGCTTGCTCGGATGGTCCAGGAAATCTCTCTTTTTTGGTAATCAGAGGAGCTTTCCATGACAAGCCTCTCCATGCAAACTGGAGGTTCTGCGAGGAGAGAATCCTTCTTGATGATAAGAATTGCAACCTGCTTCACTGTACATATGTATTTTGGTATTATTCTGCAAAAGCAGAGCGGGAAGACAGTCATTGTGGGAAGAGCTGTATCATAGCTTTAGGCTGTCATGTATCAATCATCGATTTATAGGTAGAACAGTGTTAGCCCAATAGCGCTCTTTCTGTTGGAAAAGATCGACATTTGATTCCACAGTGTTAGTTAGGCCCCGTTATTTTCAGCTAAAATTTATTATTTTTACATTGCCCTTAACCATAAGGGCTCCGATATATTAAAAAAAAAAAAAAAAAAAATTCTAATTTAATATAAATTTTTGGTTCAAGCTGGATGGCGTTGCCTGCTCTAAGAATCTGTTGAGTGCGCTGTGTTGCTTCACTTCTTCCTATGTTATACTGCGGCCTGTTTTATTTATCGTGTCATGTCGTTTGATTACAAAATCGTCCCGTCAGTTTGGTTATAAAATATGTGGCAATGTTGTACACGATTTGGTTCTTGGTTGCAGCCCTTATAATTGAGGTGCTTTCAACCTTCTTGAACTGATTGTGGAAAGTGGAAACCTTCCGAATTCTTCTTTAGAGATTTCTATGATTGATGATGGAACCAAAGTGTGACAGACATCTCAGCATCTGCTAATATTGCTTCCCAACGAAAGCTGATTTTTCCTTATTTGTTATTGTAACAATTTGTGTTATTACTTGTTTCATTTACATATTTTCCTTTCAAAAACATATTTCACTTGCATGTAATCCAGTCAATTTGTCGTATGAAATTTTGTAATTCTACTTTTGTGTTTTAAGTGATCTTGTTTGAAGTAGTGCAACCCCGGATATCAATAACTTGAACCGGTTCTGGGTGCTGACGCGCTGTTGGTATGTAGGTGGGTTTTACAAAAAAATCTAGTTTCTGCACATGCAAGTTCATAAGTAAAAGGTGCGCGGGCAAAAGCACACAAAAGAAAAATCAGAGTTGCTTGGTGCTTTTTGATACTGTTTCCGCTTATAGCATCGAGATTTCATGTTTGATATGAGCTTTTTTTTCTTTTCTTTCTTTAAAAAAATTAAAAGTACGGTTTACATTAAAAGGATTCATCGAGTTCTGGCTCACAATTTGCATAGATTTGGATGATGGGAGATGCAATAACTTGTTTCATTTCTAATGGTGAGATGAGGCCCTGAGGCTCAAGTTTATGGCGGGTTAGGATGTTCTTGTGCAACGATGGGATCATGTTTGGCATGGTTTCTATTATTTTTTTTAAAAAATTGGAAATAAATTTTTTTTTTTATATTTTTAGGTTTTTCTTAATAAAAAATATGTTTAGTTTTTTTTTTTTAATAATAAAAGCAAAATATTGTGTTAGAAGTTGGAAGCATTGAATGGGTAGGGGAGGGGGCAATTGGGGATAACATGATGGGTGCATGTTCCATCGGACTGATAGGTGTCATAATAGATGGACACTACGGCTTCCAAGAGAACAAATAGATGGACGCCAATGGAAGATAGATGTCGAGAACGAACAAATAGGCGTTGAAAATGAAAGAATTGATAGAAAATGATGGAAGATGGACGAGGAAAATGAATGAATAGATAGAAAAGATAGCGGGATTGAGGATGATAGCGAGGTGGTGGAGGAAGTCATTGGAGAGGCGATTATGATGTTGAGCTGAGAGAATGAGTGGCGTGAAAATATATTTTTAAAAAAATGAAAATAAAAATTTTGCACTTTCATTTGTTCTAGAAATAATGAAAGTTATTAAGAAAAAGAAATAAAAATAGAGTAACAAAATATTTTTTGAAGAAAAAAAATGATACCAAATCGGATTTTTTCTTTTAACATTAATTTTAAGTTCAGTTTTAAGAACATGGATACATTTGGGCATAATTTTTAAACAAAATTATATAAAATTAGAAATATTTATATTTTTTAATGTAGTGTCGGGATTTTAAGAAAGCTTGATTTATGTTTTTTTGAAGTGTGATAGAGCACATGCAGAGAGGAGAGGAAGAGACCTTGTGCTCCAACTATAACATAATTTTAAGGGTGAATTCCATAATGATTTAACTGTAGGGCTTTCTATTTGCTTGCAATGGAGCATGCTGCGAGTCCTAGTGCAACAAACGTACGTGCTCCCGGCAAGATTTTTCATTCTTTTGCTTCCGATCATTTTGTTACAAAGTCGCTTATAAATGAATGGCCGCTTATCGCAGCTTATCTATGGATTAATTCATATACATCTTATCGGATTATATTTTCTGAATGTAGCCTCAATGGCTTTCCTCACACATCCCACAATGTCAATCGTGATGGTTACCAACTTTAGCCTATATAAACCTTTCACCGGGGATCCACTGGGTAATTCTAAGTAACTCTGACTCTCTAAAGTCAAATTCAATCAAGTGTCACATCTCACTGAGTACATAGGGAGGATGGTTGAGACTCTAGCTCTCTCTCCCCTCTTCCTCATGGACACACTATCACTAACTCTAGATCTCTCTCTATTTGCCTTCTTTCACTCAGAATCTCCACCATTACCTTTGAGGTGATCTAATTTAGGCATTGGATTGTCCTCATCGAAAAATCTTTGGCAAGTGGACTTCCTCTATTTGTGGTGTCATAGGATTGATCTGAGCATTGAAACGAAGATCCAGCCACCATCAACCACTTTGAGGTCTCTAATTAGCTACTCGAATCCTTGAAATATCTAGCTCTCTAGCCCACCATCCAGCTTGTCAACCCGAGCCATATCGATCTCGGCAGCAACAAGATTAAGGCTTAGCTAAGTTAAATTTAGCATAATGGAAACCATTTAATATTATGTCTATATGATATATGGGTTAGGAATATCAAGATATATGATTCTTAATTTCAAGATATTTTTACTGGCATAGATTATGATCGATGCTATAGATCTTCAATTTAAATGTCAATTGGTGATTTTGGATTTGAGAAAAATAAATAACCTCCTCTTAAGAAAAGTCCAACTCATATATTATTGTAGTAATATATTTGTAATAATGTATCTCAAAGACTATACCCTAGTTCAATTGCTCTACATCCACCATCCTAATCATACCCCTAATACCATGGTTCATAGCTATGTGCGTTAATCCTTTGAACTATAGGCCCTACCTATCTTCACATACTAGATCTACTCCTATGCATACCCTCAAAAAGGAACCTTCTAGTAAAGATGTGAAACAATGTCTCTCTGAAGTATGTTTCAAGTAAGGTTTGCCATACCAGACTGAATCGAATAGTATGGGGTATATCGTACTTCTTATGGTCAAGGTTCATTGCTCGGCATGTGAGGTACTATCCACTCTAGCCCATGAGCCTCACGATTTTATTTTTCAAGATTTCAATCTAAAAGATGTCTCATATGGGAAGGATGGTCTCTTCCTATATAAGCTAGAGTCCTTAACTTACAACCAATGTAGGACTAATAGTGGTACCTTTCTTTCTTATTATTACTATAGCCCCTCCATTCGAGGGGGAGTCTGTGTACGAGTAGGTGTATCACAATCATAGGTTTAGAACCTGCATGGGCTACCAATGTTGCGGCCAAGGGCTCATGGTTCAGCATGTGAGATATTGTTCGTTCTAGCCCATAAGCCTCATGATTTTGTCCCTGTGGATTCCAATCCAAAAAATATCTTATGTAGGAAGGATGATCTCTTCCTATATAAGTTGGAATCTTTCTTGACTCATAACCAATGTAGGGCTAATTATGCCCTTCTTTCTTATTATCACCACCAAGTGTTGTTTGCCTTTACCCTAGCCAAAGCCGAGCTAGTCCTTGGTTTTGGCCAAGGTGTGCAAGGATTGGCTATGGCCAACCTAATGTAATATGAGGAGTATGGTCCCAAATTAGCAGATTGACCCAATTCGGCAAGTTGGCTATTATAGGTGGGCAATTCTTCTCATAGTTGCAGGAAGGCTAGATGAAGAAATCCTAACTACCAAGATTCAATCATGCCCCATAACAGACCCTATTAGTTGGCTCTGCATCACAAGCACAGAGCACGATCCCCATTAGTGTGATTCATGCACACTTTCCAGAAAGTGCCAATGCCCTTGATGTATGTGACTATTGCTCATCCTCTATAAATAGAGGAAAAAAGAGGAACACTAGGTAAGTCTTTGATAGCCTCAAGATACCATTTCCATCAGCACCTTGCTCTTTGTCTTTATTCTTCAATTTTTAGCTAACTTGAGCATCAGAGGATCTCCATAAAAAAACCTTTCAATTAAGGATTTTTTTGCAGGTCTAATTTTAGCACCCCGAAGACACCATCTCCATCAGCACCTTGTCTTCTACCAAAGATCCCTTCACCTCATCTTCTTCTTGGGAGATCAGTTTGATCTCATTGACCTAGATTTTGGTAAAGCAGATTAGCACTAGAGAAAGAGTCCTCTCCACTGTCAAAAATCCATTTTGAGAGAAAGAATATTTTGCTATGGGGCCACTAAGAGGAGCTTCAAACACCTTTCCTTGCTCAAATGGCATACAACCCCATAATATTCAGCAAAAAGCCATAATGCCTGAACTAGTCCAAGCACCTCCACCACCTCCTCAGCTTGTAGCAATAGTCTCTAATGACCAATTTAACAGCCTTGCCTAGCAAGTGCAAGCCTTGACCACTATAGTACAAGGGATGCAGTAGGCCACTATAGCTCAGCCTACATCGATGCCTTGCGTCGAGACTGCACTCTACTGGCAAGTTAGCAATTACCTCCTTATAGTTCAAGGTAGCGATACAATTGACACAGCCGACTTGAAAATGCCAGTCGAGGATAATGTAGGTGCTTACCAACCGCATGGTCAAGAAAGAACTCGATCTAGGGCAACTGCTCTCCTCGACACCAAGATCCTTATGCTGCTTGGATGTCGAGATGGAGAGAAGATTTTAGGAGATGCAATAGTGAATCAAGGCGCTATAAGGCCAGATTCAATAGCATAAGGTGGAGCTCGACTTCAACCTTGACCCCATTCACCAGAAGGATTATGGTTAGTCAATCTCATCCCAGTTCAAGATGCATAATTAGAACCATGCTGGAACCACAGACTCCATCGACCACCTAGAGAGCTTTAAAGCTCTAATGCTCCTCCATGAAGCAACCAATGGAATCCTTTGTCGGGTGTTCCCATCCACTTTACAAAAAGTAGCCCAATATTGGTACTTGAGACTTTAGCTTGGCTCAATTAATTTCTTTGAGCAGCTCAGTTGATTATTCATGACTCACTTCATCAACAGTCACCAATAGTGTCATGGTTCGAACTTGCTTGTCAATATCAAGTAGTGAGAGGGTGAGTCTCTCTTGCAGTACATCAATCACTTTAATGCTGCTATCCTCAAAGTTCACGACCTGGATCAATCAGTGGCCATGATTGCTTTCAAAGTAGGACTACTTAAGAATGCTTTCCTCTTCTCGCTCGAGATGAGGTATCCTAAGGACTTCACCAAAATGTTTGCAGAAGTAGATAAGTATGTGAATATAGAGGAGAAGAGGTATCCTAAGAACTTCATCAAAATATTGGCAAAAGTAGAGAAGTATGTGAATACGGAGGAGGCATGGGCTCAGCATGGAGAACATCCCAATGATGAGCCCCCAGGAAAGAAAGAAGATGCAAACTCAAGAGTAGGAGACATAAGTGTGAAGGTCTCCAAGGTGATAGAAGATCACGTTGATCCTAGACACCTCCTCATGGCAACTAGATGAGGACCTCACCAAGACACCACCAATCTAGATCTTTGTCTTAGAGGTTCAAAAATTATACCCTGTTCAATACACTTTGAGCACAAATACTTATGGAGATCGAGCACTAGGAAGATCTACTAAGGTCAAGGAGGATGATAGCTTCATCTCAAAGTTAAAATATGAGAATATATTATCGATATCATTGAGACACAGATACGATATCAAGGAGTGCTGGTAGCACAAAGATGAGATCGAGGTATTCATCAAGTGTAGACGACTTAGGTGGTATGTTGAAGAATAGCCAAACTAGAATGAAGCTAGGCTTGAGTAGCCTCAACTTGAAGGCCCTTAGGAGAATAGGCCTGTGGTGGGGGTAATATGTATGATCTCTAGGGGGTAGATTGGCCATCGAACCCTAGAATCTGGCCAAGCCAAAGAAGGGATACAAAAGAGGCAAAATATTGAAGATGAAGAAATCACCTTCTCTGATGTCGACCTCCAAGGGATAAAATACACTCATGATGACCTGGTTGTAGTGACTTTAAACATTGCAAATTATGATATACGCTATATTTTAATTGACAATGAAAGTTTAGTAAATGTTTTATTTTATGATGCTTTTGTAAGGATATGTTTGACTTGAGATCGGCTAAGGAGGATTGATAATCCTCTAGTTGGATTCTCTAGTAAAGCAGTACGTATAGAGGGAGTTGTCACCTTGCCAATGACTGCAAGCTGAGTTCCAAGGTTGTCAATCATCCAAATTAACTTTTTGGTCATAAAAATCTCATCTGTTTGACACTCTCCAAGTTGTGGTATCAACTTATCATTTGCTGGATAAGTTTCTTACTCCATATGGGATTGGCGAGGTGTTAGCAGACCAAGAGCTAGCCAAGAAATGTTACATGGCAGCCTTGCATACGAGAGCTCTTAGGGAACCTCAACCCGTGGAGGAGCTTGATGTTAAACTGATAAAACAGATAGGGCAACCAGTAGAAGACCTCATACTACAAGAATTTAAATTAATAGCAATGGCTAAATACCATCGCTAATAGTCCTTCCGCCATCGCTAATAGTTTCGCTGTCGCTAATCCTATCATAAAAGTTAATTTAAAAAATTTTTGTTGCTAAATATAATTATTAGCGATGGTAAAATTTATCGTTGTAAATAAGATTATTAGCTATGACTTTAGTGACTAAATAATTTCATCGCTAATTATTAATTAATTTTTTAAAAAGCTTTAAAAAATATTAGTGACTATATTTTCATGACTAATGCAGTCACTAATAATTATTAGTGACAAAAAATGCTGTCATTAATACCATCTCTAATTTTTTTAAATCTTTTAAATAAAATTTAAAAATTATTTTAAAAAATATTAGTGATGATAATTTAGTCGCTAATAATTATTTATGATAGCAATTACCATCGCTAATACCGACATTAATAATTAATTTTATTTTTTTAAAAATAATAATAATATTTTTTAAAATCTATTTTAATTAATCATAATGAATTATGATTTCTAATATCTATTATAATTAAAATTTAAAGATAATATGATAATTAAAAATTAAAAACTAATTATATTATATTAAAAATATAAATTATATATTTTTTACAAGCAGTATCAAAAATGTACATTAAAAAAAATTAAGTCCAATCCTCATCATCGTCCACCTCCACCTTCTTCTACTCTTCTCTAGCAGTTGGTGAATGAGAGCCAAATATCCTAGCATCCTATAATGAAAAAAATAAAATAATACTAGTATGTTTTGATACGGAGGCGTATCTTTTGATGCACTCTTTAAATTTTTGAACAGATTATTTCTACATATTTCATTCGATGATACGAATCTATAGACATCCTTATCCATCGATTGGATGGTTAGATTGAATTTTTAGCTTCTAATTTCTTTTTCAGAGTCAAACCTAAATATATGAAGCTTCTAAATATAAAAATTTAAAATAAGTAAAAAAGATTATAATATAATTATCTGATGTGATGGCTGAAATGATGAGCCCAGCTGGTGTGCAGCTGTAGGTCTCGAAAAAGCTCTACGATCGTATTGTGGATGGCATCCAGAAGGCTTTGAGATCGCTGGCTCAAAAGCTTTTGCATGATCTCCTCCATGTGCACATCGCTCCAAGTCTAGGATATTGAGATCTGTGAGGATGTCGAAGGATATCGAGATGATTGAGGGTCGAAGCTATGGACGAATCTTATGACTCGACTCCTCCTCACCCTCCTAGTAGCGCTGAGCCATCCCTCAAGATCAAGGAGGATTGAGAAGATGAGACATCACCATACCTCTCAGCTATGTATGCCGTGTAATGCATCTGCATAGTTCAAAAATATATTAGTTCTAATATAAAAATTAGATTCTATAACAACTTAATTAGTAAATAAAGTTTGAAATTCTTATTATGATCTATTATGACGTAGAATCTAAATAGTCACCAATTCTCCTAGACTAGTGTGTGGCCCACCATAACTACAACTAGTCTAGTGGATGATCTAGCCACCAAGTCTATAATAAGTAAATAATAAAATTAAATTAATTAAAATATACATATAAAAGTTTTTATAGTTTTAGTAAAAAGTTTTGGTATTGATTTTTTATCAGTCTGTCGGCCATAACATGTATGTCAACCTAGCTATCCATGTATCTGATCGAATCCCGTCGGGTTGCCTAATTCTACCAGGCTCTCTATCGTCTACCGAAGTACTCCTTGCTGCTTCACTGGTCGCACAGGGCCTATCATATATTTTCTTGCATCCAATGATCCATGAAGGACCTCCAGTTTGATGGTGACTGAAAACCAATGCTGGATGGCAGACTGCTTGAGACTGTAGATGCCATCATGTAGCCTCTATATGGCCACCTCCTTGAAGGTCTGATAGCCAACCTCCTCATCCTGAGGAATCTTGAAGTAGTAGTACTTCTGCAAAATAGAAGCAAGCATCTATTAATATGTAATTAAAATACCAACATATCATGAATTTAAAAATTAAACTAATTTTGACTTACTAGAAACATCTTTCAGGCTGTATCATGAGCTCCAGATGGCCAGCTAGAGAACTCATTCACCACCCTCAACATTAAGCATTGGATAATGCCAGTAACCATACGAGATACTCCAGAATCTTTAAACATGCGGTAAAATTAATTTTAAAAAATAAATGTTAACTCTAGAGTGGCTAAATTTTAAACATATTAATTAAAGTTGTAGTACTTACGAGCAGCTCTGAATGTGGATGAGCTGTCTATACTCCGACTGAGTTGGAGGTGTCACGAGCCGAGTGGATCCTTGATCACAACTTTGTGTTTGGGAGCCAATTGTTAGTGCATATGACTGTGGGATCACTGGTGAACCCTGTTATCTAAACCAGAGCATAAAATATCTAATATAAAGAATGTTATATTAGTTAGCAAAGAATAAAATAACATAAATAAGAACATCTAAAGTGTTAAAATTTACTATCAAGTGTGAAAGGTGTGAAACCATGCGAGCTGGTTGCATGATCGCTCTCTCCTCGAAAGCTCTATCTTTGGCTAGAACGGCTTCGACCTCTCGAAGAAATGATGTATAATCTCTAAGAATAAAAATAAATAGATTTACCAAATTAATTATATAATTATATTTTTTGTTGGTCAATAAAAGCTTATATGAAATAAGTTTTTGATAAAAATAAAAATCAAAACAAGCAAATAATCTAAAAATAGATTTAAATAAAATATCTATCAAAATATAATAAGACAATCAAAATTTAACTCACTTATAATAAAGATTATTAGTTAGTATCTGAAATGTATCAGTAAAAAAATGATTCTCATCCAATAGTATATGATAATGTGTTGGTCTATTGGTCCTCTGATTTAGATATTGTCTGATTCTTATCCAGCAGTAATGATTCTTATCCACTTGTAACAAAAAAAAAAGATTCTTATCCAAGTCTGCATGCGTGGGGTGCACGTTTTGACCATCCCCATTTTTAATTTTGTTCTTTACTTATATGATTATGTTTTTGGGAATACTGCACTTTTAGTTCAAGGATAGGCTCATTGTTCTTATAAGAGATGTATCAATAGAGAAATGTTTGATAGGATACAATAGTTATCCATTTATATAGGAGTAGATTTATGCCAAATTACAAGCATTAGTACCTACATGGACAGACGTGGGAGATAATTGCAAGAGCTTCGAAGGCTCTACTTATCTAATATATTTGCCAATATGCAAGAGCTTAATGGTGTCCGACTTGAGTAGATAATTAAAATATTTTGTGGGTTTGATCTGATTATTGATGGAAGTTCATGTAATAATCTTTTAGATAGCAATCACCATAGTTATGATGGACTATAAGATTGCTATGGTTATAGCCTTGCTTACACTCTAGGGGGTAGCAATCCTATAAAGGATAAGCATGGCTAACACCATAGCAACCCTATAGTTTATCATGGCTATTGTGGTTGTTATCTGAAAGATTATTACATAGACTTTCACCAATAATCAGATCAAACACACATAATGTGTTAGCTCAAGCCTGTCACCATTAAGCTCTTGCACATTAGCAAGGTCTTAGATAAGTAGAGCCTCCGAAGTCCTTATAATTACCTCCCACATCTCTCCATGAAAGTACCAATGCTTGTAGTTTGGCATAAATTCACTTCTATATAAATGGGCAACTATAGTATCTCTATTAAGCACTTCTTTATTAACATATCTCTTATAAGGATAATGAGCTCGTCCTTGAACTAAGAGTGCTGCATTTTTAAAAGCATAATCATATAAATAAAGAATATCATTACAAACAAGAATAGTTAGGACACACGTCCTGCGCATGCGGACTTGAAGCATACCAGATGACTAGGTTATACAAACACAATAGAATGACATCCAAGCAAATCCCATCCTGGAGTCCAACTCAAAAATTTAAAACTAATTAAATTAAATATTATTAATTTAAATTAATTAAATATTATTAATTTAAAATTAATTTAACTAAATTAGAATACATCCATTAATCAAAAGATGGATCTATGGTTTCATGCAATGTAAATTTTTTAAAAAATTAACACTATCGGCCTGAGCGTGCAAGGCACACAAGGGTTGGATGCCTTGGAGGCCAGTTGCGATCCGAGGCCTGAGTGTGCAGGACATGCTCTGACCCTATGTTCGTAATGCTGATCAGCACCTTCCCTCGGTCTGAGCATGTAGGGCATGCAAGGGTTGGATGTTTTGGGTGCTAGTTGAAATTTGAGACTCGAGCATGCAGGGCATGCCCCGACCCCATGTTTGCAATGCTGCCTAGATCTTCCCTCGATTAGAGCACTCTACATATCAAAATCCAAGTTCCATACTTTTAATTAAGATTTTATTTAATTAATTAATTTTTTAATATCTAATTATACTTAATTAATATAATTTAAATAAAAAATTAATTTTTAATGATGATATTAGCCATCGCTAATGTTATAGCTAATACTCACAATAGAAAGTAGACTATCGTACAAGACTAAGGCATGGGCTGGCATGTAGGGATTGAGATGCAAGGTGATGCAAACTGGTGAGCAAGGATTCAGGCTTAAGGACACAATCGCAGAGCTAACATATGCATGGATAGGGCCACGAGGTCGGGCCGATTGGGTAGGGGCTGCAGGGTAGGGACCACGGGCTGGGGTTGGTGGAGCAAGGGTCGTAGGGTCGGGGCCGTGGATCAAGGACATGGCCCCATAGAAATAAGGGCATAGAGATGGGGCCATAGAAAGGTAGCACAGGTCGAGGCCTTGGGGTCGGGCTAGGGGAAGGTGGGAGGCGTCCGGGGGCTCACGATTAGGAGCTCAAGGAGGCGGTCGGGTGGAGGTGGGCTAGGTGCAGTCGGGGGGAGGCAGTTGGGGGCACAGGGAGACGGCCATGAAGAGGCGGGCTAAGGGGAGGTGGGAGGCAGCTGGGGAGGTGGGAGGTGGTTGGGGGCTCACGGCCAGGAGCTCAGGGAGGCAGTCGGGAGGAGGCGGTCAGGGGCTTGAGGAGGCAGCCATGGAGAGGTGGGCCAGGGGGGAGGTGGGCTAGGGGCAGTCAAGGTGAGGCAGTCAGGGGCTCAGGAAGGTAGGAGGTGGCCGGGTGCAGCCGAGGGGAGGTGGCTGAGGGCTTGGGGAGGCGACCGAGAAGGTGGGAGAAGGCCAGGAGCTTGGGGAGGTAGCCCGAAGGAGATGGGTCGAGTGCAGCTGGGGGGAGGCGATCGGGGCCTCAGGGAGGTAGCCATGGAGAGACGGCCTGGGGGGGTGGGCCGGGGGCAGCCGGGGGAAGGTGGTCATGAAGGGGTGGGTCAGGGGACTCAAGAAGGTGGAAGAAGGTCGGGAGCTTACGATCGAAGGCTTGGGGAGGAGGGAGGCGGCTAAAGGCTTGGGATGGCGGGCCGAGTGCAGTCGGGAGTAGGTGGCTAGGGGCTCGCAGCTAGGGGAGGCGGCCAGGTGTTCGGGGATGTCGGATCTATTGGGAATGATGTTCCAAAGCCAATCGTCAGTCTATTAATGGTTGTGCTAATTTTTATATTTATATATGAATTATAAATAAATAAAAATTATTTGATATTTTTCATCATCAATTCTTTCATTTTTTAATGAATTTCTGTGTTATGATGAAGTTCTTAGGACTATTTAAAATCGATAAAGAAGGATTTATCATTTAGTCCTTAAATCTGTTCACGATCAAATGATACGTTATTACCTAGAATAATAGTATTTATCGAGTATAGATCATTGTGTGCCATATAGATTGATTGTTCTCTTAATCAAAGAGTGTGTAGACACTGATATGGCATGCAAGTGAGATGTATGGGTACATCTGCACTTTACATGATCAACTTTGGAGTTTTTCTACTGTCGAGATTTGCTTCGATGGAATATGGATATAAGTATCCCTTCGACCTGAAATCACCATGATGACTTTCAAGCAACTTACTATGCTTTGGTGCCGGACTATCTGAATTTCTAATTCAATGATAAAAATTTTTGGGCACAGTCAAGTACTTGAGAAGTCAGTGTATGAGTCAAGATGGGATTGACCACTCTGATTTAGGAGCTGTATTCAATTGTGTTTAAATTTAGCAAAGACCTTAGCCAGGGTAGTCCTAGTGAGGAGTCATGGGACTAATTATTTTGAGACATGATTTGAATATACTTTTTAGGATTGATAGTTTAATCTTGAGTCATTCAATACACAAAGGTCAAAGGGATGAATTATACGGTAACCATATTCGCATAGCTTCTGAATGTTGCGATTGCGACTATTTGACCTATTCGAATGTCAGGTACCATTGCTAGATGGTCACATCGATTGGTATAAAAAGTGATTTTTATACTACCAACTTAGGTTTGAACCTATAGAGTCACACACATTAAAGATTCCTACCTGATTTGATGGCTGGTGAAGAGTCCCGCTAGACTGGGACTTTATGGTCAAGAGTCCCATTGGACTGAGACTCTTTGACCAAGAGTCCTACTGGACTGAAACTCTGAGTTCTATCTATCTGAAACTTTATGATTGAGAGTCTGGACTCTCTAATCATTAGTTCTACTCATTTCGGGCACTGGGGTCAAGAGTCCCACTGGTTTGGAACTCTTCGATTAGGATTTCATATCGATAGACTTTGTTATCCAATTATGCACTGAATTTGGATTCTATATATGAGAGATTTAATTAGTGATTTGATCACTAATTAACTTAATTTGATTTAGTATTAATTTTTGGATCAAGTTCAATTGAATTAGATTCAGTTGGGTTTGACCCAATTAGGTTATGAGATGACCTAATCTTCGAGGAGGTTTGATCCTTGATTTGATTAGAGATTGGACTTGATCAATTTTTAATTTTATTAGAATTTAATTTAGCATAATTAAGCCTAATTATATTAGGTTTAATTTAGTCTAATTGAGCCTAGCCAAATTTGTTTGGGTTGGTTCAATTGGGTAAAATTAGTTTGGACTAGTTTGACTAGTCCTCTTCCTGCGCCACCTCACCTTTCCTGTGCCCATTTAAAATTCATGAGAAAGGTTTTCATGAGTTTTTTTCCATGCACAAAGGGGTCTCACGCCCTCTTTCTCAATGCCTAAATGGATAATGATTGGTGGTTAGTGTTTCAAGTTTGAATGAGATTCAAATTTAAAATAAGAAACCAACCCCATTCTTATCCATGCACCATGTCCCTTTTATGCACCCACATTTTCTACATGAGAAAAGTTTCTCATGTGTTTTCTCCACGCATAGAGAGTGGAGTGCGCCTGGTCTTCCCATGCCCTAGTGGATAAAAATGGGCCGGTTACCATTTGAATTCAAATGGAGAACTAACCATTCTTATCTCCTCTTTGCGTAGAAGACTCGGTATTGCACTAAAATGAAAGCAGATTTTCTTGGGGCATGTGAACAACTTTTTGAGAGAGAGAAAGTGTGCATGAGCCATTCCCCCTTACATGAAAATTCAATATCATAAAATTTAGAGAGTGAATAGTGGGCGTAGGGTTTTCTGAGTGCATACCCTAGGGTTTCATTCTAAGGTTTGAAAAGAGAGTTGGTGAGCTTCGAATGTCGTGAGTGCACCAAAATTTCAAGAGTAACTCCTCTACCTCTCTACTATATCTACTGATAATCTGGAGCATCCAAAGAGTCCGTAGATGAAGATCAAAGTAGTTCAATCGACAACAGTCGTCGAACCTTTCGGACATCGAGCTAGCACTCGGGATGAGCCGATCAAAATTAGGAGCCTCTGTGGATCAGACACACTATGTGGCTGCATCGCATTGAGTGGACTCTCCGACAATGGTCAGATTATGGTGATTGACTATCCGCATAAGGTATCGTGTTCTGAACACGTAGTGTAGTGGTAAATAGTTTACTGCTATCAGTTTAGTTTTCAAATTCAAAGCATGTATATCATATTTAGATCCTATGTATAGAATTTTTTGATATGATCAGTAGATAATAATTAATTAGATTAATTATATTTTTTGTTATATTTAATATATTTTTGAAAAAATTTTAAAAATAGGTCTAGAAATCCTGCACTGGAAACCTTCAGTGGTATTAGAGCAAGGTTCATTAAATATGATTTATATGCTTTAGAATTTAAAAATTTATGCATATTAGATATATACTTTATTCAAGTAGCCTAGTAATCGAGCTTGAATGAGCCACCAAGCCATTTGCTCATAAGGGATAAGTATGGTTTAAAGGCCATCTCCTTTCATTCGATGGGGATTCTTTATGGTGGTAGGAATGCCACCGTGAACTCATTTCTTAAGATAAACGATGAAAGAATTTTTTAGCTTAATTTTATCTAAATTTTAATCATGAATGTGTTGAATTAAATTAGATCTAAATTTAGATTCATGATTATTTTTTATGTAGTGTACATAAAACCAACAACTAGTATTGTTCGTGAAATGAGCCAACTCATTTTTAAAATGAGTCGACCTATTTAGTGAATAGTGCTATGTCGTATTGAATCTTTTAAAATTTTAAAAAATATTTTTGAAATACCGAACACCGACTCTCAGTCCAAAATTTTAATTGAGAATTAAGTAAAATAAATTAGGATCTAGAATTATGAATTAAAGATCCTAAGTCATTAATCATAAAACATGGGTTTTTGGGTTAGATGAATTAGGTCCATTAAATGGATTTGACCTAAGGTTAGTTAAAGAATGGACTAAATTGGAGTAATTAATCAAATCTAACCAAATGTTGAATTAGATTAGGTCAAGAACTCTTTAGACTCAATTACAATAGTTATAGTTGGTCAAGTCCATGCCTTTAATGAGGACCAAAAGAACTTAATTTGTGGCTATGCGGTCGAATCCAAAATTACTAGGTTGGTCAAATCAAAATTAATAAATTGAATGATATTTAAGGTAAGTTTGGCAGTCTGACCAATGATTTTTAATTGAAAGCTACTCGCATTGATTCGATCTTTGATGAGTCAATGGTATATCCCTTTCACTGATCTCACTTACTTGAGCATTCTGGTGAGTTAGGTTTTGATTAGATCACTTGGTGATTCGGACTCACCCATGTCAATTAGGTAAATCAATGTGACTGATTTAGGTGCTCCTAACATTGGCCCAAATTAGGTCCTTTTGATCTGACTTAGTGAAGTCAGGATCTAAATTGGCTAGTGAATTCTTTTCTTCTTTCCTTAAAATTAATGAATCAAATTCTCTAAAATTATTAGATCCTTAAAATGATATAGTTATATTGATAACTAGGTCAGAGCCTCCCATTAAGTTGAGTGATAATTATTGGAGGGCCAAAGTTTCGGTGCTTATTGATTAATGGAATTATCATTCATAAAATGATGGTTTGATCATGTCTTTCTAATGATGGTCAGGTTGGTCGGTTAAAGTCAGGCCTGATCATTTGTTGGTTAGATGCACCAAATATGATCATGTTAATGGTTGGACCTAATTGAATCTTTTCAGTGGAGGCCAAAATCTACTGATTAGGTTCTGGAGCAAAATTAAATTACTAGAAGTTGTTTAAAAAAATAATTGATTATGAACTTATCCATAGATGTATATAGATTGACCAACCAAAGTTGGGCTTATGTGCAGTGTGTATGGATTCTAGTATCCACTAAGAAATTAAAGTAATTTCTCGAATTGAAGGTAGAGGCTATCAGTTCGTATAAAATAGTGAAAAAATCTTTAGACTAAAGTCCAAATCTTTAGGATAAATAATTCATCTACTAATTAGATTTGGATTTTTTTTATGTAGAAATGGCCACTATCTTGTCACTCTGGTCATTGTTACATAATGACAAACTTATGGGACCTAACTTTGATAGTTGGTATCGAAAGTTAAAAATCATCCTAGAGCATAAGTGGATCCTGTATATTCTGATGGATCCTGCACTTGAGGAGCTAGCTTTGAATGCTAGAGGCATGATCCGAGATACTTACTAGAAGTGGCTCAACGATCACACCATCATTCGGTGCATTATGCTGGCGACAATGAATGATGAGTTTAGCCATAGATTTGAGACTGTCCAGCCATAGGAGATGCTTCAAAAATTGAACGACTCCTTTGGTACGCCTGACATTGTTGAGAGGCACAAGACTAGTTGTGCCATTTTCAATACTCGGATGAGGGATGGGGCGTCAGTCATCGATCATGTATTGTACATAATCGAGATGATTGAACACCTGAATAAGCTAGACTTTTTCTTGTATGAGCAGCTTGATAAGGATGCGATCCTTAATTGTTTGTCTAAGTCTTTCCTTCCCTTTCTTACTCATTTTTGAATGATAAAGCCTGCAGTAAACTATCATGGCTTATTAGGGTTGCTACAGAACTTTGAGAAGGATCACCAACTCCATAAGAAGTTGGTAAATGTAGTGGGAGGATCTTCTTCTGGTCATCGACCCTTTAAGAAAGAAAAGAAGAATAAGAAGAAGAAGAATAAGAAGGTGCAGTTGCATATTGGGATGTCTGCATAGGATTAGATCAAGAAGTGCTAGCCCGACTAGAGTCAGACGAAATGCTTCTTTTGCAAGAAGCAGAGGTACTGGAAGAGGAATTATTTTTAGTACATTGCCTCCCTGGATCCAAACAAAACAAGGAAGAAGCAAGCAGTTGTTAGGTAAGGTAATTATATGATAACACCTTGCAACTTCTCGATATGTAAAACTACTGCTTGGGTATTAGATACTGAAAGTTCTTTTCATATATGTAACTCGATGTAGGATTTGCAGGTCAGTAGGAGATTTGATAAAGGCGAGAGATTCTTGAATGTTGGAGATGAAAGACAAGTTCTAATTCTAGCTTTAGAAATCATGAACCTTGTAATCAATTTTCGTAATGTAATTCTTCAAGAATGTCATTATTGTCCAAGCTTTTTATTGAATGTTATTTCTGTAGGCCTTTTGGCCATGTACAGTTTTAAATTTTTAATAAAAAAAATATTTGTAATATCATTTTGAATGATGTTATGATGTTTGTTGGATAGTTGAATAATGAAATTTACTTACTATCACAGCCTATTAATGTGGTTCAATTTTCTTATAAATGCCCTAGAACTAGTGATGTATTTGAAGTCTATCTTTGGCACTGTAGGTTAGGTCATATTAACAAGATCAGAATAAATAGATTGGCTCAAAAAAAAATTCTTGAAGTCGGTGATTGTGAATCACTTTTAACTTGTAAGTCCTGTCTTATAGGTAAGATGACCAAGTCTCCTTTTACTAGAAAAGAGGAGAGAGCTAGTGAATTCTTAAGTCTGGTACATTTAGATATATGTGGATCAATGAGCTCAAGTGCTAGAGATAGATATTTCTACTTCATAACTTTTACAGACGAACTATCAAAATATGGGTATGTCTATTTAATGAAGCATAAGTTAGAGTCGTTTGAAATGTTCAAACTATTCTATAATGAGGTAGAAAAATAAACTGAAAAGAGTATTAAAACTCTTTGATCTGACTGAGGGGATGAATACCTTTCCAGTGAGTTTCTAACATATCTTGAGGAGAATGGATTTCTCTTCCAGTGGACTCCTTCTGGAACACCACAGCATAATAGTGTGTCTGAGAGAAGAAATCGAACCTTATTGGACATAATCCGATCTATGATGAGGTTTACCAGTTTGTCGATCTTTTTATGGGGATATGCACTCGAGTTGGCTTGTAACATTCTGAATAGGATTGCAAGTAAGTCTGTAGCCAAAATGCCATATGAGATATGAACAGAACGTAAGTTAGTACTCTCGCACCTTAGGGTTTGGGGGTATTTGGCTTATGTCAAATATTTAGTAATGGACAAGCTTGGACCTAGGTTTGATAAGTATTATTTTATAGGATACCCAAAAAGACCAAAGGATATTACTTCTCCCTAGCTGATGAGCAAAAGGTGTTTGTCAGCCTTAAGGCAATCCTTTTGGAAAAAGAGTTCCTTGGTGAAGGGACTAATGCCTCTAAGGTCGAACTTGAGAAAGTTCGATAGATGAAAAAATTGACAAAATTGCTGAACCTGAACTGAATTTGATAAGATCAGATTCGGAGCCCATTGAACCTGCATCCTTAAGGCGGTCTAGTAGAGCACCACATCAATTGGATAGATATTACGATTTCTTCATCTATAATGATGATCTTATCAAACTCGATGAGAATGACGAGGATCTGATCACCTATATGGATGCAATACAGAGATCTGACTCTGAAAAATGGCTTGAGGCCATGAAATTCAAAATGGAGTCCATGAAGGTCAATGATGTATGGACATTGGTTGACCCACTTGAAGGGATAAAATTCATGGGGTGTAAATGGGTCTTCAAGAGGAAAAAGAGCGCAGACGAAAAGGTGAAGATCTATAAATCTTATCTGATTGCCAAGGAATATCGTCAACATTATGATATAGACTATGATAAGATGTTTCTCCTATGGCAATGCTCAAGTTCATTCGAATCATGCTTGCAATAGCTACCATCTGGACTATAAAATCTGGTAGATGGATGTGAAAATAGCTTTTCTGAATGGAGAGCTGGACAAAGAGATGTATATGATACAACCTAAAGAATTCACATCCACAGATGAGCCTAAGATATGTAAGCTTCAAAGATTCATTTATGAACTAAAGCAGACATCTCGGAGTTAGAATATACGTTTTGATAGGATGATCAAGACGTATGGCTTCATTAAGAATAGAGAAGAGCCCTATATATATAAGTGGACTAATGGTCCAATGGTTGTATTTCTAGTATTATATATGAATGATATTTTTTTAATCGAGAATAATGTTTCTGCATTACAAGAAATAAAGATTTGGTTGTCGTCATAATTCTCTATGAAGGATCTAGGAGAAGCTTCCTAAATCTTAGGCATGAAGATCTATAAAGATAGATCTAAGAGGTTGCTTGGGTTATCCCAATCAATGTATATTGATACCATGCTAAAATGGTTCAGCATAGAGAATTTCAAGAAAGGCTATCTATCGATAGGCCATAAAATTTCTCTCTCGAAGAAGGATTGTCCGACAACACCTCAAGAGAGAGAGAGCGTATAAGTAAAATTTCATATGCTTTGACAGTGGATTCTATTATGTATGCCATGATATGTACGTGATCAGATGTGGCATACTCACTAGAAGTAGTGAGTAGCTATCAATATGATCCAGGGGAAAACCATTGAAAGATTGTTAAAACCATCTTAAAGTATTTGAGAAACACTAAGGACCAGTGGCTTGTTTATAGTGAGTCTGACTTGAGACTTATGGGATTTATAGACTTCAGTTTTCAGTCTGATCATGTTGATAACAAGAATGTATCGGGATATGTATTTATCTTTAATGGTGGAGCAGTTTGCTAGAAGAGTTCCAAGCAACACACTGTGGCTGACTCAGTTTGCAAGGTGGAATATGTTGCTACATCAGATACTGCCAAAGAAGCAGTGTGGCTAAGAAAGTTCATCACCAAGCTTGGAGTAGCACCCTTTTTTGTTGATCCAGTTCTGCTCTACTGTGACAGCTCTGGACCCATTGCTCAGGCGAAGGAACCGAAGGCACACCAGCGGATAAAGCATATTCTACATTGCTACCACCTTATTCGAAAGATCATGGATCGAGGTGATATCGATCTTCAGAAGATTGATGGAAAGGAGAACCTGGCCAATCCATTCACTAAAGATATTGTGGTGAAGGAGTTCGACGACTTCAAGTCAAGGATGGATATTACAACCTACACCGATTGGCTTTAGTCTAAGTGTGGGATTATTAGGAATGGTGTCCCAAAGTCAATCGTCAGCCTGTTGATGGTTATGCTGATTTTTATATTTATATATGAATTATAAATAAATAAAAATTATTTTGATATTTTTTATCATAAATTCTTTTATCTTTTAATGAATTTCTGTATTATGGTGAAGTCCTTAGGACTATTTAAAATCAACAAAGGAGGATTTGTCGTTTAGTCTTTAAACCTGTTCATAACTAAATGATACGTTGTTACCTAGGACAACAACGTTTATCGAGTATGGATCATTGTGTGCCATATAGGTTGGTTGTCCTCTTAACCAAAGAGTGTGTGATACTAGTATGACATGCAAGTAAGATATATGGATATATCTATACTAAATATGACCAACTTCAGAGCTTTTCTGCTATCCATATTTACTCTGATGGAATATGGGTATAAGTATCTCTCCAACCTGAGATCATCATGGTAACTTTCAAGCAACTCACTATGCTTTAGTGCCAGATTATCTGAATTTTTAATTCAGTGATGAAAGATTTCTAGGCACAGTTAAGTACTTAAGGAGACAGTGTGTGAGTCAAGATGGGATTGACCACTCCGATTTAGGAGCTGTGTTTAATTATGTTTCAATTTAGCAAAGACCTTGGCCAGGATAGTCCTAGTGAGAAGTCACGGGACTAATTATTTTGAGACATGATTTGAATGTACTTTTCAGAATTGATAGTTTAACTCTGAGTCATTCAATACATAAAGGTCAAAGGGATGAATTATACGGTAACCATATTTGTGTAGGTTCTGAATGTTGCGATTGCGACTATTCGATCTATCCGGACATCGAATACCATTGCTAGATGGTTACATCGATTGATGTAGAAAGTAGTTTCTGTGAGTCATACCTATCTAAAAGTCTATGATTGAGAGTCTGGACTCTCTAATCATGAGTTCTACTTATTTCGGGCATCGAGGTCAAGAGTTCCACTAGTTTGGGACTCTTCGATCAGGGTTTCATATCAGTGGACTTTATTATCCGATTATCCACCCAATTTGGACTATATATTTATGAAAGATTTAATTAATAATTTGATTGCTAATTAACTTAATTTGATTGAGTATTAATTTTTGGATCAAGTTCAATTGAATTGGATTCAGTTGGATTTGATCCGATTAGGTTATGAGATGACCTAATCGTTGAGGAGGTTTGATCCCTAATTTGATCAGGAGTTGGGCTTGATTAATTATTAATTTTATTAATATTTAATTAAGTCTAATTATGTTTAATTATGTTGGGTTTAATTTGGTCTAATTGATCCTAGCCAAATTTGTTTGGGTTGGTTCAATTGGGTTTGGGAAGAGAGTTGGTTAGCTTTGAGTATCGTGAGTACATCAAAATTCTAGGAGTGCCTTCTATACCTCTCTACTATATCTACTGATGATTCAGAGTGTTTGAAGAGTCTGTAGATGAAGATCGAAGTAGTTCGATGGACAAAAGCCGTCGAAGCTTCTGGACGTCGAGCTAGCACTCGGGATGAGCCGATCGGAATCAAAAGTCTCGTGTGGATGATTCATGGAGGCCAGACATACTGTATGACTGCATCATGATGAGTGGACCTCTTTGACAATGATCAAATTATGGTGATCGACTATTGATGCAAGGTATCATGTTCTGAACACATAGTGTAGTGATAAATAGTTTACTGCTACCAGTTTAGTTTTCAAATTCAAAGCATGTATATCATATTTAGATCCTATGTGTAGGGTTTTCTGATATGATCAGTAGCTAATAATTAATTAGATTAATTATATTTTTTTGCTACATTTAATGTATTTTTGAAAAATTTAAAAATAGGGATAGAAACCCTGCACTAGAAACCTTCAGTGGTAATAGAGTGAGGTTCATTAAATATGATTTATATGCTTTAGAATTTAAAAATTTATGCATATTAGATATGTACTTTATTCAAGTAGCCTAGTAAGCGAGCTTGAATGAGCCACCAAGCTATCCGATCATAAGGGATAAGCATGGTTTAAAGGCCATCTCCTCCCATTCGATGGGGTTCAAAGCTTCGAATAATGAGCTTGAATATGAGGCTTTGGTGACTAGAGTTAAGATTGCCAAAGAGTTGGAAGCTCAACATTTAAAAGTTTACAATAATTCATAGCTCATCATAAGCCAAGTACAAGATGAATACAATGCATGGGAACCCTATATGGTCAAGTACTTATAGAATGTACAAGATCTCACATCAGATCTCATATCTCCAACTTTCAACAAATCCCAAAGTCTAAATTGCTAAGGCTAACCTCTTGTCAAAGCTTACCACCATGAAAATTTTTGACCTCAAAAGGAGTTCATATATTGAAATTCTAAAAATCCTAAGTGTCGAAGAGGCATCAGTGATGTAGACTGATCATAAGCTAAGCTGGATGGATCCGATTATTCAATTCTTGAAGGAAGGAATGCTATCTGCTAATCATGAGGAGGCCAAAAAGCTGAAGCACCAAACACCCTAGTGCCAGATTCATGAAGGGAAGCTACACAAGAGGTCTTTTCACTATCGTTGCTCCGATGCCTATTCCCATTAGAAGCAAATTATGTCCTTTGGGAGGTTTATGAATGTATCTATAGCAACCACCTAGGGGACAGAACTCTAGCTTATAAGGTACGATGACAATGCAACTTTTGGCCAACGTTATAGTATGATGCAGCCAACCTAATATAGAGATGTGATCAGTGTCAGAGGAATGCTAATATCTAACATTGACCTTCAACTCTCTTAGCACCGATTATTATGTCTCAGCCTTTTGCCCAATGAGGGATGGATATCCTCGGATCCTTTTTGATTATGATAGTACAAAAAAAGTTCCTGCTTATCATAATTAACTATTTCATCAAGTGGATGAAAGCGGGGGCACTGGCATGCATCACTGAAGTCAAAGTTCATAATTTCATATGAAAGTCCATCATTTATCAATTTAGCCTACTTCAGACCATCATTACAAATAATGGATGCTAGTTTGATAATTCAAAGTTCATGGAGTTCTGTAGGAAACTTGGGATCGCCCATCGCATGATCTCGATCACGCACCCTCAAAGCAATGGTGAGGCCAAAGTGACTAAATTGGACCAAACCAAAGGCCTATGGGTGGAAAAGCTCTATAATATGCTTTGGGCCTATCGAATGACACAACAGATCCCAACTAAAGAAACTCCTTTTAACTTGGCCTTTGGGACTAAAGCTATCATACCACTTGAGGTTTCTCTTCCTTCACTCAGAGTAGAGAAGTTCAATGAAGAAAGTAACTCAAATGACCTACGAGCAAATTTGGACCTATTGAAAGAGATGCAAGAATGAGCTCGGCTTCAAATGAAGACTTATCAGTAGTAAGTGACTCGATACTATAACTCAAGAGTCAAAGAGAAAGCTTGTTTAGTAGGAAACCTTATCTTGCAAAGAGCTAAAATGTCTCGTTCAAGAGAATAGAAAAAGTTATCACTGAACTGAAAAAGTCCATACTATATTGATGAAGTGGTGTACCTGAGAGCCTACCGACTTCATCGATTAGATGGAATGCTAATTCCTCGAACTTAGAATGCATAAAATTTATGAGTTTATGATCCATAATGTAACCATCACTAATTGGTAATAAAGGTTCCTTCTTTGTAGCTTGAAAACACATTCCCAGTATTCCCAACCTCAAAATGGCCAATCGACACTACTCGTTCTTTACGAGTTGAGCAAAGGCTGAGGACAACAATAAAGGGGCAAACCCTTTAGGGATCTCTTGAAATGGCCAATCGGTGCTTTATGCTCCTAGTTCTTAGACGACTTAAGTGGAGGTTGAGGATGATGATAAAGCAATCAGGTTAACCCTTTGAGGATTTCTTAAAATGGCCAACCGACACTCCTTATCCTCGGACGAATCAAGTGGAGGTTGAAAATGATGATAAAGAAGTTAGCCTTACGAAAATCTCTTGAAATGGCCAATCAATGCTCCATATCCTCGGACAAGTTGAGCTGAGATCCAAGATCGAGGATGATGATGAAGGGGCTAACCCTTCAAGGATCCCTCGAACTAGCCAATCGATGCTCCTCATCCTCGAACGAGTCAAGCAGAGACTGAAGATGATGATGAAGAGGCTAACCCTTTGGGGATTCTTGAAAATGGCCAACTGGTACTCCTTGCCCTTGAAAGAGTTGAGTGGAGGCTAAAGATAATATGGAGGGGGCTAACCCTCTAGGGATCCCTCAAAATGGCCAATCAATACTCCTCATCCTTGGACAAGTCGAGTGGATGTCGAAGATGATGTCAAGGGGCTAACCCTCCAAGGGCCCCTTAACATGGCCAATTAGTGCTCCTCATCCTTAGACAAGTCAAGCAAAGGTCGAGAATGATAATGAAGGGGCAAAACCCTCCAAGGATCCCTCCAGCTAAATTGGCTAGGATACATCGCCTAAAGATGGACTGGGAAGAGGTTAGACTTTTACTATGGAGCATGGACTATGTATATCCGACAGGCAATGGATGAACTAGAGAAGACCTGACCTCCACAACTTAGAGAACTCTATGGAAGGTGATGGAGAATAGGAAATAAAGATAAAATTGATGGAGCAAGATTTGCATTAAAAAAGAAAAATGATTTACATCAGGTCAGTCGGGCCGATTACAAAATTTGTTCGATCGAAGCTAGAGAATACAAAAAGATCCTGACCATAAAATTTTCTCTACCTTTGCTAAGCTTAAGTACAAAAAAGAGTTAAGAAAAAAAGAATAAAAGTAAAAAGAAGAAGAATCCTAGTTCTGGGTGTCAGTGGGGGCTGCAGGCTCCTCGGCTAGAGCATTAGATTGTACTAACACAATCAAAGATGGAGGTTGGGGGATAGCTTCAGCAGCCATGGCCGATGCCACCTTGGCATCACCTAAACATGCTCCCTCCTCGATGTCTATGGTCTCATCCTTGGCATTCAGTTGGCTAAGCTCGAGGTTCAAGAAGATGCTTTGGACCTTAGCCCTATAGTCTCTCATGCCCTCCAAATATGATTCGATGGTGAACTCAATCTTGGCCACCAGGCACTTGTTTGAAGAATGAAAAGCTTTGACTGCCTCAACCTTCATGGTCTAGAGCTCCTTCCACTAAGCGGCCATTGCATGGAGGGCTTCGGTCACTCGCGCCTCATTCTAAGCCCTAACATCAGCAACCTTGACCTCCAATGACTTAATTTTGGCCTTTAGGGATTGATCTCCATGTTAGCCTTCTTCTACGACTCCAAGGCCTTGGCTACCTTTTACTTAGCCTCCACGGCTTGGCCTTAGCCTCCTTCAATGTTTGCCTAGCCATCTTCAAGACTCCCACAAAATGGACCATATGGTGGATGAGCTGAGGAGGAGATTGGGTAAGTTTAAAAAAAAAAAAAAATTTACCGAAAGGAGTCAAAAGAATCTTTGATGCGGTAACTATAGCCTTGCACATTAATGGCCTCGATGTCGGTAGGGAGGATGGCAACCCAAAGCAACTCATGGGCAACCTTGTTATTAGTCAGGCCAGACCTCTGGTCCTGAGCACCCTGCCCAAATTCCATAGGAGATTTTTGTGGGGTCAAAGTTGAAGGATCAGCTTGATGAGGAGATGTGTGGGAAGAGCTCCAAGTCATTCTATGAAGGGAAAAGCTTTATTTTTTGGATCAGATTCGTTTAGATCTGATTGGATCAAGAGAAATATTTCAAAAATTTTTTCTTTTTTGTTTGAGATTCTGGATGTAGCCATGCAAGCACCTAGCCTCTATCGGTATCCACTCGAGCAGGATCTAGAGATCTTCTTCTTAATCAATCCTCTAAAAATCAGATCTAAATCTGATCTTGAAGATCTTCAAAATTGCTTTTGAAGAACAATCGTTGTCTCTTGCAGCAGTGCTGCCTTCTCCCTTTTCTGGCACCTTTCACTTGCTTGGATCATACCTTATTTGTGTCCAAAAGCCCTTGGGTGTGGAGAGGAGAGAGAGAGAGGACTAGAGGATGGCATGAAAAAGGAGGAAGAGAGGCTTTGTGGCTGGGCTAAAGGTAGAAGCATTAAATTCTAGGCGTAGATAGGGTTTATATAGATCCTGCTACACCATGCAGTGCCACATCATCCTGGTCAATCACGACCCTTTATGCAGTTAGATCTAAATCTGATTGGTAGGATGATATCATCTGATCCAATTAGATGAGAGACCCTCAAAACTCTCCTAAGGTGGCGCCAAGACTGGGTCAAACAAGACTTCTTGGTGCCACACAGTTTAATCTCCTGAAGCAACCTGGAGTCCCATCTGTATGGGACTCCATCTTTTATCCTTATAGGGTGCACCCTCCCTAGGCATGCGCCCCCTTCCTATCTTCTTTTTAGCAGGGGGATAAGTCCCCAGGTACTCTCCTATAGGTGCATGACACATGGGTAGATGTCTAAGTATCTAGGGTTAACATTTAACCAATATCCAAAAACAGGAATTAGTAGGTGACCAAAAATGGTAGGTGTTATTTTAAATTTATCTCATAAATTAAGATAATCCTTTTCTGACCTAGACAAGCTTCAGTCAGATCAAGTAAAGGTTTCTGAGCGAGCCCAAACATATTTGGCTCAGTCGAGACAAGCTTTAATGATTGTTAAAGGAGAACATTAGGCTCAATCATGTGCTAGCAAGATTTCTTTGAACCTAATTGAATCTTATTCAAATCAATTGAACTGGGTTAGTCCAATTGATAACATCCAAATCCAAACCCTTGTTTGTGTGATCCAGTTAGATTTAGTTCCATATGGTAATGGGATATGTCACGATCTCTATCATCGACATCATCGAAATATCTTTCGATGGATCAGAACTTTTTTGATTTAGACAACTAGTATGATCGATCATTCAAATTATTCTAATTGCTTTCAAAATTCATCAGTGACACCTAGCAGCATATGGTGGCAATCCATCAGAACTGAAAGTGAACCTCTTGGTATAGTTATCTATGTAATTAAGTTCCTCCATCTTGAGCCCCTATTAGATTAGGGTTAAGGTGATCTCATCAAATCCTAATTTTTGTCATATGAATTAATCATTCGATTCAAGTTCAATATGAAAACCCTAATAGAAACTCTTTCTATTATTTTACTCTACCATGGTCATAGATTTATGGACTTGATTCTCATGATTATCATAGGGTTGCTCCTTATCTACTGAGGTAGATAGATCTCCTATTGGTGCAATCCAATTTCTACAACAAACATGCTATAGCCAACATACACCTCAGAATTCTGAATGGCTAGAAAATCGAGTTATGGTAAGTCAAACTATAACACCCTCAAGGTGAACTACCAATGCACCTTAGGTCAAAGAATAATTAATTGTAAATTAATATTTTTATCGATAACATTTATGATGCTTTCAACTATTAATAGCAGTGGTTCTAACAACTGCTGCAACAACCACTGTCATAGAGTTACGACGATGGCTGCAGTAGCAGTAGTTAGAAAATTACTACGATAGCCTATGGCAGTAATTTTTTGAACTACGATAGCGATTTTAGAAAACACTGACATAGTCTATGGCAGTAGTTTTGGCAGTGGTTTGAAACCGCTACCATAGCCTTTTTTTGTAAGTAGATAATTTGTTCATATGAGATATGATAGATGCATATTTAGACTAGTTGTAGAATACTTCTATAAAATTATCTAGAATAAATTTTAATTTGATATGATCAAATTTAAATCATATTTTTTAGATGTTTATGAGATAATTTAGATCTAAAAACATATATGATATGATGCATGAGATGTATGTAAAACTTATTTTTTTAGTTAGATCAATTTTTATATATGTGATATTTGATGTAGATCTAACTAGTTTTGTAGATTTATCATGTTTTTGATTAAAACATTCTCCTTAACCATCCGATCATAAGAATGAAGTAGGGTTTAAAGCCCCTCTCCTCCTATTCGATGGGGTGTTCTTGGTGTGTAAGGATGCTGCGCGTTCATCTTTAATCAAAAATCAAAAACTTATTTTCTACAAAATTTTAGATCTTGAAACCCTAGGATTTTATATACATATTTTATTTATGAACCCTAAACTTAATTGAGAATTAAGATTATGAAATATATTAGATCTAAAATTAAGAATTTTTAGATCTAAGATATATTCATAAAATTGGGTTCAAACTTGGGTAGCTCAATTAGGTGTAGCGGTTGATCAAACCAAATCAAAAATTGATTAGGTGGGATCAAGGTACTTAAATTGACCAGCCTAATAGAATTAAGTCTGGATCAAGATCAAGTCACATGAGTGATCGATCAAGTTAAGACCTAATTAGGCTCAATAGTTAGAGTCTGGATTGTAGGCTAATCCGATTGATTCTGGCTCAACAATTTGGTGTCTAAGGTAAGTTTGACAGATACGACTGACTGATTTTTAATTGGAAGCTACTCGACTCAAATACATTCTTATCGAGTTAATGGCATATCCCTTCCACGGATCTCACTTATCTGACCATATTTGTCAGCCCAGTCCTGATCTAAGGTGGCTAACAATCTGAGCTAACCCATGCCACTAGGTTAGTCATAATGGTTTT
Organism: Cocos nucifera; assembly: GCA_006176705.1. Lineage (NCBI taxonomy): Eukaryota > Viridiplantae > Streptophyta > Magnoliopsida > Arecales > Arecaceae > Cocos > Cocos nucifera. Next base: position 237,549 of record QRFJ01000310.1, read on the forward strand.
TGGCTATGTCAG
>QRFJ01000310.1:237585-505151 GCA_006176705.1 Cocos nucifera
TTTCCTCGGTGGGTGCTGTGGTGACATTTGATGAAGTTAATAACGATTTATTCATGTCTTAAATTTTCAACTCTTTAAAAATATGAATTATCATTACTATTAACTGCAAAAGGATGTAATCACAGACACTAAATACACATATGTGATAGAAAATAATTATATTTTATTAATTATAGTCAAAATTATAATTTTGCTCCTAGAAGTGTATTACAAGTGTTAGCCAATTCTGGCTTCTATGGCATATATATCTAACATTAGGCTTAATGCCTGATGAGCTTCAGCACCAACATGAAGATATAAAGACTGTCCATCAAATGCTGGCTCACCTGCAAGAGTTGTTTGATGAACAGAGTCGCACAACCAAATATCATATCACTAAACAACTATTTAAGGCTAAAATGCGTGATGGACAGTCAGTTCAAGATTATTGTCTGATGATGATCAAGAACTTAGAAAAGCTGAGAAACCTCGGAAATTAAAGTATACTAGGATCTGAGAATGATATAATCTGGCAATCTTTTTACTGATGCGTATGGGCAGTTCATCATGAACTACCATATACATAAACTTCAGAATACTCGACCGAACTTATGGAATATGCTTAGTTACTGCTAAGCTTTCTATGAAGATTCTAAAAGCTCAGTACTTGCTATGGAATGGACTTCTTCAAGAGAAAGTCTTTTTGAAAGAAGAAGAAATCTATTGAAAAGTAGAGGTGGAAGTAAAAAGAGGCGAGCGATAATAGAGAAACCCGCTGACTACAATGAAGAATGTATTTCTCCAGCTAGATACTAAATGAGAACCATTTCTAGTGGACTGTCCTCATATACCTGTGCAAACACCTAACGAACTAAGAGTGAGATAGCTATGGAGACTGCTCAAGTCTATTTATGATTTCTCATCCAAGATGCGATTACTCTTTAGTGCTATCATTCGCCTAAGTACTTTCTAGATGTACTAGGACTCGATTATGTCAGCATAGAAAGTCGCATGATCTATGCGCATACCAGGATGCTGTAGTCAGCTTCCCAACCTGTTATCGTTATCGTTTATCCGTACGACTTTATATACGCATTGCACACGAGAGCTTGAGATTGATGATGATCCCTTTGTCGAAAAAATGGAGTAAGGTTGCTGTTGTGGTCGTAGGAATCTACCCCTTTGACTATCATCTGACTTAAATTTAGTACTTAGAAATTGTTATTATGTGCCTGCTGCAAGTAGAATTAATTTCTATTTCATGTTTAGCACAAGAAGAACTATGTAATTAGTTTCTTAAGATCATTGTAATATTCTTTATGAAAGAAATAAAATTGTAAGTAATTTTCTTATTAATGGTCTCTACCAGTTACATATTGATGTATCTATCTTTAATATCGAGCAAAATGTGAATGCTATAAGATCAAAATGATCCAGGGATAGTCCAAATGATAGGTATCTATGGCACCTAAGGCTAGGTCATATAACACAAGATAGGATTAACAAATTAGAGAAAATCGGGCTATTGAGTCCATTGACTTTTGAGTCATATTCAATTTATGAATCATGTCTTCATGGCAAAATGACTAAGCTCTCTTTTGTAGGACATGGGGGAAGGGCCATAGAACTACTTGCCCTAGTACATACTGATGTGTGCGGTCCATTTGATATATCGGCTAGAGGTAACTTTGTCTACTTCATAATCTTTACCGATGATTTATCTCTGCATGGATATATGTATCTTATGAGACACAAGTCTGAAGCCTTTGAAAAATTTAAGAAATTCAGACATGAAGTTGAAAAGCAAACTGAAAAATCTATTAAGATTCTTTGATCAGATCGAGGAGGTGAATACCTTAGTCGAAAATTTTTGAACTATCTCAAGCAAAATGGCATAGTCTTTCAATGGAGTCCACCTAGAATACCTCAACTCAATAGAGTTTCAGAATGGAGGAATCGGATCCTATTAGATATGGTCCGATCCATGATGAGCTTCACAGACCTTTCTAATTTTCTTCAGGAACATAGTCTGTTAACTGCTATATATTTACTGAATAGGATTTTTCTAAAACCATTCCTACCACACCGTATGAGATATGGCATGGTAAGAAACCAAGTTTAAGTCATCTTAAAATTTGGAATTGTCCGACTCATGTCAAAAGACAACAAGCGGATAAGTTAGACTATAGATCCTTTAAAGCTTGATTCATAGGATATCCTAAAGAGTTATTAGGATATTATTTCTACATTCTAGAAGACTATAATGTGATTGTAAGTCGGCATGCCATCTTTCTTGAAAAATAGTTTATTCAAGATGGTGACATTGGAAAGCAGATCAAGCTCGAGGAGAAAATCTCACAAGAGCAACGAGTTAAGGATCCTATGGAACCAAATCAGGTTGAGCCAATACAATCACTACCTTCTCCACCTCGTAGATCAAAAAGTGTTTTCCATCCCCTTGAGAGATACTTAGATACTATTTCAGAGAAAGTAGAGAAAATATTTCTCGTAGGTAATGGGATTCATGGTGATGATCCCAAAATCTATGATGAGGCGATATTGGATATCGACTTCGAAAAATAGTTAGAGGCAATGAAGTCAGAAATTGACTCAATGCATTCAAACCAAGTCTGAATCTTGGTAGATCCATCTGAAGATATAGTACCTATTGAGTGTAAATAGATTTACAAGAGAAAGATTGGTGTAGATGGAAATATGAAGACATTCAAAGCTAGATTAGTGACGAAAGGATATTGTCAGTGCGAAGGAATTGACTATCAGAATACCTTTTCGTCAATAGCCATGCTAAAATTCATTAGCACAACCACTAGTTTAGGAAGATATCTATTTCGATTATGAAATATGATAAATGGATGTGAAAACAATATTCTTAAATGGATATCTTGAGGAAGATATCTATATAGAACAACCACTAGTTTTTACATCCAGTGATGTTGATCATAAAGTATGCAAGCTACAAAGGTCCATATATGGACTTAAGCAAACATCTCGGAGCTGGAATACTCGTTTTAATGATGTGATCAAATTATTTGATTTTATCAAGAATGAGGAACCATGTATTTTCAAAAAAATCGATGAAAGCACTATTGTCTTTCTCGTACCGTACGTGGATGATATTCTTTTTATTAAGAATGATATTTCCATGTTGACCATAGTTAAAATGTGGTTATCTAAAGAATTCACCATGAAAAACCTAGGAGAAGCATCCTTCATTCTAGAAATTAAGGTCTATAGAGATAGACCGAATAGGATGCTAGGTCTTTTACAGAAGATATATATAGAGGAAGTGCTAAAGAGGTTTAGCGTGAAAAACTCCAAAAGGAGATTGGTACCCTTCAGACATGACATTCATCTCTCCAAAAAAATGTATCCCAATACACCTAAGAAGATTAAATGTATGAGAAAGATCCCTTATGCTTCAGCAATAAGGAGCCTCATGTATGCCATGTTATGTACACGACTTGATATAACCCATGCTATTAGTATCACGAGTAGATATCAATCAAATACAGATGAAGAATACTAAACTTCTGTGAAATGTATCCTTAAGTACTTGAAAAGAACTAACGATATGATGTTGATTTTTGGTAATAGAGAATTCCAAGTTTAGGAATATACAGACTCAAATTTTATATCCAATATAGATGATCGAAAGTTGACATCTGGGAGTTTGTTTATGTGTAATAGTGGTGCTGTCAGTTGAAAGAGTTTCAAGCAGACAGTGATAGCAGATTCTACCATGAAAGCAGAATACATCGCTACATCAGAAGCTATGAAGGAGGCATTCTAGTATAAGAAGTCCGCTGTAGAGATCGAAGTAATGCCATTGGATGCCATTCATCTGTACTGCGATAATAATGGTGCCATAGCCCTTGCTAAGAAGTCGAGATCTCATCAAAAATTCAAGCACATCGAGTAGCGATACCACCTCATCCATGATTACCTTGAGAAAGGTTACATCGAGGAGTCGACTCCGTAGACAATGTGGCAGACCCACTTACAAAATCGTTGAGCCAGCAGAAGATCGAAGCCCACCTTGAAAAGATGGGACTTAGATTTGTAGCCAATTGGCTTTAGGTCAAATGGGAGTTTGTTAGATATGTGTATCCTAGAAGTTAGATTGACTGATACTTATAATACACTTCTAAGGATAAAATTATAATTTTAATTATAAATAATAAAATAGATTATTTTCTATCATAGTGTGTATTTGAAAGTGCCTGTGATACATCTCTTGAGTTAATGGTAATGATAGTTCATATTTTCAAGAGTTGAAAATTTAAGACATGAATTTTCATTATTAACTCATAAAATGCTTCCGACCGTAGGATCATCATGAAGATGGTGATTGATCTAGAAGGTTAGTGTATGATCGCTTCTTTTAGATAGATGAATCTTGAATCTATGGTGTAGAGACATCGGAGCAAGAGTACAAGTACTCATTAGAGAACGAGAGCACTGAGCATGACCACCTCGAGCAGTCATAAGAAAGTCTACCTTCTCATCGATGACTGGCTTGAAACTGCAGTAATTTATCAATTAATTTATATTTGACCTAAGGTGAATTTTTAAGAATTATTAATCAATTTATATATAATTTTTGAAAAATTCATATTTTTATTAATTAAAAAATTAATTAAAAAATAATAAAAATAAAAATAAAAAATTTTATTATCAATGGAAAGGGCTTAATTTTTTGATCATAATGAAATAAATTTCAAGTAAAATGAAGCTAAAAAAAAAGATATAAATTTTTAAAGATATAAAATAAATAAAAATTAAATAAAAAAAGAAAATGGCACAGTCAGCTCCATAAGCCAAGCCAAGCCATCAAAGCCGACTCAACCATTTAAGCCATCACTTGGTCCACAATCCAGGCATGGACCGCCAGCTCAACAGAAACCGACGAATCAGAGATTGCCACGTGGCGGACCTAGACCCTTAAAGAGTCCACAGAAATTTATCACGGCTCACTGGATATTTTGGTCTTTTCACCTAGCAACAAGAGCGCTGATTGGCTGTGGTGTGCGGTGCGGCCGATCCATGCGGTCCATGGGAACGATAACTGTACGATCGGACGACTGCGGTTGATTGCGGTCAAGATCGGATGGTGGTGGTTATTTCTGGGTTTGATTCAAATTCTATCAGCGATCTGGTGCGATCCAACGGCCAGAAAACCAAGTGATGCAGATCCAACAATCCAGAATACTCCTGGCGATGATCAGGACTCCCGAGGCACGATTTGTGGCCAGATTTCGTCCATCAACGTGCGATCGGATGGTCAGAATTTAATCCGACCCGATCTGGGCTGATATGCATCCGATTTTGATGATTTTTGGACCGTTGGATTCCTATTGAATGGCCAGATTTCATCAGGCTTACTAGAGTCATATTAGAGCTATTTTGATTCAAATTTTATTCAATTTTTTTTATATTTTGATGATTACAAAGGCTATTAGTCCCACATTGCCTTTAGAAAAAAAAAATCCAGCCCTCCTAGCTCTATAACAAGGACTCCAGGCCTTCAGAAATTAACATCTTCGATCAAAGTGAAGCTTTGGTATAGGGCTAAGCTAGGCTATGGGTTAAAGGCTGCTTCGAAGCAACGGATGTCGAGAAGAAGAGCCGGGCTTCTACACCATCTTTCTGCCAATGTCGAGCCAAGATCAGAGATCAGGCTATTTTATTTTTTTTAAATTTTATGTATTTAAATTTTAAAATTTTAATTAATAAAAAATTTATTTTTTTTGCACTTTAATTTTTTACTTTTTATTTTTATTATAATTTAATTTTTGTACTTTAAATTATTGCTTTGCAGGTAGATGCTAAGATCTACCTAGTAGATCTTAGTACCAAGTTTAAATCCTGCATCTTTTAATTTTCACTTTTTATTTTCTGACTTTATTTTTTTATCCCAAAACTCTTTTCTTTTTTTTTTCAAAAATCAAAGATTTTAAATCTAAAAATACTGCCTTTCTTGTGGATTCGATCCGACTCACTGCTATCTACGCATTTTCAATGATTTTAAGAAGTCGGATTAAATTGATAACACGGTGTCTTAACGACATATCGTATTCCTATCAAATTTTGGCATCGTTGTCAAAAAATTTTGATTTTTTTGATTTCTTTGATTTATTAAAATAATTTTGACAAATGCTCCAAGTTTTGCACCGTGCCGGGAAGGCAGGACATAAATTTTGATCTTTTGATCTTCTGTAAATAATGTAATAAAATTTTTTGCTTGCTATTTTTTTATTATTTTCAGAAAAAAAGATTAAAGAACAAAAAGATTAGAGTTTGCTGGTAAGATCAATCCTAACCCTATTCTCTTCTTTTATTTTTTTTATTTATTTATTTTTAAATTAATTTAAAAAAAATATCCATTTAAACCTAATAAAAGTCTCATGATAAGATTAGAAACCCGACTGTTAGAGCAGCATCACATTATTTTTATTTTTATTTTATTTTTTTTGTGATTGCTGGAGAGCAAGGTAAGTTTTCAGAATTCAATTAGTTGATGCATCTAGTTTAAATTGCATAGAACCCTTTAATTAAAATTTTTTTATGCATATTCATATTAAATCAAATTAAGGGCATAACCCAATTAAACAAGATAGTGGAGATTTGATCACCCTTCCTTAGCCCACAACAATCAACCAGTATCCTGCATTGACCTAAGCCTTTAATTTTAAAATCAATTAGACATCAACCCTAGGAACTCGAGCTCAATAGGACAAGAAACCCTAAGAGTTGAACCAGATTAGCATTAGTCAATTTGAGTGGTTTCTAGGAAAGTAGTACAGACGACTGAGACCAAGGAAGGTGTTTCTAATTGATTCCATTTGCTTACCTGGTCAAGCACAATTGATGACTAAGGCAAGCAACGGAGGGACTCCCATTCTTACACTACCTAGCCAGTTGATTGGCTAATCCTACACTTGAGGATTTGAAGGTGACCTTGTAGTTAGGAGCTGTCTAGATCTAGGACAATCTTTATCAGGTGATTGACCAACTTGATTGCGACCAACATTAAATCTAATAAACCTAATTCTTCTCTTTCTTCTTAATTCTAGGACTCCTTAGGACCTTTTCTTTAGAACTCTTCTCCTTACTCCTCTAAAAATAAAATAAAATAAAAATTAAATTAAACTAACTAAAAAATATTAAAAATAATAATTAAATTAAATTAAATTAAAATAAAATTAAAAAATAAAATAATTAAAAAAATTAATTTTAATATAATAAAATAATAATAAAAAAATAATAAAAAAATCTAAAATTTTTTTTTTGAACCAACATTAGTTACACTAATACATGCATGGTAGAAAATCATTTTTTCTGATTAGTTGAACTTAATTGAATGGTTGATTCACATTAAACATAATAATCTAATATGAATCGAAGTCCAATTAGAAAACTGCTCAGAAAATAATCAACTCCTAATTCTAGGTCAACAATCTCCTGCACAATTCAATCATCTTCTAATTATCAAAGATTTGTTCAATCTGTGCTAGCCAACCCATCATGTGAGTGAATGTCCTATGACTGCACAGTTCATTTTTATCCAAGAACAAGTTCAAGCTACTCAAGGATACTCCAAATTGATTAATGACCCATTTTAAATTCATATAATCAGATGATAACTTTAATTTTTTTGGACATCCAAAGACTCAGGCTCAGACCCAAATTTCACTGAGCAAAATTATCAAAATAGATCCAATATCAAAATTATGCCTATAAAATGTCAGCCTAGTCAGTTTATCCAGCCATCATTTATAATCAGCCCTCATACCCACCTCCTCAACAACCAATCTAGTTGATATAGATTTAACAACTTCAACAATTGATCTGACTCAACACAATTATGCTAAGCTAGAAGCTCAAATGGATATTAGTTGAGTCTAATATAGAGAGAACTAGATCAACTACCGAACCTACCAATTCAAACATCCACCTAATATCGTCAATCACCTGACTAAGTTATCAATTTAATGTCTCACCTAAAATCTCTAATTGAGAATACCAAAGTAATTTCTGAACTAAAACTATAGATTCTTATGGACCCATACCAAGATTAGGTGAGAGAGGCTAGTACTGATGCTAGCCAAAATGAAAAATTAGAAAACTGTTATACTAGACTAACCATATAGAAGAATCTGAGCCAGGAACTAGACGAATGCTGTTCTAGTTAAATGAGATAGAAAAAAGGAAAAGAGAATAGATGATTATCGGACTTATAAACCTAATTCTATTCTTTAATCCAAGAAGCGTTCTTCTTACAAAAATAAGAGGCATGTAATGAATACAAAGAGTTATTTAAGCAAATCACATTAATTTATCTCTAAAATTAAAATAGCCTTTAGTCACCATTCCAGCACCCATTGAACCAAACGTAACTCCTAAAACTCAATTCATGAGCATTTTAGAAGAACAAATAGGAGAAATTCTTAATAAATATGGGTCTGAGAATGGGATCATAAATTATATCCCTAAAATGAATGATGATTATATCAATAATAGGATTATAAGTCAACTTTCTAAGATTGGTAATCCAAAATCATTAAAATTTGTCAATCCAATATTCGACACAGGATAGTGAGCTGCATTGTGTCTGGCTGAAGATGGTAAACTTAGCGCTTATTGGAAGATAATCCAATATTTAGTTTTTATCTAATTTATCTTTTTAGTTTATTTTTTTTAGGATAATTTGAATAAGTTGGAGGGAGAGCTCAAATTTTTAAAGGCATGTGCTGGACCAAAAATATACTGAGTTAGGTATATTCTTTCATGTTCTTTATTACACCCTTTATTTTTTCTTCTCCATTGAGGATAATATCGATTAAGTTAGGGAGAGAGAAAAATAAAAATTTTAAAATTTTAAATCCTCGAAAAAGTTAGCATTTAGTATTTAGACACCTGATTATGCTTAAGAATCAAATTAAGCTAAGCATTTTTAAAAAAAAATTGATGCACAGATTAGAGAATCTATGAGATATTAAGGAATCAAGTATTAAGAAAATTTAATAAAGAGTTAAGTCTAGAACATAAAAAGTTTTTCCTTGGAGCATTTCTAATTATTTCTATTAAGCATCAAAGAAAAGTCTACTTTTTATAGGCTTGTGTAGGATAACTATACATTTTTTTATATAAAAAATTTATTTTAATAAAATAGTTTTCAAGTACTTCTCATTAAGTAACCGGACCTCTTTGCCTAAGCAAGCATTGAGTTTCGCGTCAAAAGGTAGGAAGGGCAAAGAAGCTCGTTGTAAAGCTAGTCTTAACTCGTAGCCTATTTGATTCGAGCTAATAAGCCCGAGAGGTATTCTATACCTAGTGCTCTAAAGTCAACTGGTTTGGAAGTCATTGGCCTAAGACTTGCTACATGGATCAAATAGAAAGCTTAAGGAGTTAAGATACTCAATAGTGGTACAACGTTAAATATATATATATATATATATATATTGGTTTCCCATCGAGTAACTGGATCCCGTTGCCTAAGTAAGCAATGATATTTGCATCAAAAAATGAATAATATAAAAATAAAAATTAATAAATGAAGGATGGAAGTAGTAATATACTTGCCTATATGAAAGTTTAGACAAATCAGAGATAAAGATAGGATAATTTAGAAAGAGTTCTGAAAAATTTAATATTTTTTACTTAATTTTTTTATTGATAAGTATTAATACCCCAATGATATGTCTCATTTAAGCTCTACTGAATATCAATGGCCATTTTAAAAATTGCTTAGGTAAAATTTGAAACTCTAAAGTTAAAAGATATTTAAAACTAAATTCTTTCTTTACTCGAGGACGAGCAAAGCTTAAGTTGAAGGATATGATAAGCATCATAAATTCACCAATAAAAGTATTAATTTATTAATTAATTTATATTAATTTTTAAGAATTATTAATCAATTTATATATAATTTTTTTAAAAAATATATTTTTATTAATTAAAAAATTAATTAAAAAATAATAAATATAAAAATATAAAATTTTATTATCAATGGAAAGGGCTCATTTTTTTGATCATAATAAAATAAATTTTAAGTAAAATAGAGCTAAAACGGAAAAGATATGAATTTTTAAAGATATAAAATAAATAAAAATTAAATAAAAAAAGAAAATGGCTCAGCCGGCTCCGTAAGTCGAGCCACCAAGCCAAGCCATCAAAGCCAACTTAGCCATTTAAGCCATCAGTCGGTCCATGATCCAGGCGTGGACCGCCAGCTCAGCAGAAACCGACGAATCAGAGATTGCCATGTGGCGGACCTAGACCCTTAAAGGGTCCACAGAAATATATCACGGCTCACAGGGTATTTTGGTCTTATCATCTAGCGACAAGAGAATTGATTGGCTGCGATGTGTGGTGCGGCCGGTCCACACGGTCCATGGGAACAGTAACTGTGCGATCGGATGGCTGCGGTTGATTGCGGTCAAGATCGGACGGCGGTGGTTATTTCTGGGTTTGATTCAAATTCTATCAGCAATCTGGCACGATCCAATGGCCAAAAAATCAAGTGATGAAGATCCAACAGTCTAGAATACTCTCGATGATGATCAGGACTCCCGAAGCATGATTTGCGGCCAGATTTCGTCCATCAACGTGCGATCGAACGGTCAGAATTTAATCCGACCCGATCTGGGCTAATATGCATCCGATTTTGATGATTTTTGGACCGTTGGATTTCTATTGAATGGCCAAATTTTACCAGGCTTACCAGAGTCATATCAGAGCTATTTTAATTCAAATTTTATTCAAATTTCTTTATATTTTGATGATTACAAAGGTTATTAGTTCCACATTGCCTTTAGAAAAAAATATCCAGCCCTCCTAGCTCTATAAAAAGGACCCCAGGCCTTCAGAAATCAACATCTTCGATCAAGATGAAGCTTTGGTACAGGGCTAAGTTAGGCTATGGGTTAAAGGCTGCTTCGAAGCAACGGGTGCCGAGAAGAAGAGTCGGGCTTCTACACCATCTTTCTACCAATGTCGATCCAAGATCAGAGATCAGGCTATTTTATTTTTTTTAAATTTTATGTATTTAAATTTTAAAATTTTAATTAATAAAAATTTTATTTTTTTTACACTTTAATTTTTTACTTTTTATTTTTATTGCAATTTAATTTTTGCACTTTAAATTATTGCTTTGCAAGTAGATGCTAAGATCTAACTAGTAGATCTTAGTACCAAGTTTAAATTTCTGCACCTTTTAATTTTTACTTTTTATTTTTCAACTTCATTTTCTTATCTCAAAACTCTTCTCTTTTTTTTTTTAAAAATCAATGATTTCAAATCTAAAAACACTACCTTCCCTGTGGATTCGATCCGACTAACTGCTATCTACGCATTTTCAATGATTTTAAGAAGTTGGATTAAACTGATAAACACGGTATCTTAACGATAACATCGTATTTCTATCAATAGTCTATTACAGCAATTTATAAACCACTGTAATAGATCGATCTATAGCAGCAGTTATGTAATCGCTATCATAGGTTATCTATAGCAGTGGTTATATAATCGTTGTCATAGATAATCTATAGCAACGATTTCTTAACCGTTGCCATAGGTCTAATGTTATGGTTGGCACCATTTGCACTAGAGACCTATGGCAGCGGTTTGCATGAATATGACAGCGGTTATAAAATCGCTACCATAGATCTTGAATAACTAAAAAAATAAAATTTTTATTTTTTATATATTTTACCTAATAAATATAGATATATAATATAAAAAAATATAATAAATATAAAAATTATTCTAAAATACTAAAATTTTATTATCAAATAAATTTTATTATAATATTTTTTAGAAAAAATCAAATACATCAAAAGTCTCCTAAATCTATATCATTGTCATCGTCGTCGTCATCGAGAGCCAGAGCCGGAGTTAGAGCTAGAACCTGAGTCAGAGCTGAAGCTGGAATGTAGGCCAATATATTCTCGAAGCTCATGACTTTAAAATGCATGCTGAGCATCGACATCATGTCTCTCACGATGTCCTCCAGATGAGATAAGCACTCAGCTTAATCTGCTCGCATCGCAGCATGATCTGCCTGTGCCAATGCCTCCGCAAGCTCCTCCTGACTGACGACATCGAAATTCTATGAGGAGATGCTCGCCTCAGACCAGTAGCTCATCAGCATGTATCCGAGCCTGCGTCGGATCCTCCCAGAGTGCTCAAGCCCTAAGACCTGAGACAGATGATCATGGAGCCTAGAGGTATCCGAGCCCTCACTCGCAAGCGCATCTAACTAATTCTATAATTATAAATTAAAATAAAATTTTATAAAAAATGCTATAATACTAATCATATATACTAATATATTTAATACTTATAAAAATACATCCGATCGCGGCATTCATCGGTCTGTCCGTCTTGTCCATACGATTGGATCGAAAGATCTTGCTACGGCTGGGCATCACTCCATCTCTCATCAGCTATAATAAAGAATAAATTTATCAAAAAGATGATAAAAAATATGAATTTAATTTATCTAGTAAAATTTAAAATTAATTATCTCTCTATGCACACGACTGACTATAGACTCACGGCCTAGAGTATGCATGTACTCCTAGGCTGCACGGTTCTTCTGATTCTGACGAAAGATAGCTTAACAAGTATTCAAATAAATAATAAATATTTAAATAATATTTAAATAAAATTTTAAGCATGTTGAAAAATTTAAAAATTAGAAATTTTATCTCAAACTTCTAGCTCCTCTAGTGTCTAACCATCTTCTCCCACTAACTCGGAGGACAGTCCTATATCCAAGGAACAAGCTCCTCTAAAGTGTCTCGTCGGTGCTCAAGCCATCCTCTATGGAGCTTGACCTTGTAACTCCGATATAACTCTCCGATCTTCTTCAGTCGGGCATCTCGAGCCCTCTCATGATCGAGAAAGTCATATTTTCTTTACACAAATTTATCAAAAATTAGTTATAAAATTATTCTAATCAAACATATATAGTGTAAATATTTAAAATACATAAATATAACTAAGATGTGCATACTTACCCATATCTTCTCTCATACCCGATTTCTGATGGTAGCATCCATCAAACATCAGTCTCTGGGCTCTATGGGAATGCTGCTCGACTGCCTCACAAGCACTCTAAAAAAGAAATGCATCTCCCACGCGGTCTCTCCTACTGGTCTTTCCTCCATATCATGCTGCACCATCACCTGATGCGGATGGTTCCACATGTGTGCCATACATATGGGATTGCAAAATATTCGATTGGATGATACACCTATAATGCAAATACGTTATGCAAATATATAAGTATATAAATACTGTATAAAAAATAAAATTATGCTAATATAATAAAAAAGTACACTCAGATGCCTATGATGGTAGAGGCTCAGCTGTCGATGGAGTAGATATCACCAGTGGAGTAGATGCCGGTGGTGAAGGTTCCTGAGCAGTCGATGTCGAGGTGGATGGAGTATGCTCCGACTGCTCCTCGAATGCTAAACTATGCGTAACCCACCGAGGGGCAGGGGTGAAAGCTAGATGGCATTTTGGTGCTATCGTGATCTGCAATATTAATGAACATTAATCAATATAACATCATGACATATCAAATTCTATTCATTCGAAAGTCGAGCCATCTCCGTGCTTGAGATAGCTAGCTCCATGCCTGAGACATTCGGCTAGGGTCCTCCCCCAGTCGGCTCGATCATGACTCGAGCCGACTCAGCTGCGTATCTGAGTCGGCTTGGCTGTGTGCCATCCCCTCGATCACTCCCTCTCTTCCTCTATCGATCTCTCTCGCTAGTGATAGTGGTGAGGCCGAACCCCTCCCTCCCAGCTTTTTCATCTCTCGATCTTCCTCTCTCCCTCTCTCGATCTTCCTCGCCGGTGAGGCCGAACCCTATCCCTCCCTCTCTCACTCTCTCGATCTTCCTCATCGGCAAGGCCAGACTCCATCCCTCCCAGCGATGTCGGTGAGGTCGGACTCCCTCCCTCCCTCTCTCGCTCTATCGATCTCTCACTCTCCCTCTCTCGATCTCCCTCGTCGGTGAGGTTGGACACCCTCCCTCCTAATGATGACGGCGAGGTTGGACCCCCTCCCTTCCAATGATAGCAGCAAGGCCGGATCCCTTCCTTCCTTTCTCAAGTATAGATCCATCAAGTATTTGGATTCGGATTCGATATCAGTAATTAAAATTGGGTTTAGATCTAAATATCCAATTTTTGATCTGAATCCAATTTATTGACAGATCTAGTCCACAGCCGCTGACATGGCATGATCCAAGGCTACTTCCACGGCACGACCCAAAAACTATGGCATGCAGATAATTATAATATGTATAATAAATATTTATAATATTTATAATAAATATTTATAATATTTATTATAAATATTTTATAAATTATTATAAATATATATGATCAATAAATAATATTATAAAATTAAAAAAAATTATACCTGTGGCTATAGAGAGCGGATCGTACCAAAAGCTCCGAGGGTTGTCGACGATGACGCTAGAGGAGGATGATGGTACTAGAGGTAATCTGCGAAATAAAAATAAGATAGTGAGATAAAGAAGAGAGAAAAAAAGGAAAGAGAGAGAGTAGGAGCGACCGGGGATGGAGGGCCAGGGGGAGGAGGGCACAGTGATGAGGAGGTCGAAGGAGGCTTCGCACTCAGCTGAGGGAGGGTCAGAATGATGGTGGTAGTGGAGGGGCTGGGGTTTCACGGGGTCGAAGGAGGGTCGGATGGGGGTTCACCAGAGGGGGGTTCGTTGGGGACCGAGGGGGCAGGAGGGGGTGGTGGGATTTTCATGAGGGGGCGAGCGAGGGTGGAGGGGGATTCACCGAAGGGGGGTTTCATGGGGAGTTGGGGGAGGGTTGGATGGGGTTCACAGGAGGGGGGTTCGCTGGGGTCAAGGAAGGGTTGGATGGAGGGGTGGGGGGGCCAGTGGGGGGTGGCGAGTGGTGGGGAAGGACGGTCGGGGATGGGAGGGTCGGAGAGGGAGGGGGAAGGAGGGGTGGCGTCGGTCGAGGGGGAAGGAGGGGCGACATCGATCGATGGGGAGGAGGGGTGACGTCGATCTAGGGGAGGAGGGTCGATGTCGGTCGGGGGTGGGAGGAGGGGCGACACTAGCTGGGGTGAAGGAGCCTCACCGACGACGAAGAGGAGGGGGAGAGAGAGAGAGCAAGAGAGATTGAGCATGCACAAAAGGAAAGAAAAAATTTGAAAATTTTTAATCTAACCTATGGTAGCGGTTATTGAACCACTGCCATAGATTTACGGCAGCGATTCTCCAAAACCACTGCCATAGATCTATGGTAGCGGTTCTATAACCGCTGCTGTAGATCTATAGTAGCGATTTTTGATAACCGCTGCCATAGGTAGAAATTAATTTTTTTCTTATTTTTTTTCTAAATATTATATAATTTTAAAATTTAATGTTCATCTTCATCGTTCATTATCTAAATAATTATCATTAGAGTGTCATCGCAAAAGATAGCTTCAATCCGATTGCCCTAGCTTCATCGATAAAAAAAATTCGATTTCGACGATCACGAACGATGATGTGATGATTTGATAGATGAAGATCTTTGATGGATTTGAAAATCTTCAATGATGATCTCGATGATATTTATAGCATACTATCAAAGTTTTACTTCAATCAGATATCGTTATCATGGTCAATTTAGTATGGAATAATTTCGGTCGTTAAATTAGAAATAAGTGATCAAAGGGTTAAACGACGTCCGATTATGAGATAATTTTTTAGTTAAATGATCTTTGTTATAATTTTAAATATTTTATATGATGATGATAGTAAAATTCAAATCATTTTGGTATAAACTGTTCATGTTATGTAAAAATTGCAAAAGTACGAGCATAACAACCAGTAAAGTTTCAGAATAGTTATCAGGAGACATATAGTTTTAAATCATTCTTCATCTTACGAGTTAAATTTTATAATCACCACCATAAAAAATGATTAAAGTAGTAGTCAAGATCATTTATAAAAAAAATTATCTCATAATTGGATACCGTTTGGTCCTTTGATCACTCATTTATCATTTAACGGTCAAAACTAATCTATACTAAATTGATCAAGATAATGATATCCGATTAAAGTAAAACTTTGATTGTATGCTACAAACATCGTTGAGATCATTATTGCAGATTTTGATCCATCGAAGATCTTCATCTATCAGATCATCGCATCATCGTTCGTGGTCGTCGAAATCGAATTTTTCTGATCGACGAAGCTAGGGCCATCGGATCGAGGCGATCTTTTGCGAAGACACTCTAATGATAATTATTTAGATAATGAACGATGAAGATGCACATTAAATTTTAAAATTATATAATATTTAAAAAAAAAATATATATATATGACAGTAATTACAATTAACTACTGCCATAAATCAGATTATAGCAGTGGTTCCTACTAACCGCTGCTATAGGTCTAACTTATGGCAGTGGTTACAATGAACTATTGCTAGAGGTCGATCTATGGCAGTAATTTTTTATAACTACTGCTATAGGTCCGATCTACGATAGCGATTTTCTATAACCACTGCTATATGTTAGACTTATAGCAGCTGTTACAAAAATCACTACCATAGGTCCAACCTATAATAGCGGTTAACGAAAATCGCTGCCGTAGGAGCTATGGCAGCGATTTTCAAAATTGCTGCCATAGTAAGCGCTGCCATAGACCATTTTTATTATAATATTAAATAAATTTATTTTTTATTTTCTAAATCTAATTATAATATTTATAATATTAAAAAATAAAAAATAAATAGATCTAAAAATTATAATTAATCAAATTAAAATTATGATCTTGCTAGACTACACATAGAATAATTCTATTCCTAGTCTAGTCATGCATCTCATACATCTTAGATCTAGATTATTTATTTTTTAATTTTTTAATTTTAGATCTAATCACATCTAATGTGACATCTAAAATCATCTAATTATTAGATCAAAAATAAATTAAAATTAGATTTAATAAATTATGGAATCTGGCTCTAATACCAGTTGAAGAAAAAAATCTTATTTTTTGGATCAGATTCGTTCAGATCTGATTAGATCAAGAGAGATATTTCAAAAATTTTTTCTCTAAGATCCTAATCAGATATGAGACTTCTCAAATCTGATCTTATTGATCTGATAATAAAAAAAAATTAAATCTAATTTAATTATATCTTTATTTTGGGTAATCCAATTATTCTATGATGATTCTGATGTTTGCCTAAGGTTCTGGATGTAGCCATACAAGCACCTGACCTCTACCAATATTCACTCTGATAGAATCTGAAGATCTTCTCCTTCTCAATCAATCATCCAAATATCAGATTTAGATCTGATCTTAAAGGTCTTCAAAATTGCTTTTGAAGAACAGTCATTGTCTCTTACAGTAGTGCTGCCTTCTTTCTTTCCTAGCGCCTTTCACTTGCTTGGATCGTACCTTGTTCGTGCCCAAAAGCCCTTGGGTGTGGAGAGGAGAGAGAGAATTAGAGGGTGGCGTGGAGGAGGGAGATGGGCTTTGTGGCATGGGATAAAGGCAGAAGCATTAAATTCTAGGCGTAGATAGGATTTATATAGACCCTACTGCGCCATGCAGTGCCACATCATCCTGGCCAATCATGACTCTTTGTGCAATTAAATCTAAATCTGATTGATGGGATGACATCATCTAATCTAATTAAAAGAGAGACCCTCAAAACCCTCCTAAGGTGGCACCAAGATTGGATCAAACAAGACTTCTTGGTGCCATACAGTTTAATCCTGTAAAGCGACCTGGAGTCCCATCTATATGGGACTCCATCTTTTATCCTCATGGGGCGCACGCCTCCCTACGTGTGCACCCTCTTCCTATCTACTTTTTAGCAGGGGGATAAGTTCTCAGGTACTCTTTTATGGGTGCATGATACATGGACAGATGTCTAATTATCCAGGATCAACATTTGACCAATGTCCGAAAACAGAAATTAACAGATGATCGAAAATGATAGGTATTATTTTAAATTTATCTCATAAATTAAGATAATTTTTTTTTGACCTGAACAAGCTCCAGTCAGACCAAGTAAAGATTTCTGAGTGAGCCCAAACACATTTGGCTCAGTCGAGACAAGCTTTAATGATTATTAAAGGAGAATATTAGGCTCAATCATATGCTAGCACGATTTTCTTGAACCTAATTGAATCTTATTCAAATTAATTAAACTAGATTAGTCCAATTGATGATATTCAGATCTAAATTCTTATTTGTGTAATCTAGTTAGATTTAGTTCCGTATGGTAATGGGATATATCATGATCTCTATTATCGACATCATCGAAATATCTTTCGATGGATCAGAACTTTTTAGATTTAGACAACTAGTATGATCGATCATCCAAATCATTCTAATTGCTTCCAAAATCCATCAGTGACACCTAGCAGCATATGGTGGCAATCCATCAGAACTGAAAGCCTCGGTGCAGTTATCTATGTGATTAAGTTCCTCTATCTTGAGCTCTAACTGGATTAGGATTAAGGTGATCTCGTCAAATCCTAATTTTCGTCATATGAATTAATCATTTGATTCAAGTCCAATGTGAAAACCCTAATAGAAACTCTTTCTATTATTTCACTCTGCCATGGCTATGGACTTATGGACTTGATTCTCATGATTATCATAGGACTGCTCCTCATCTACCGAGGTAGATAGATCTCCTATTGGTGCAATCCAATTTCTACAATGAATATGCTATAGCCAACATACACCTCAGGATTGCGATTGGCTAAGAGATCGAGTTATGGTATAGTCAAACTATAACACCCTCAAGGTGAATTGCCGATGCACATCAGGTCAAAGAACTAGACACATCACTGTAGCTTCAAGCCAGTCATCGACGAGATGGTAGACTTTCTTATGACTGCTTGAGGTAGTCACGCTCAGTGCCTTCATTCTCTAACAAGTATCTGTACTCTTGCTTCGATATCTCTACACCGTAGATTTAAGACTCATCTATCCAAAAAAAGTAATCGTACATCAATCTTTCGGATCAATCATCATCCTTATGATGATCCTACGGTCGAAAGCATTTTATGAGTTAATAATAAAAATTCATGTCTTAAATTTTCAACTCTTGAAAATATGAACTATCATTATCATTGACTTAAGAAATGTATCACAGACACTTTCAAATACATACTGTGATAGAAAGTAATCTATTTTATTATTTATAGTTAAAATTATAATTTTATCCTTAGAAGTGTATTACAAGTGTCAGTCAATCTGGCTTCTAGGGCACACATATCTAACATTCTACACCTCAAAGGATAGATTATATAGTTGAAAGGAGAAGCTGATCCCCGGGAGTGACCAACTGGAGCAGGGAAATAACTTGCACTCGCAAGGAAGATGTCCCCCTCCTTGGAGCCAAACCTCAAGCTAATGCTTGAGGAGAATCAGGAGCTAATTAGATGAGGACTGCCTCAGTTTAGCTACACCTAGGGGCTAGAGTGCCACCCACGGGCTTCTTCCTCTTAGCGATGTGGCATAATTCTTCAAGTTCCTCAAGCTTCATGGCTGAAAATTAGAAAATCACAAGTCAGGAAAAATTAAGGTAGAAAATTATAAATATTTACACTTACCCTGAGTGTTGGCGGGGCTCAAGCCGACCTTATGAAGCATCTCCTCAAAAAGAAGCATGCTCAGAGGAGGAGCAATGCGGCTACATATAAACTTCAAGGATCCCTCTTCGACATCTATAAGCCTTGGAGCCTTATTTGATGACCATCAAGGTCGACACCATAAAGTATCAAAACCCCAAGGCTGCTTGATCGACACAAAAAAGAAATACACCTTCCAATTATGAACTGAGGAAGGAGTGCCTCGGATGAGATGCCAACCCGTCTAAGGAGAGGCATACCATCACCCAATCACTTTAGGGTGTTCCTTAAATGAGAAACATGCCTGAAAGAGATGAATGGTCAGCTCGATGCCAAGGAGGAAGTAGTGAGAGAGAAAGCTATAATAAGGAGCCATGAGTTTGGTGCAATGTAGCAAAAGAAAATATGAAAAAGCCTAAGAAGATCTATAATGAAAGGATGGAAGGGTAACCTAAGGCCACCCATAAAAGACATCTCGTAGAGTCCAACCCGACCTGAAGGAGGTTTGGCTATCCTATCATCGAGACTGGCGAGCTCCAACATAAACTCCAAAGGAATTCAATATTGGAGGTGAATGACCTCTAAGTCCTCATGAGTGAGGACAGAAGCTACTTGGAATGGGCAAAAGTTTGGCACCTCCTTAAACTCAGAACCATCCTAGGAAGACCCACTATGAGACCAAGGACTCCTTTCGCTAGATGGGTCTCGATCGGAGGACCAACTACCCATTGACAAGCTTGAGGCACTCATCTTCAATATAATCTAAAAAAAAAAAGAAGAGAAAAGTGATATTAACTTATGGCAGATAGGGATGACCGAACAATCCTGGAACTAGAACCTGAGGGTCTGAGCTTAAAGAATGGACTTAGCCAAGGATGACCACGATGACCGACGATAATCACCAAAGGCTTACTAAAAATCACCAAGGGCTTCATCTCTCCTATCTGTAGTAGTCAAACTATAAAATGATAAATATTGGGGATAAATCTCGCTCCCATTGAAGTCCAACCTGATGCTTAGCCTAATACAACTGGTAATCTAGGAGGAGCTTCGATCGAAAATTCTTCCTCCATGGCCGAACCCCTCAAACGGCCGAACTCATTCAATAGCCAAACTCATCCGACGGTCGAACCCCAGCTGAACTCTTTTTGAATTTCTCCTCCATTCAGACTCCTTTAGGAGCGAAACTCCTTCCGAACTTCTCCTTCAGTCAAGTTTCTCTAGGAGTCAAAATTTTTTCAGATCTCTCCTTCAGTCAGATTACTACAGAAATCGAAATCCTTCTGAACTTCTCCATTAGTCAAGCTCCTTCAGAAGCCAAACTCCTTTCGAACTCCTCTTTCAGTCGAATTTCTATAGGAGCCTAACTCCTTCCGAACTTTTTCTTCAGTCAAGTTCCTTCAGCAGCCAAACTTTTTTCGGACATCTCCTTCAGTCGGATTTCTATAGAAACTGAACTCCTTCCGAACTTCTCCTTCAGTCATGTTCCTTCAGGAGCCGAACTTCTTTCAAATTTCTTCTTTAGTCGGATTTCTATAGGAGCCAAACTTCTTCCAAATTTCTTCTTCAGTCAGATTCCTATAGGAGCCAAACTTCTTTCGAAGTTCTCCTTCAGTCAAGCTCCTTCAGGAGCCGAACTCCTTTCGGATCTCTCCTTCAGTTAAGTTTCTTCAGAAGCCAAACTCCTTTCGGACTTCTCCTTCAGTCAAATTTTTACAAGAGCCAAACTCCTTCAGGACTTCTCCTTCAGTTAAGTTCCTCCAGGAGACAAATTTTTTCGAACCTCTCCTTCAGTCGAATTTCTACAGGAACCAAACTCCTTCCAAACTTCTTCTTCAGTCAAGTTTCTCTAGGAGCCGAACTCCTTTCGAATCTCTCCTTCAGTTGGATACCTTTAGGAGCCAAACTCCTTTCGAACTCCTCCTTCCGTCAGATTTTTACTGGAGCCAAACTCTTTTCGAGCTTCTCCTTCAGTCAAGTTCCTCCATGAGCTATTTTTTTTTTGAATCTCTCCTTCAGTCGGATTCCTATAGAAACCGAACTCCTTTCAAACTTCTCCTTCAATCAAGTTCCTCCAGAAGCCGAACTCCTTCCAAATTTTTTCTTCAGTCAGATTTCTATAGAAGCCGAACTTCTTCTATATTTTTTCTTCAGTTGGATTCCTATAGGAGCCGAACTCCTTCCAAACTTCTCCTTCAGTCAAGCTCCTTCAGGAGCTGAACTTCTTTCGGACTCCTCCTTCAGTCGAATTTCTACAGAAGTCGAACTCCTTTCGGATCTCTCTTTTAGTCAAATTTTTTTAGGAGCCAAACTCCTTCCAAATCTTTTCTTCAGTCGGATACCTCCAGAAGCCAAACTTCTTTCGGACTCCTTCTTCAGTCAAATTTTTGTAAGAGCCAAACTACTTTCGGATCTCTCCTTCAGTTAAGTTCCTCTAAGAGTTGAACTCCTTCCGAATCTATCCTTAAGTTGGATATCTTCAGGAGCCGAACTTCTTTCGAACTTCTTCTTCAGTCGGATTTCTACAGAAGTCAAAGTCCTTCTGGATCTCTCCTTCAGTCAAGTTTCTTTAGGAGCCAAACTTCTTTTAGATCTCTTCTTCAGTCGAATACCTCTAGGAGCCAAACTCCTTTCGAATTTCTCCTTCAGTCGATTAACTCCAAGAGTCAAACTTCTTCTAGATTCCTTCAGAAGTCGAACTTCTTCCAAACTTCTCTTTCAGTTAGATTTCTCTAGGAGCCGAACTCCTTCCGAATTTCTTTAGGATCCGAACTTCTTTCAAACTTCTCCTTCGATCAAACTTCTCCATCAGTCTGACTCCTCCTGAACTTCTCCATTAGTCAAACTCCATTCGGATTTCTCTAGTGGATTACTTCCAGATTTTAACTAGCATTCTTTCTGAATGATCCCCTCTAGCCATATTTTCTTTAGGAGTTCAAACTCCTCTAGAATTGATGTATGTCAAAGCTCTTCACCAACCAATGTCTGCTTCCTTCGAACTTCGACTATTAAATCTCAACGAATGGCCACTTCATAGTAATGGACACCACTCTCTGTAACAAACTCCACGTGACCCCGAGCGGCCCATTATCGAATGGCCACATCATAATAATGGATATCTCTCTTCATAACAAACTTCACGTGGCCCTGAGTGATCCACTATCGGACGGTTATGATAAGCTTCGTCTATAAAAAGAAATCCTTCAGATATATTTTCTCTAAGCTATCTTCTTCTTCTCAAAATTTTACTGAATTCTGTTCTGAGCACTCCATTTTTGTTAGCCAGAAGAGCTGACTTGATCATCGGAGGATCCTACCGGAGCCACCATCATCGACTCCGGATGGGACTTTAATTTGTAGGTCACCAATGATGATCTCTTCTTTCTCGACTCTAGCTTGATCCAACGTTAATCAGATTCTGTACCAACAGAATTGATGCTGGAGGAAGGGCCCTCTATTCCTGAGATTCTCTTATTCTAAAAGGAGTGCTCGACAGCGATCTCTCTTCTTTCTCTCTAGAGTTCTTCTTCGAAAAAGAATACCTCCCAAGAAAGCTTCGATCCGACGATCAATAGTCTCTGTAGTCAGATCCCATCTAGATCTATCCGCTCCTGCTCCAGCTCCGACAACTCAGGCTCTACCTACGGCCATGGTGGATGCAGAGCAGTTCAACCTACTGATTCAGTAGGTTGGCGGTCTTACGGAGGTGGTGCAGACCATATGTCGGCAAGCTTCGGCATCGATTCGACCAGAGTAGGCCTCTCCAGAGCCCCATGATCCAGTCTTGGGATGGCCGACTTGGGCCGCTCGATCGTTGATCTTCAAAAAAAAAAAGTAAAGGATGAAGGACCCTTGCTCGGACCATGACTTGACCCAGGGGAGGCTTCACATCCGCTTGACCAAAAAACCTTGGAGATCAACGACCGTGAAGATCTTTTTGATCAAAAGCTCCAAAAAATGAGCCGACAAATTGAAGAACTCCATCATGCTCCCTCCACCCATGGTAACGATATTTGCACTGACCCTCTTTTTTCTCAGATGATTATGTAGGAATTGATTCCGCCGAACTTCAAGCTCCCTCAGTTTGAGAGTTACGATAGGACCATCGATCTGGTCGACCATCTGGAGGCCTTTTGAATGATAATGCTGCTCCACGATGCATCAGATGCCATTTTATGCCAAACTTTTCCGTCCACCCTCAAGGAAGCAGTCAAGAATTGATTCTCAGCTCTTAAGTTGGGTACCATCTTTTTTTTTTATTAGATGAGCTATCAGTTTGTGGCTCATTTCGTTAGCAACTGATGTCCCCATCGAGATTCGAATTTTCTGATGAACATCAAGCAGAAGGAGAAAAAATTCATCCGGGCTTATGTCATCCGGTTTAATGCTGCTGCATTGAAGGTCCAAAACTTGGATCAGTTAGTTGTAATGGCCGCACTCAAGGACGGCCTTCAGAAGAATAATTTACTATTCTTCCCAAAAAAGAAGTACCCAAGGGACTTTGTCGATATGCTGGCTCAGGCTGAAGGTTATGTCTGAGCTGAAGAGGCCTTCAAGGCTAAGAACAATGAAGCCATTGGAGAGTGATGAATCGATAAGTCAGGCAGGCCCGTTGAGGAGCAAAAGTCGAGTGAAGCTCGACCATGCTCCCAAACTTTCTTTGAGTGCAAGCGAGCCCAAACTCCTCCTCTGGCTTGGAGGCAGGGAAGCCTCGACAGAAGGATGCGGCGGAATTCTCCCCTTCAAAAATTTTATAACTATACCCTTCTCAATGCTCCAAAAACTCAAGTACTAATGAAAATCAGGAAACAACTATCAAAATTGGAAAGAATGCATACTCACCTCAACAAGCATAATCCTAACAAGTCCTGCCTTTATCATTGTGACCACGGTCATGATATTGAGGAGTGTATTCAGCTTCAGAATGAGATTGAGGAGCTCATCAGATGAGGTAGACTCGATCGATTTCTGCGACGTCAATATGAAGGATAGAAAGATCGGTCAAGGATACTACCGTATTCTGAACCACCAAGGAGGGAGGATCAACAAGGAGATCGACCGCCTCTCGACATCATTAATACTATCTCGGAGGAACTTCGACGAGAAGAGGTTGATGGATCCAAGGGATCAATGAAGAGATGGAGGACTGAGGAATCCATAACCTTCACTAAGGCAGATGCCCAAGAAGTCCAGTTTTCGTACAATCATGCAGTTGTAATTTCTTTAAATATTACTGATTATAATGTACGTCGTATTTTGGTAGATAATGAAAGCTCAGTCGATGTATTATTTTATGATATTTTTTTGAAAATGTCCTTACTTAATAACCACTTGGGACTTGTGAACTCTCCGTTGGTAGGCTTCACTGGTGATGCTATGCCAGTTGAGGGCATAATTACTTTGACTGTGACTGTACGGCAATGTCTGAAGCTGGTTAAGGCACAGATCAATTTTTTAGTCATAAAGGCTCCATCTACCTATAATGCTATCCTCGGCCGACCTGGGTTGAACGCGCTCCAAGTGGTGGTGTCGACTTATTATCTAAAGGTGAAGTTTCTAATGAGCTATAGAACTGGAGAGATCAGGCATTGGTGAGACGCTGTTATTTTATTGTCCAGTAGAAAAATGTCCAGCCCGACCTTTGTCCTATCGAGGGGCTGGATACCCATGATGACCTCACCGAGGAGTAGGGTGAACCTATGGAGGACCTCATATTTGTGACCTTAAATGATGGAAATGCGGAGCACACTGTACAGATTGGCTCTAACTTGAGGGATGAGGTTCGAAAGCAACTCGTCACCTTTCTTAGGAAGAATGCGGATGTCTTCACCTGGGCTCCAACGGATATGTCAGAAATTGACGCCGAGGTCATGAAACATCGGCTGGCTGTTGATCCTAAGTATCGATCGGTAAAAAAGAAGATGCGCAACTATGCCCCAGAGAGATAGAAAGCAATCATAGAAGAAGTAGGCAAGCTCCTCAAA
Organism: Cocos nucifera; assembly: GCA_006176705.1. Taxonomy (NCBI): domain Eukaryota; kingdom Viridiplantae; phylum Streptophyta; class Magnoliopsida; order Arecales; family Arecaceae; genus Cocos; species Cocos nucifera. The sequence continues at coordinate 263,215 of QRFJ01000310.1, forward strand.
GCTGGACTCATCTGGAAAGTTAACTATCCGACCTGGATCTTAAATGTGGTCCTCGTCAAAAAGGTAAATAATAAGTGGAGAATGTGTATAGACTTCAAAAAGCTGAACAAAGCCTACCCAAAGGATAGCTACCATCTTCCCAGGATTGATCAACTGGTAGATGCAACCTTGGACCATGAGCTCCTCACCTTCATGGACACCTTCTCCGACTATAATCAGATACGGATGGCATCGGAGGATGAGAAGAAAACTGCTTTTGTTACTGACTATGATCTTTACTGTTACAGGATTATGCCCTTTGGACTTAAGAATGTAGGGATAATATACCAGCGCCTGGTCAATAAGATCTTCAAGAAGCAGATTGACCATAATATGGAGGTGTATGTGGATGACATGCTCATCAAAAGTCGAGCTTCTATAAACCACCTTGTTGACCTCGAAGAGATCTTCAGTACACTCAGAAAGCATAAGATGAAGCTGAATCGGACCAAGTGCACCTTTGGTGTGACCTTAGAAAAGTTTCTGAGGTTTATGGTGTCAAGGCATGGGATTGAAGCAAATTCAGAGAAAATTTAAGCTATTCAGAAGATGACTGCTCCAAGAACAATCAAAAAAGTTCAGCGCCTGATTGAAAAAGTGGTGTCTCTAAATCACTTTGTTTCGAGATCGATCGAGCGATGCATGCCCTTCTTTCAAGTTTTCAAGCAACCAAAGAACTTCTGCTGGATGACGGAGTGCCAAAAGACATTTGAGGAGCTCAAAAACTACCTCGGCTCACCCCCACTTCTGGCAAATTCGAAACTTAGAGAAGAGTTATTCTTGTACCTAGCAGTCTCTCCGATGGCCTTGGTAGCAATCTTGGTCAAGAAGAAAGCGAAGATGCAGCGATTGGTCTACTACAAAAGTCGGGTTCTGAGAGATGCAGAGACCATGTACTCTAAGCTGGAAAAATTAACCTACTCTCTTTTAATCGCTGTCAGGAGACTCCGACTTTACTTTTAGGGGCACACCATAATGGTCCTCATGGATCAACCAATAAAAGTAGTTCTTCATCGAATGGATGCTTTCGAAAGAATCGCAAATTAGATGATCGAGCTCATGAACTTTGACATCAATTATCGACCTCGGCTATTGATCAAAGCCCAGATATTGATAGATTTTATAGTAGAATGTTCCATTTTTAATGATGTTGAGCTTGAACAGAACGAGATCGACATTCTGTTGTCGCAATCGAGCCTCCCCAAAGAGAGTGCCGACCTTTCTGAAGGTTTTTGGACTCTATACGTGGATGGTTCATCCAACTCTACCAGAGCAGGTGCTGGGTTAGTCTAAGTCAGCCCCGAGGGAATTATCGTTGAGTACACACTACGCTTCGAATTCTCTGCAACTAATAATGGGGCTGAATATGAAGCACTGATTATCGGATTAAAAATAGCAATAGAGTTAAAATTAGATCGACTTCAAATCTATAGTGATTCTCAATTAGTGGTCGACCAAGTTAGTGGCAACTATGAAGCGCGGAAGGAAAGTATGATAAAATACCTTGAGAAAGTAAAGGATTTGACTCCGGCCTTCAGTAGTTTTGGCATTCGATAGATTCCAAGGATAAAAAATACAAGAGCTGACCTTCTCTCTAAGTTGGCCACTTCAGCTCCTGCCGAACTGCCTAAAGAAGTATTTTTCAAAACTCTAAAATGCCCAAGCTCGGAGGAATCACAGTTTGTTATGCAGATGGAGATAGAGCCGAGTTGGATTGACCCATTAGTTGCCTACCTCAAAGGAGTTCTTCCTCGTGATCTGAAAGAAGCTTGAAAACTCAAGAATCAAGCCTTTTGATACATTTTGTATGAGGACAAGTTGTATAAGAGGTCGTATTCACTACCGCTGCTGAGATGTCTCCGACCTTTAGAGGCCGACTTCGCATTATAGGAAGTGCACGAGAGAATTTATGAAAGTTATGTAGGAGCCAGGTCCCTATCACAAAAACTACTTCGGTAAGGATACTATTGGCCAACCTTATACCATGATTTCATGAAGTATGTCAAGAAATATGACCGCTATCAGAAGAATGCAAATCTACAAAGGCAACCGGCCTCCGAGTTTACTCTGCTAAGTGCACCTTGACCATTTGTGCAGTGGGGAATGGACATACTTGATACTTTTTTTATGGCATTTGGGCAACGAAAGTTTCTCCCGATCGTGATCGACTATTTTACCAAATAGATCGAAGCCAAACTACTAGTAAAAATTATCGAGGTCAAGGTACAGGACTTCATCTGAAAGTCAATAGTCTGTTGGCTCGGTCTGCCCTGAACTCTCATAATAGATAATGGATGACAATTCGCTGGGATGAGGTTTGCCGAGTTTTGTGAAGACCTAAACATCTTTCACCATCTCACATCAGTAGCTCACCCATAGGCAAATGGGGAAGCTGAAGTGACCAATCGGATCCTGCTATAAGGCATCAAGACAAGTCTCGATAGAGCAAGGGGGGCTTGGATGGACGAACTCTACCACATCTTCTGGGCGTACCAAACTACACAAAGGCTACCGACTAGGAAAACACCATTCACCTTGACTTTTGGAATGAAGGCAGTCATCCCAATCAAGCTTAAGCTCCCATCAGCATGGGCCATGGCCTTTAATGAGCAGCATAACTCACAGGACTTCAGAGTCAACCTCGACCTGCTTGAAGAAAAAAGAGAGGACGCCCAGGTTTGGATGGCGGCCTATAGGCGGAGGGTGGCCCGATACTATAACTCCAAAGTAAGAGGTAAAATATTCAGAGTGGAGGACTTAGTGCTTCGACAAGCCACCATCTCTCAGTCTCAGAGCCAGGGGAAGCTTGTCCCAAATTGGAAAGGTCCGTATGAAGTAGAGAAGGTCATCCAGCCCAGAACCTATCGCCTAAAGGAGCTCAGAGGGATGACACTCCTACAACCTTGGAATTCAGAAAATCTGAGGATGTACTACCAGTAATTTTCCATCAATAAAACTCCTTCATTTCAATGATATTGTTTCTTGATGCAAAAACTATATGATGACAGAAAAGAAGCAATCAATAATGGCCATGTTAGGAACAGGAGGAGAACCTCATCCTAACATGAGTAAGTCGAAGGCCTCGTTCATTTTAGACGAGATGAGGGAAGAGGCCCTGACAATGGCTCTTATGCATCCCTACAGTCCATTAGGAATAGGAGGAGAACCTCATCCTAACACGAGCAAAGTTGAAGGCCTCGTTCATTTTAGATAAGATGAGAGGAGAGGCCCTGGCAATGGCCCTTATGCGCCCCTACAGTCTGTTTAGGAACAGGAGGAGAACCTTGTCCTAACGCGAGCAAGGTCGAAGGCCTCATTCATTTTAGACGAAATGAGGAAAGAGACCCTAATAATGGCCCTTATGCTCCCCTACAGCCCGTTAGGAATAGGAGAAGAATCTCGTCCTAACGCAAGCAAAGTCGAAGGGCTCATTCATTTTAGACGAGATGAGGGGAGAGATCCTAACAATGGCCCTTATGCGCCTCTATAGTTCGTTAGAAACAGGAGGAGAACCTCATCCAAATGCAAGCAAAATCGAAGACCTCGTTCATTTTAGATGAGATGGGGAAGAGGCCCTAACAATGGCTCTTATGTGCCCCTACAGCCCGTTAGAAATAGGAAGAGAACCTCGTCCTAACGTGAGCAAAGTCGAAGGCCTTGTTCATTTTAGATGAGGTGAGAAAAGAAGATAAGATCTCTTTGGACCTCGGTTGGAGATGAGATCTCCTCCGAGCTCCTTCAATATTTACATCAATAGGAGATAAGATTTTCTTCAACCTCGGCTGAAGACAAGATCTCCCCTGAGCTTCAACTTCAACTTCAACCTCAGTTGGAGATAAGATCTCCCATGAGCTTCAACCGCAACGTCAATAGAAGACAAGATCTTCTTGGACCTCGGCTGGAGGCAAGATCTCCTCCGAGCCTCAACTTCAACATCAACCTCGGCTAGAGATAAGATCTCCCCCGAGCTTCAACTCCAATGGGTGTAGAGCTAGGAAAAGAACTTCGGCAGTCATCTTTTTTATACTTCCTTCAAATTTCAAACTCGAAAGTGGGGGGACTATTATTGGAGATAAATTTCACTCCCGTCGAAGTTCAGTATGATGCTTAGCCTAATGCAATTGATAATTCTGGAGGAGCTTCGATCGAAAATTCTTCCTCCAGCGGTCGAACCCCTCAAGCAACCGAACTCATTCAGTAGCTAAACTCATCCGACGATCGAACTCCTTTTGGATTTTTTCTTCATTCAGACTCCTCCAAGAGCCGAACTTCTTTCGGACTTCTTCTTCAGTCAAGTTCCTCCAGGAGCCAACTTTTTTACGGACCTCTCCTTCAGTCAGATTTCTACAGGAATTAAACTCCTTTTGGACTTCTCCTTCGGTCAATCTCCTCCAAGAGCCGAACATTTTTTGGACTGTCGAATACTTTTCGGACTCCTCCTTCAGTTGAATTTCTACAAGAGCCAAACTTCTTTCGGACTTCTCTTTCAGTCAAGTTCCTCCAGAAGCCAAACTTTTTTCGGACCTCTCCTTCAATCGAATTTCTATAGGAATCAAACTCCTTCCGAACTTCTCCTTCAGTCAAGTTTCTTTAGGAGCCGAACTTCTTTCGAATTTCTCCTTCAGTCAGATTTCTACAGGAACCAAACTTCTTCCGAATTTCTTCTTCAATCAAATTCCTACGGAGTCAAACTCCTTCTGGACTTCTCCTTCAGTCAAGCTCCTTTAGGAGCCAAACTTCTTTCGAATTTCTCCTTCAGTCAAGTTCCTCTAGGAGCCAAACTCCTTTCGAATTTATCCTTCAGTTGGATACCTCCAGGAGCCGAACTCCTTCCGAACTCCTTCAATTGAATTTCTACAGAAGTCGAACTCCTTCCAAATCTCTCCTTTAGTCAAGTTCCTCTAGGAGCCAAACTTCTTCCAGACTCCTTCAGTTAGATTTCTACAGGAGCCGAACTTCTTTCGAACTTCTTCTTTAGTCAAGTTCCTACAGGAGTCAAACTTTTTTTGGACCTCTCTTTCAGTCAGATTCCTACAGGAATCGAACTTTTTTTGGACTTCTCCTTCAGTCAAATTCCTATAGGAATCGAACTTCTTTCGGACTTCTCCTTCAGTCAAGTTCTCTAGGAGCCAAACTCCTTTCGGATCTCTTCTTCAGTCGGATACCTCTAGGAGCTGAACTCCTTCTGGACTTCTTCTGTAGTTGGATTTCTATAGGAGCCAAACTTCTTTCGAACTTCTTCTTTAGCAGGTTTCTAGGAGCCAAACTTTTTTCGGACCTCTCCTTCAGTCGGATTGTTATAGAAACTAAACTCCTTCCAGACTTCTCCTTCAGTCAAGTTCCTCCAAGAGTCGAACTTTTTTCAGATTTCTTCTTTAGTAAGATTTCTATAGGAGCCAAACTTCTTTCGAATTTCTTCTTCAGTCAGATTCTTACAGGAGTCAAACTCCATCCAGACTTCTCCTTCAGTCAAGCTCCTTCAGAAGCTGAACTCCTTCCGAACTCCTTCTTTAGTCAGATATTTATAAGTACCGAACTCCTTCCGAATCCTCCTTCAGTTAAGTTCCTCCATGAGCCAAACTCCTTCTGGATCTCTCCTTCAATTGGATACCTTCAAGAGTCGAACTTCTTTCGGACTTCTTTAGTTGAATTTCTACAGGAGCCAAACTACTTTCGGATCTCTTCTTTAGTCAAGTTTCTATAGGAGCCGAACTTCTTCCAGATCTATCCTTCAGTCAAGTTTCTCTAGGAGTCGAGCTCCTTCTAGATCTATCCTTCAGTCAAATACCTCCAGGAGCCGAACTTCTTTCGAACTCCTTCTTCAGTCGAATTTTTGTAGGAGCCAGACTCCTTCTGAATCTCTCCTTCAATCAAGTTCCTCCAGAAGTCAAACTCCTTTTGAATCTCTCCTTCAGTCGGATACCTCTAGGAGTCGAACTTCTTTTGGACTTCTTCTTCAGTCGGTTAACTCTAGGAGCCAAACTTCTTTCGAATTCCTTCAAGAGCCGAACTTCTTTCGAACTTCTTCTTCAGTCGGATTTCTTCAGGAGTCCAACTTCTTTCGAATCCCTCCAGGAGCCGAACTCTTTTCGAACTTCTTCTTCGATCGAACTTCTCCATCAGTTGAACTTCTTCTGGACTTCTCCATTAGTCGAACTCCATCCAAATTTCTTCAGTGAATTACTTTCAGATTTCAACTAGCATTCCTTCCAAATGATTCTCTCTAGCCGTGTTCTCTTTAGGAGTCCAAACTTTTTTGAAATTGATATATGTCAAAGCTCTTCACCAACCAACGCCTACTTTCTTCGAACTTCGACTATTAAATCTCAATGAACGACCACTTTATGGCAACGAACACCACTCTCCATAACAAACTCCATATATTTTCAAGCGGCCCACTACCGAACGGCTACATCACAATAATGGATACCTCTCTCCATATCAAACTCCATGTGGCCTCGAGCGATCCACTATCAAACGATTATGATAAGCTCCGTCTATAAAAAGGGATCCTCCAGATATATTTTCTCTAAGCTCTCTTCTTCTTTCCAAAATTTTGCTGAATTTTGGTCTGAGCACTCCATTTTTGTTGGCCAAAAGAGCTGACTTAATTATTGGAGGATCATGTCGAAGCCACCACCATTGACTTTGGATGGGATTTTATTTTATAGATCACCGACGGTGACCTCTTCTTTCTTAACTTCAGCTCAATCCGACGTCAACCAGATTCTGCACCAATAATAAAGATAAAATCAAAGAAGAAAATGCCTGTTTATAGGAGCTTGGATAGCTATGATCTGATGATGATTCATCTATCTAATCGGATGAGCACTAAGTTATCATGGGCTTAGCCTTAGGCATGTTGTAGGGGGTACTAACTTAGGTGTGGTATGGTGCTATGGAGGGTTTGGCATGAGCTAAAATTTATAATGCTCCTTGATAGTTTGGAACCCCTGGGGCAAATTTTAGGAGGATGCCTTGTCGGGGTATTGAGGAAGTAATGGTTAGCTAAGGAGCGACATAGCCATGACATGATATCGTGGTTCTCGGGATGCTTGATATTTGGTATGGTAGTGAACTACTAAGATATGTGTGGATACTTGAGGATTTCTTTTGGTTTGAGAAGGGATGCAGAGCTTTGGCTATGTTCCTGACTCCCCCAGACTCGTAGGACATGGGCCTGCTGGCACATGATTGCAGGGTGAAGGTAGGGCCACATTTAGATGGTCTTGTGTGAAGGTGTCTAGAGCAATGCTAGTTAGACAAGCTGACCACATTGTGTTGGGAGGGGATATCCAAGAGGTCATATCCTCAAGGAACTATCAAAACTATTCTATATGTCTTGATCTTTGTAGTCGAGCAATGAGATAATTAATAAAGGACTAGTCGGGTAAGGGTGTTGCCCATAAATGTAGCAACCCAAGATGGGGTGGTGTTGAATTGGGTTCTTTTGAAATTTTGACTAAATTAATAATCTAAGCAATAAAATGTACTTCAAATTAAATTTACTTGAGTGATTGTGATATGTATAATATATGCAGTAGTAGAATCAAGATATAGAAGATGGTATGCAAGAATTAAAGCAATGCTAAGAAGGAATTAAAATCAAGTAAGGCAAACAAATAGGGCAAGACACAAACATACAAGGGTTTATAGTGATTTGGTGCAACCCCATATCTACGTCCACTCTCTAAGCTCCTTTTGAAAATTTTACTATAACCTCTTGATTACAGCATATTTATTTTACCCAAGCTTACAAATAAATCTAGTTGGATTTTTAGGATCATAATCAATCCAGTTGGATTTATGGGCTTACCAACTAAAATCTATAATGTCTAATTCCAGGCTTGGATGGCCTTTATCCTCAGTTTCTTTCTCCTAAAGAAACTTATAAAAAAATAAAATATAAAATAATTTTTTTTTAGTTCAAAATAAAATAAAAAATTTAAACTCTTTGATGCACAAAGAAGAGGTTAAGTGATTGCTCTTTTGAAGCTTGATAAGATATGGAAGAGATTGGAGATGATTGCTCTTGAAAGCTCTCAAAATTTTATGCTTGATTCCTCTCTTTTTTTCTTTCTAATGATGTGCCATAAATCTCTCACAAATTTAAATATTTTTTCTTTTAAACCCTTTAATCTTGCTTTTCAAAAGTTTCTCTAGCCTTTAATAGTCTTGGAGTTGGCCGACAAATGAGTTTTGGCCATTGGGAGGCTTGGACTAGCCGTTGGAGCAAAAAAAATATTCATTAAAGAAGTGTAAAAGACCAATCATTATTATTGATCCCATGTCCGGGGTCGACTCCAATACTTCAGGGATTGACTTAAGTTATCCACGAGTCGACTCATCAGCCTCAGGAGTCGACTCAGCCTTATGGTCTAAAAATCTGCTCTCTATCTTTTTTTAAGAGAGTTGGCTCGCTCTTTGCATGAGTCAACTCAATCTATTAGGATCAACTGAATCCTTCTGGGATCAACTCGAACTAGGGATCTTAAAAATTATAGTTTTATATTTTTTCTGAGAGAGTCAACTCGTACTGTTCATGAGTCGACTTGCCAGGATGCTAGAGCATTTCAACATACCAGAATTGACTCCTCTTCTTTTGGAGATGATCTGAACTTTCTAAAACTTAAGAACTCTCTATTTCTACCTATTTCAGTCCAGGGGTCAGCTCCTAGCTTCCTGAGGTCGACTCTACTAAGTCAGAAGCTTGAAAAATCATCTTGAATCTTTTTGACTTAGCTTTGTTTGAGGTGATCTTTTCTATGGATGAATCCTTCAATTTAAACATCTAGAAAGACCAACATTCATCTTTGAAATACATGATTAGACTCATAATTACTCAACATTTTTGTAATCATCAAAATCAAACATAGGGTCAACAATCTTGTCTTTTTTGATAATGATAAAACTTTGAGTATATGTACAAATAAACATAATATGTTTCTATTAACTTGCCAATATGTATCATGAAGTGATAAAATAAATACCTATGAATATATACTTCATGAATGTTTCAATTTATCCAAAAACTCAAATTTAATGTATTTGATACCAAATTTCATACAAATACATATGCTCATTTTAAAGTGATCATTTCAAGCAAATACATGAGTATATCATTTAAATTCATATCATTCAAATTAAGAGCCTTTGAATTAAGTTAAGCATATACTCATTATGCATCTCCCACTTTTTGACAGCATCAAAAGGGCTCAAAGGAAAGATTAAAAATGAATTATCAAAATCAATTCAAAACTCAATTTAAATTCAAAAAATTTGTATCTGTTCAATTTTTATAACTTCATCCTTTTTTTTGAAAGTATCAGCAAATTTAGATTGAATTTCTTCTTTTAAAAATATATCTCCCTCTTTTTGAATAAAATTAATGCATTAAATAGATTCTCAAATTTAATGACAAAATTGCTTTGAATTTTAAGAATTCAAGAAGGATAAAACTTTTCAATGCAAAGAAGTTTGAGTCAAACATAAGATATATCTCAATATTCACCTCTTCTTTTTCTTAACACGATATATCAATCAATTGAATTTAGAAATAATATCATGAATATACCAGAGCAAAATGTGGCATCAGAGCAAAATAACTTTAAATAAAATATTCTTTTTTTTTGCCAAGATATAAAACAAGTAGATACAAGGCAATAGTAGTTTGTCCAATACCAATTAGAGATTTTAAAAACATATTTCAAAATCATTTCTTGAAAATAATCCATTTCAAGAAAATATAAAAATATGTTTCAGATTCAGTTGAATACCAATTAATTATCAAAAATGATTATGCAATCAAATCATGTAAAGTATCAATAGTTGCTTAAAATAAATCAAATGATCCAAACTAGAATAATGCTCGAATAGATCAAAATAAGTGATGCACAAATGATCATCATAAAGTTCTTGTTTAAGAATAATAATGATTTTTCAAAAATAAATTAGAAATAATTTCTTTAAACAAATTAAATGACTAGATCAATAAGAGTGCACAAATAGATGAAATACAAATGAACACCAATGATTTATGTTTTTATTAAGTTTCAAAGAGATTTTACTTTTAATATTTTAATAATATTTTCTTTCCTTGTTTTTCATGATTAGTGCTAGAAGATTTTATGTTTCTTAGTTCTCCCTATTTTTTCTTTTTAAAACATGCACATTCAATAACCTTAATCAAGCATTCATTTCTTCCCCTTTGTTTTACAAACAAAGCAATTTTTAATCAAACAAATATACCAGTATAAGCATCACAAGAACATATTTTGTCCCCCATAGTCTTATAGATAAAGCAAATATTCCAAAAAATAAATTTTAATTATATTGAATTTCAGCATCAATCAAACCAATCATTCACACAATTAAATACTGGATTTTTCATAAAAGATCAACTTTCATTGATTTCAAAAAGTGATTATAAAGAGGTGTTTACATTGAGAACAAACATCAAAATAGTCAAAATGCATACTATCTACATCTATCAAAATAATAGATTGCTAGGAAGGACTATGGCTCTACAAGATGGGTCCTAGCATCCTATGAAAGATATCAAGATGGCTCTAGGAACTAAGTCCAAGTTGAAAAGGTATAGGTGGTTCGGCATTTCTAGAAGATTATTCTGAACTAACCTAGCGGACTCCTTATGACTAACCAAAGCAAGTGCCTCGATCAATTCTCTCCTCGTCTACTGTGCCTCAGAAGTGTATTGCTAAATCTCCACATAGACTAAAGTGGCAATCCAGAAGGAAATCCTCTCAACCAGTAAATCCTCATCCAGTATGAATGATGGTTGATCCAAAGTCTCTAGATAATCAATAGGAGATGATGGAGTAGCCTCTGTCTATGGTGCTGGGTCCTTTGACTGAATATCTATGATCGGAATAACTATTGGAGCCTCTTCTCCATTTAAGTTTTCCTCCACTCTCTGACCTACTTTATGTGTCCAATGAGCACTAACTTTTTGAAAATCCATACATCGTAGTGATTGCTCATTGTATGTATCTGTTTGCATGAGAGCTCTAATGATCTCCTCCTCAAAACCTATCTCATGCTTCTGAAAGATGAGTGTCAGAACCATACCATAGGATAGTGAAGCCTTCAATCACCCTATTGCTTTCTCCATCAATCGAATCAGAAGGTCTTGAAGGTTCAGGGGTATCTTTCTAATGACGTAATACATAAATGTGATGTCTTTCCAAGATACAAAGTGAAATCTACCTATTTTGGGGAAGAAACTTTGGTTTGTCATATGATGTAGGAGGCGCATTTCAGTACTCCATTGGTTTGCTCTCATCTCCTCCAATTCATTCACTACCTCTCTCCCCAAAATATACTTTTTTTATAAGCAAGATGGGATTTAGAGGGAGGCGACCCGGTGTAGCTACCTCCTCTGGGTGTAACCATAAGGCTCCAAACCCCATTGGAGAATGTTCGATTCAGGGGCCAATTTAGTTATGAGACCCTCCTCCCCACCATATGGGCGAATCCAATGGGTGAGTACATCACCCCAGCCCCACCATGGGCCAATAGACTAGAAACCCCTTCCAGACCCTGTGCCCAGGCCATTAGGAATGAATCGCCGTAGGTCATGTAAGTCTTGGCATTTAATCGGAGATATAGTATCCACCATGACTTGAACCTGAGACCACTTGGTTGGAAGCCAAAGCCCGTTCCATTGGGCTACCACCATGGTGGTCCAAAAATATACTTTAATCCAATAGATTTTCTTTCCATCTTTTTTGAAGAGCTCCCCTCAGTAGACATTCTTAAGATTCTTGCTAAGTGCTCTGCATCTAGTTCAATCCAGACTCCTTTGACTTTGGTTTCTATAACTCCATGTCTAGATTTCAAGTTTGCATAAAGTTTCCTTACTAGGTTAGGGTAAGTCAAAATGTCTAGAGAGCACAAGCAACCCCAACCCAAGTTTCTAATCTTCTATCCAAAATTGAATCCTTCTTTCTCCAAAAATCCAAAATCAACCATTCTTTCAATTGAAACAATCCTAAGAGTGCATTGTTGGGTATTTGAAGAGATAGTGATACTTCTAGTTTAGATGAGGAAGAAGATGCTGCAAATTTATATCTCATGGTCAATGATGATGAGGTATATCTTGAAACCTCCTTTGAGTCTATATTTGATGAATTATTTAAAGTATTTAATGACTTAATAGATGAATATAAAATGTTAAAGCAAAAAAATAAAGAACTCAAAAAATCTAATCTATTTTTGGTTGAAGAGAAGAATAAAATATTAAGTGAAAAAGAAGATTTTTTTGGAAAAAACATTAGCTAAGAAAAAAAATTATTTAAAATTTAAAAAAAAATTTATGAAAGAAAATGTCAAATTAAGAAAAGAGATTGATAATATGAAGCCTATGCTTGATATTCATTTTTGGATCATAAAAGCTTCAATCAATTTTAAACAATCAAAAGGCTATTTTCGATAAAGCTAGAATTGATTTCAATTCTTTAAGAAAATAAAAATTTATCAAGAATATATTTAGAAAAGCTTCATTTAAAAATTATTCTATCATATATTTTAAATATAACAGAGTAGACCACAAAATTTCTAAAAGCAAATTTAAATAGAATGCACCATATTTTAGTTAAACAAATTTAGGTTCTAAAAGAAACTATGTGCTTTAATTCTAATGGATCTAAGATGACTTAGCTATCAAAAATTAGAAAGTATTTTACGAATATGCCAAGCATCCAATGAAATGAAAGGAGCAAATTCTTAAAGATTGGGTGCTTAGGATTTAAAAAGATGGGTGATGATGTTTGGTAAAAGTTAAACTTCTCTTACATCATACTATTATTAATTTCTAAATTTATTTAGAATAGTTAATTGATTTTGATGATTTATCAATATTTATAATGATCATACTCTATAATTTGAATATTTGAATTTATTGATTTTACTTTAAATTTAAAATCAACATGCTCTCTTCTATATATCATACTTAATTGTTATAAGCTTAAGTTTTACTTTAAATTTAGCATACTCCCCTAACTCCTCATATCATGTTATCATTTGAGAAATTGAAATTAAAATGAGCTTGATTGCATACGAAAATATTTGGATACTAAACTTATAAATTAATTTAACTTTTGACATCCCCCATAAGATACATAGTTATCGAAACTTTTCACAAATGTATGATCTAAGTACTTGAAGATAAAACACTTAATCATGAAAGATCATGTGCTTGATGTTGCTTTGCATGATTTCATCTTAGGCTAACCCTTAAAGATTTGAAATTTTCTAGTTAAATCTAAATTCATATAGCCCTTATCTAGTTTTTTCTTGACCCAATCTTGATTTAATTTGATTAATTATCAAACCCTAATTGATTAATTCTGAATCCCCTAAATTGATTTGAATATCGTTCTTGATCTTTGATCAGATTGCATATTAATTTGTATTCAATTTGAGCAATTTTTTTTGATTTGAAACTCCTTGAACTATTTTCTATGTTGAGAAGTCGGCTCTTGGACTAAAGAAGTCAACTCAAGATTTCAACAAAAAATTAAAATATTCAGTGAAGAGTTGATCTCAATTTTAAAATTAGAGTTGACCCCATCAGGAGTCGACTCGAGACTGAGATGAGTCAACCCCTGTGTCGGGGTGGAGTTTTTTAACCTGAGACAATCGAAGAGACATCATTTCTATTCATTTCCTTCTGAGCCAAAAATCCATTCAAACTCTTCTCCTCCCTAAATTGAAGCATTCTCCTTTGATTTCCACTCATTTTTTTCCCAATTTTGGTCTCTATGGCATCCCTGCAAAGCCTTACCCCCAAAAGGAAGAAGAGTCACATGAAACCTTCAAGCCCTAGAGGAATGAGCAGGGGAGAGTATCTATAGCCCATCCACCATCATCTCAGGTTTCCTATTCTTCTCTACCCACTTAGGCAACCTCATCTAGAACACCTACTTTATCTTCTATATTTTTTTGGGGTTCCTTTCGAGTAGGAGGTAGTCAGGCTTGTAGTGTCTCCTCTTGTTACACTTGTAGCAAGTGACATTCCTTTCTTCATTTTCTTTATTTTTCTTTTTCTTCAAGCCTTTGTTCATGAGGAACTTCTTGAATCTTCTAGTAAGCAGTTCCAAATTCTCATCTTCAATTTTACTTTTTTTTCTTCTTCATCATCCTCTAACTTATTATTTTTTTCTAAATAGACAGTTGATTTGAAGATAATGGTCTTCTTCTTCTTTAACTTTTCTTCTTCCTCCTTTTGAGACATGCTCAACTTATGAGTCATGAGTGAACCTAGCAATTCTTCCATTGACGGCTTTGTAAGGTCTCTCACTTCTTATATTGCTGTTACTTTAACTTTCCATATCTTTGGCAAACTTTTCAAAATCTTACAAACAAGCTCATGGTTCATATACTTTTTGCTATGACCATTTAAAGCATTAATGATATCAGTAAATCTGGTAAACATATCAGAAATAAACTGATGTATTCCATTTTAAATATTTTCATATTTACAAACAACATTGGCTTATTTCCTCATGGGTTATTTCTAATTTATTGCAAATTTCTTTAGCTAATGTACAAGTTGATATTCTATTAAATTCATGTATATCTAATGAGCAATAAAGTATTTGATAGCTTTAGCATTTAATTGAGCCATTTTTTTATCATTCTCATTCTAATCCTTTTCTGATTTAGGAAAAGACACTTCATTTACTTTAATTATGCGTGTGTGTGGTCCTTTAGTTATGACTTTTCATATATCATAATCTAAAGCTTATATGAATATTCTTATTTTTGCTTTTCAAAATATGTAATTGGTGCTATTAAGTAGTAGTGGTCTCGATGTAGATGGCCTTCAGCAAATAAGAAATCAACTGAGTTGCCATGATCTCTGGCTCAAAACCACTAGGTTAACAATGAATATTAGAGCATTCACTCTGATACCAATTGTTGCCTAGAAAGATAGTAATCCAAGATGAGAGGTAAATTGAGTTCTTTTAAAATTTTAGCCAAATTAACAATCTAAACAATAATATACTTCAAATTATATTTATTTAAGTAATTATGATGTGTATAGTATGTGCAGTAATGGAATCAAGATATGGAAGATGCTATGCAAGAATTAAAGCAATGCTAAGTAGGAATCAAAAGCAAGTGATGCAAATAAAAAGAGTACAACACAAACACATAAGGATTTATAGTAGTTTGGTGCAACCCTGCACCTACATCCATTTACCAACCTCCTAATAAAAATTTTACTATAATCTTCTAACCACAGCATATTTGTTTTACCCAGGCTCACAAATAAATTCAGTTGATTTTTCGGGATCACCAACTAAAATCATATATCGATTATTTTTTGGGCTCATAATTAATCCAGTTAATTTTATGGGCTTACGAACCAAAACCTACAATATCTAATTTTGGATTTGGATAGGCATTTACCCTAAATTTCTTTCTTCCAAAAAAACTTATAAAAAAATAAAATACAAGATAAAATTTTTTTTAATTTAAAATAAAATAAAATTTTAAACTCTCTAATGCATAAAGAAGAGGCTGAGTGATGGCTCTTTTAAAGCTTTGTCTTCTTTTCTTTGAAGCTTGATAAGATATAGTAGAGGTTGGAGATGATTGCTCTTGAAAGCTCTTGAAATTCTATGCTTGATTCCTCTCTTTTTTCCTTTCTAATGATGTGCAATAAAGCTCTCACAAATTTAAATATTTCTCTTTTTTAAACCTCTTAATCTTGCTTTCCAAAAGTTTCTCTAGCCTTTAATAGTCTTGGAGTTGGTTGGAGAAGGAGTTTTGTCTATTGTGAGGCATGGACTAGATATTGGACTGGAAAAATATCTATTGGAGAAGTACAGAAAACTAGTTGTTATTGTTGATCCTATGCCTGGGGTCGACTCTAATTCTTCAGGGATCGACTTGAGCTGTCTATGAGTTGACTCGTCAGCCTCAGGAGTCAACTCAGTCTTAGAGTCTAAAAATCTGCTCTATGTTTTTTTCTTGAGAAAGTCGAATCACCCCTTGCATGAGTCAACTTAACCTGTTGGGGTCAACTCGAATCCTTTTAAGGTCGACTCGAGGGATTCTGAAAATTATAGTTCTTTATTTTCTCTAAGAGAGTCGACTCATACTATTCATGAGTCAACTCACCAGCATGCTAGAGAGTTTCAACATGCCAAAGTTGACTACTAAACTTTTTGAAACTTAAGAACTCTTTATTTCTGCCTGTTTCAATCTAGGGGTTAGTTCCTAGCCTCCTGAGGTCGACTCCACTAAGTCAGAAGCTTGAAAAATTATCTTGAATTTCTTTGACTTAGCTTCTTTTGAGAGAATCTTTTCTATGGATGAATCCTTCAATTTCAACATCTGAAAAGATCTATATTTATCCTTAAAATATATGATTGAACTCATAATGACTCAACATTTTATAATTATCAAAATTAATTATAGGGTCAACGTAGGGTGTAGCCTACCCAAACTAGCAAGTCTCGTAAGCATCATTAGGTGATGTCTTGTGAGGATCCACGAAAGCTGGTCGATTATGGAGTACAAGTGGGGCGTATAGAATATCGGTCGAGATATGTACCATGGAGCTAGGCCAAGGATCAAGGATGATCAAGAGGGTTATGTCAAGAAGAGGATAGCTTGATGTAAGGATCAGTCGGTTGAATAAATTTACTTGATGGATAGACTTGGATGCCAATATCATGGTAGTGCTTAATATGCAAGTAGGCTGTGGGCATAGGATCTTGGGCGATATGGCCATAAACCTTTAAGATCATGGTAGTGCATAGTGATATGCAAGCAATAGGGTTGAAACCAGATCAGATATAGATCGGACATCCATATATCCATATCCATATTTATTTTATTTGATGAATATAAATACAAATATGGATATTATTTAGATGCAAAAATTTATATCCATATTTATTTTAAACAAATATAGATGCAATTCAAAAACTAAATATATGGATATAATAATAGATATTACTTAGATAATTAAATATATGACTATAGAATAATATCTTCCTTAGATAATTAAATATATGACAATAGAATCAAAGATATTACTAAACAGATGATAGATCATGTTAATAATATGTTTATATGATTGCATATTTTTTAAAAAAATTAATAAGTACTATATAAAATTATATAGGGTTACATGTAGACTCAGATTTTTGAATATAGATCAGATAGTTGTCCATCCATATCTATATCTATTTTTTTTTGATGGATTGGATATTAGTCAGATCCTCAAATTATTTTCATATCCAAATTGATTTGGATATGAATAAATAGATCTAGATGGATAATATTCATACCACTTTCACCCCTAGTGAGTAGGCCTTGAACATTGTCGAGTGGTTTGGTCATTGATGGAAAGGCACGTTGAGGATATAAGATCGGGATCATGGAACAAGAGCTTGTGGGAGAGCTTGGATAGTAGAATCCAGAAGGGCTCAGATGTGTATAATCAATTATAGCTTCAAGGAGCTATAAGACATGCCGACTTGGTAGTTTAGCTCGACAAAATTAGAGATGGATTTGCCTAAGTCTTATTCATAGCAATGATGTTACGTGGTCATGCTATGAAGATTTGGTCTATGCATTCCTAAAGAATAGCTTGGTGGCTTGTGGATCAATGGCACAGTGGTTATATCATGATATGAAAGTACGTTGAGGATCGAGATATCTTGGGTGAGCAGTACTTGGCTTAAACGGTAGACCCTTAAAGTTGGCACAAAGATGTTGAGATATGGAGCACTCTTGGAAAAGTGTTTACAATATGGCATGAA
The DNA here is from genome assembly GCA_006176705.1 of Cocos nucifera. Classification (NCBI taxonomy): domain Eukaryota; kingdom Viridiplantae; phylum Streptophyta; class Magnoliopsida; order Arecales; family Arecaceae; genus Cocos; species Cocos nucifera. The sequence goes on from QRFJ01000310.1 coordinate 281,055, forward strand.
AGTGCGCATGAGCATTATGGTTGATCTGAGGGGTCAGGTTGCTTACGAGCACTTAAGGGTGTCGCATGTATTCCGTGCAATAGAGTTGTTAGGCAAGGGCATAAAGGTGCATGCTTGGCTATGTGGCTGGATTACTGCTTGCTTGTCTGTATATCTGAGGGAAGGACTTAAGAGGGTTAGCCTTGGCATATGGCATGTTGGGGTGCGACATGGGTGTTTGAGTAAGGAAAACACTTATCCCATGATAGTTGGTATCAAAGTAAAAAGGTCGATGTTATGCTTGGTGTTGACTTCTAGTACGTATGGTATCAAGTTCCATGCATTTAACTGCAGATATGGGGATATCCAAAGCAATGAAAAGATCCAAGGATATTGAAGTCCAATTTCAAAAGAGCTGGATGTCTAAGTCTATTGTGGGTATTAATGACTTAGAGGAGCATGTTACAGGATAATGTGTTCAATGCTAAATAATTAAGGTTGCTCATCGATGGCACGAGTGGACTGGAGCCTATGAATGTGAAAGTCTACCAGTTCATGGCTGAAGAAAAATTTTCAAAGTGAAGAGTGCTTGTGAATATTGAAGCACTTGGCTACATACAAAGTTGCAAGGCAGAGAATCTTAAGGGACTGGAATCTCCAAAGAGGTGGAGTTGGGCAAATGGAATGAGGTATTAGGGTGTGTCTACAGTGCAGGGAAAGATGAAGCATCCAAATTTTAAAGTGCAAGCTAAGGTGAGATTTGGAGAGTTGAGGGACTCAGTTGTACAAAGATATGGGGAACATTGGAAAAGGCCATCTCTCATGTAGTTGTTTGTGGAGTTGAAGCACTTAAATGGTAGAAACAGAAATCAAACTTAATGGAAAGGCATTAGAAAGACAAGGTATTAGAGGTAGAAATTTGGTCAAGGTTGCTTGTTGTATAAGCATGTGATGTCAGATTATAGGAGGTAAAGCATAAGGATTATACAGCACTAGTCGAGATGGTCGTGAGGTAGAATGGATCTATCAATTGACTTATTGTGCAGTCATACTATGAGATATTATAAGGCTCAGATATCATATGCAAGAGAGTGTTAAGGCACTAGAGTCATAGAAATGAGGTACGCTAGTGGGATATGTGAGCTCAGGTATGGTGCTCTCAAGCCTTGAAAGCAAATGGAAAGAGAGCAAGGAGTGAATGAAATCAACTATCACTACTACAAAAAAGGGCTATGGTAGCAGTTTGTAATCGCTGTCGTAGCCCAAAAAATCACTACCATAGGCTATGGCAGCGATTTTCTAACCGTTGCTACTATGGCCGTCGCCATAGCTCTATGGGAGCGGTTGTTTGAACCACTACCATAGATAGCCTATTACAGCTGTTTATAAATTGCTGCAATAGATCGACCTATAGCAGCGATTATATAACCGCTGTCTAACTGCTACCATAGATAATCTATAGCAGCGGTTTCTTAACTGCTGCCATAGGTCTAATGCAGCGGTTGGCATCATTTACACCAGAAACCTATGGCAGCGATTGGCACGGATATAGCAACGATTATAAAATCGCTGTCGTAGATCTTGAATAATTAAAAAAATAAAATTTTTATTTTTTTATATATTTTACCTGATAAATATAGATATATAACATAAGAAAATATAATAAACATAAAAATTATTCTAAAATACTAAAATTTTATTATCAAATAAAATTTATTATAATATTTTTTAAAAAATAAAATACATCAAAAGTCTCCTAAATCTACATCGTCATCGTCATCACCGAAAATGAGAGCCGAAGCTAGAGCCAGAGCCAAAGCTGGAGCTGAAATATGGGCCAACATATCCTTGAAGCTCGTGACTCCAAAATACACGCTGAGCATCAACATCATGTCTCTCATGATGCCCTCTAGATGAGATGCACGCTCCTCAGCCCGATGTACCTGCATCGCCGCATGATCTGCTCGTGCCAATGCCTCCTTAAGCTCCTTCCAACTGACGATATTAGAAGTCTGTGAGGAGATACTCGCCTTGAACCAGTAGCTCATCAGTGTATGTCCGGACCTGCATTGGATTCTTCTAGAGTGCTCGGGCCCCAAGACCTGAGACAGATGGTCATGGGACCCAGAGGTATCCGGGCTTGCGAGCGCATCTAACTAATCCTATAATTATAAATTAAAATAAAATTTTATAAAAAATACTATAATTCTAATCATATATACTAATATATTTAATACTTATAAAAATACGCTCGATCGCGGCATTCATCGGCCTACCCGTCTTATCCGTGCGGTTGGATTGGAAGATCTTATTATGATTGGGCATCACTCCATCTCTCATCAGCTATAACAAAGAATAAATTTATCAAAAAGATGATAAAAAATATGAAATTAATTTATCTAGTAAGATTTAAAATTAATTATCTCTCTATGTACACGACTGGCCATAGACTCACGGTCTAGAGTGTGCGTATACTCTTGGACTGCATGGTTCTTTCGATTCTAATAGAAGGTAGCCTAACAAGTATTCAAATAAATAATAAATATTTAAAAAATATTTAAATAAAATTTTAAATGTATTAAAAAATTTAGAAGTTAGAAATTTTACCTCAAACTCCTGACTCCTCGAGTGTCTAACCATCCTCTCCCACTGACTCGAAGGACAGTTCTGTATCCAGAGAACAAGCTCCTTCGAAGTATTTCGTCGGTGCTCGAGCCATCCTCTATGGAGCTTGACCTTGTAACCCTGGTACAACTTCTCGATCTTCTTCAGTTGGGCATCTCGAGCCCTCTCGTGATTAGAAAAGTCATACCTCCTCTGCATAAATTTATCAAAAATCAGTTATAAAATTATTCTAATCAAACATATATAGTGTAAATATATAAAATGCATAAATATAACTAAGATGTACGTATTTACCCATATCTCCTTCCATACCCAGTCCCTGATGGCAACATCCATTAAATGCCAGTCTCTGGGCTCTATGAAAATAATGTCCAACCATCTCATAAGCACTCCAAAAAAGGAATGCATCTCTCGCACGGTCTTCCCTACCGGCCTCCCCTCTGCATCGTAATAGATCATCACCTGATGCTGGCGGTTCCACACATGTGCCATACGTATGGGACAGTAAAATATCCGACTGGATGATGCACCTGCAATGCAAATATATTATGCAAATATATATATTGTACAAATACTATATAAAAAATAAAGTTATGCTAATATAATAAAAACGTACACTCAGATGCCTGCATAGTAGCATGTGCTTCAGATATGGATGATGGTAGAGGCTCAGCTATCAGTGGAGTAGATGCCGTTGGTAGAGTAGATGCTGACGGTGGAGGTTTCTGAGCAGTCGATGTCAAGGTGAATAGAGTATACTCCAACTGCTCCTCGAATGCTGAACTGCGCATAATCCACCGAGGGATAGGGGTGAAAGCTAGATGGCATTTCGGTGCCATCGTGATTTGTAATGTTAATGAACATTAATCAATATAATATGTTGAACAATAATATTAGTATAGCATCAATAAATAGTCTCTAATATGTACACTAATCAATTGATGGGTCTATTGTTATGCAATGCAATAAACAAAAGCAATATGATATAAACATTCAAAAAATGTTATACAATAAATTCTACAACATAAATTATATTCATAAATAATTAAGGATGAGCAACAATCATAGATCCGATCTCTTATGCGAATCTTGGTATTAATCCAAAAATCTGAAAGAAGAACAAAGTAGAAGATGGTGGCACCTTAGGGCTTAAAGTTGAAACCTTAGAGATACATATCAAATTCTATTCGCTCGAAAGCTGAGCCAGCTCAGTGCCTAAGATATCCGACTAAGATCCTCCTTCAGTCGGCTCGATCACGGCCTGAGCCGACTCAGCTACGTATCTAAGCCAGCTCGGCTATGTGCCATCCCCTCGTTCACTCCCTCTCTCCCTCTCTTGATCTCTCTTGTCAACGACGGCGGCAAGGCCAAACCCCTCCCTTCCAACTTTTTCATCTCTCGATCTCCCTCATCAGAGAGGCTAGACTCCATCCCTCCCTCTCTCACTCTCTCGATCTCCCTCACCGGCAAGGCCAGACCCCATCCCTTCCAATGATGCCGACGGTGATGGCGGCAATTGGACCCCCTCCCCCCTTCCTCCTTTGTCTGGCCAACGAGCTACCGGCCCTCGCTCTCTCAATCTTCCACTCTCCCTCTCTCAATCTCCCTCATCGATGAGGCCAGACCCCCTTCCTTCCAATGATGGCAGCGAGGCTGGATCCCTCCCTTCCTCTCTCAAGTACAGACCCATCGGTTATTCGGATTTGGATTCGATAGCAGTAATTAAAATTGGATCCAGATCTGAATATGCAAGTTCTGATTCGAATCCAATCCATTGATAGATCTAGTCCACAGCCACCGACATAGCACGATCCAAGGCTATCGCCATGGCACGACTCAAAAATTACGGCATGTAGATGATTATAATATTTATAATAAATATTTATAATATTTATTATAAATATTCTATAAATTATTATAAATATATATGATTAATAAATAATACTATAAAATTAAAAAATATATATACCTATGGCTATAGAGAGTGGGTTGCATCGAAAGCTCCGAGGATCGTCGACGATGATGCTAAAGGAGGATGACAGCACTAGAGATAATCTGCAAAACAAAAGCAAGATAGTGAGATAGAGAAGAGAGAAAAAGAGGAAAGAGAGAGAGCAGGAACGATCGGAGATAGGGGGCCAGGGGGAGGGGGGCACAATGATGAGGAGGCCAAAGGAGGCTTCGCATTCGATCGAGGAAGGATCAGAATGGTGGTGGTGGGGGGGTGGGATTTTGCGGAGGTCGAAGGAGGGTGGAGGGGAGCTCACTGAAAGGGGGGTTTTGGTCTCGCCCAAAGTCGGAGGAGATAGAGTGTGGGGAGGGATTTTATGGAGGGCCGACGGAGGGTTGAGGGTGAATGGGGTTCACTGGAGGGGGAGATTTCATAGGCGGCTCGAAGGAGGGTCGGATGGAGGTTCACTGGAGGGAGGGGTTTGCTGGGGACTGAGGGAAGGTTGGATGGGGGTGGGATTTCACGGAGGGTGAACGAGGGTGGAGGGGGATTCGCTGGAGGGGATCTTCGTGGGGGCGAGGGAGGGTCGAATGGAGGTTTCTGTAGGGGGTTTCGCTGGGGGCGAGGGAGGGTCGGATGGAGGGGTGGGGAGCGGGTGGGGGTGGTGGATGGCGGGGAGGCGGATGGGAATAGAGGGTCAGAGGGGAAGGGGGAAGGGGGAAGGAAGGGGCGGACGCCGATCAAGGGGAAAGGAGGGGCGACGTCGGCGGAGGAGAAGGAGTCTCACCGACGATGAAGAGAAGAGGGAGGGAGAGAGAGAGAGAGATCGACCATGCACGGAAGGAAAGAAAAAATTTAAAAATTTTTAACCTAATCTATGGCAGTGGTTATCAAACCACTGCCATAGATCTACGATATTGGTTATCCAAAATTGCTGCCATAGATCTACGGTAGTGGTTCTATAATCGCTGTCATAGATCTATAGCAGCGGTTTTTGATAACCGCTGCCATAGGTTAGAAATAATTTTTTTTATTTTTTTTAAATATTATATAATTTTAAAATTTAATGCCCATCTTTATCATTTATTATCTAAATAATTATTATTAGAGTATCATCGTAAAAGATCACCTCGATCCGATGGCCCTAGCTTCATCGATCAGAAAAATTTAATTTCGATGATCACGAATGATGATGCAATGATCTGATAGATGGAGATCTTCGATAGATCTAAAAATCTACAACGATGATCTCGATGATGTTTGTAGCATACTATCAAAGTTTTACTTCAATTAGATATCGTTATCATGATCAATTTAGTACAAAATGATTTTGACCATTAAATTAGAAATAAGCGATCAAAGGTTAATGGTGGTTGATTATGAGAAAATTTTTTAGTTAAATGATCTTTGTTATAATTTTAAATATTTATATGATGATGATAGTAAAATTTAAATTATTTTCATATAAACTTTCATGTTAAGCAGATTATTGCAAATGCACGAGCATAAACAACTAGTAAAATTTTAGAATGGTTATTCAGGAGAATATAGTTTTAGATCATTCTTCATCTTACGAGTTCAATTTTATAATCACTACCATAAAAAATAATTAAAGTAGTTGCCAAGATTATTTATAAAAAAATTATCTCATAATCGAACACCATTTGGTCCTTTGATCACTCATTTATTATTTAACGGTCGAAACTAACCTATACTAAATTGACCAAGATTAGGTATTGATTGAAGTAAAATTTTGATAGTAGCTACAAAACATCATGGATCATCATTGCAGATTTTTGGATCCATCGAAGATCTCCATCTATCAGATCATCGCATCATCATTCGTAATCATCGAAATCAAATTTTTCTGATCGATGAAGCTAGGACCATCGGATCGAGGTGACCTTTTACAATGATACTCTAATGATAATTATTTAGATTATGAATGATGAAGATAGACATTAAATTTTAAAATTATATAATATTTTAAAATATATATATATATATATATATATATATATATATATATATATATATATATATATATATAATATATATTATATATTGTATATATATATACATACACACACACCACATATATATGCGCAGCGTTATAAATTAACTGCTGTCATAAATCAGATTATAGCAGTGGTTCCTACTAACTGTTGCTATAGATTCGACTTATGGTAGCGGTTACAATGAACCGCTACTATAGATCGACCTATGGCAATGATTTTTTGTAACCGCCGCTATAGGTCTGACTTACGGCAGTAATTTTTTGTAACCACTGCGATATGTCGGACATATGGCAGCGATTTTTGTAACTACTGCCATAGGTCCGATCTATAGCAGCGGTTAACAAAAATCGTTGTCGTAGGAGCTATGGTAGTGGTTTCAAAAATTGTTATCATAGTATGCACTGTCATAGGCCATTTTTGTAGTAGTGTATCAAAGAGCTTCAACAAATGCTTCAGAAGAGTTGGCTCGATTTTTATTAGAACTGGCTCGAGCAGAAGTTCAGAAAGCATATCAGATTGATACGCTGGAAGAGCTGGCTCGATTCCTGTCAGAGCCAGCCCGAGCAAGGAAGCGAGTCAGCTCAAATCCTTAAAGAGCCGGCTCGAGTAGCAGAACAAAGAGTGATAATTCGGGCTCTTACAGGAGACATCACCATTGAGCCGATCCAATTGCTGGCTGAGCTAGCTCGAGCTATGAATAGAATAGAATGTGGTTTCTATTCTGATCTAGGATTGGGTTTAATCCTAGAAATTTAGGACCTTGGTTTGTAAGGTTCTAAGGGGACTAACCTATGAATTAGACTGAGATTTGTCTAATGGGTATGTGCATGAGAGACATGGGTGTACATGGGCTCGGAGAGTACATTACATTAGGTTTGCTAGGAGAGTTTTTTAGATTGGATCTTATTTAATCAGGTATATATACTCTATACTGAGTTTTGTAAACTAAGCATGGAATCAATACAAGTCTTTTCTCCCTAAAATCTCTCTTCCTCTCTTGTTCTCTTCCTTTTCTCCATGTCCTAGGATTTGCTAGGATTCCAACAGAATGGCTATCTCTTTTCTTAGATTTTTATTATTGTTTCTACAGTCATTGAGTAGCAAGAATTGTTCCGAAATATAATTGCATCAGAATAGGCCATCTGAATTAATAATTGGTATCAGAGCAACCATCTAGAGCAATAATTGATATCAGAGCCTTAGTGTTAGATCTAATAGAGAAAAGGTCAAAGCTTCACCTAGTGTTATGGTAAGATGCTAAATAGATTCTTTTGAATACTATTTATTCTCTTTTGTGTTTGGTTATTGAAATCTGATTGGAATGACATCGGGTACCATCAAGATAGACTTGAAAAGTTCGATGGCAAGGATAACTTCAGTTTTTAGCAGCAAAGGATGAAGGATCTACTGGCGCAGAATAGGATCTACAAGATCTTGACTCGTGAAAGACTGAAAAAGATTTTTGTTGAAGAATGGGAGGAACTTAAAGAGATAGCCTTCAGTATGATTCGTATGTGCCTCGTTGATGAGGTTTTGCTAGAGATTACTATGCAAACCATACCGAAGAGGCTTTGGTAGAAACTAGAGAACACATATATGGGCAAAAATATGATAAATAAGCTATGGTTGAAGAAGCAGCTGTACAGTTTGTGGATGCCCGAAGGAGAAGTCCTAGTTTTCCACATCCAAAAGTTTAATCAAGTTTTCTTGGATGTTATGAGCTTTGATGTAAAGATTGATGAGGAGGATAGAGCTCTCCTGTTATTGTGTTCACTGCTAACAGCATATGATAGTCTCATTACTACTCTAGTAGATGAAAAGGAGACATTAAACTTTGAGAAGGTGGTTGGAGTTTTCAGATCCAACGAGCAGCAAGAGAGAGGCTAGTTAGAGAAAATCCTAATTCAGAGATACTTTCTATGAATGAGAGGCAAAGAAGGCCTAAGAAGAGGACTCGAGATAAATCTAAGGATAAATCAAAGTCTCAAAAAAATTAGAAGGCTTGAAAATGCTACAAATATCATCAATCTGATCATATTAGAAGAAATTGCCCACTTTGAAGAATGAAAAGAGAAAGGGCACTTCTAAGAGTGGATCAACCAGCGAGAGTGGTGCTCTATCATCTAAAGACAATGAAGAAGATATACTGATAGTATCAGATAAAGTAACAAAATTGGATAATCACTAGATACTAGATTCAACATGTTTTCATCATTACACTGCACATCGAGAGTGGTTCTCATCTTATGAAAGATCCGATTGGAGGAAGGTGTAAGTCTTTGGAGATGACCATCCATGTAAAGTTGCTAGTGTTGGTATAGTAAGGGTGAGGATATATGATGGAGTTATACAAACACTCACCAATGTGAAGCGTCAGAACTGAATAAGAACCTGATATTCCTGGGTTAATTGGAAGGACAGAGATATACTTTCAGTTGTCAACCAGGCAATGAGTATTTAAGGATTTTCAAGGATGCATTGATGGTGATGAAAGGAAGAAGATTGAGCAACAATCTATATAGGATGGAGGGCTTAATGGTTAGAGATAGTGCGGAGGTGTCTATAGCAGCACAGGAGGAGCAGTTAGCCTACAAGCTATGGCACTATCATATGGGTCACTTGAGTGATAGGGGGCTCACAAAGTTGAGTAGGAAAGATTTGATTCCAGCATTTAGAAAGAAAGGAGATGACCTATGTGAACCCTGTATCTATGATAAATAGCATAGAGTTACATTTGCTAATAGTACCAAGCGGAGTGAAGTTGTTTTAGAGCTTGTTTACTCAAACGTATGGGGACCGACACCTATTGCATCTCGAGGTGAAGCATGATATTTTGTCATCTTTATAGATGATTTTTTTAGAAAGATATGGATCTATCTGATAAGAAAAAAATTAGATATTTTTATCTGATTTAAAATCTGGAGAGCTGAGGTGGAGAAGGAGATAAGACAGCCAATGAAGTGTTTGAGGTCTGATAATAGAGAAAAATACACCAGCTTAGTATTCAGGAGATACTGTGAGAAAAATAAAATAAAATATTATTATATAGTGAAGATGATCCCTTAGTAGAATGGTGTCATGGAGAGGATGAATTGAACACTAATAGAGAAGACCAGAAGCTTAAGGCTGCAAGCATCACTACCAAAATCATTTTGGGGTGATGCTCTTATTTATGCATGTTTTCTTGTTAATAGATCTCCTTATAGAAAATTGAATGGAGGATTTTCAGAGGTTGTCTGGAGTGGAAAGAAAGTGGAGCTTGGCCACCTAAAGGTATTCGGCTATCCTGCATTACTTTTGGTAGAAGAGACCCGATAGAAGCAAGTTGGATTCAAAGTCACGGAAGATGATATTCATCGAATTTTCACGAGGTGTGAAGGATTTCTTGTTATAGGATTCATATTCTCAGAGGTGTGTCATCAATCAAAATATGATTATTTGATGAAAAGAACATCGTCTTGAAGTTGGAAAGTGTAGATGGAGTTGTGAAGACAACATGGGACAGCATGGAAAAGCTCTCGGATACAGGTGATTTGCCCTAAACATCAATCTCGAGTCATGTTCAGTTTGAGATGGAGTTAGGTAGGTATGGTGATACACCTATGGAGGACCAGCATGGAAAGCGATCTATCTTGAAAGAAGTACAGAGACAACCATAGGCAGCAGACTTGCAGGATACTGTAAGAAAAGTGGCACTGCACAAGTCGAAGTACACTGTTCATAAATCAGTGCGATATGGCATTGATGAGACTATTTTCTATGTTCTCATCACTATTAATGGAGATCCAGAGAGTTTTAAGGAGGCCATATAGAATTCAGATTGAGAGTCATGGATGCAGGCCATAATGGAGATGGAGTCTCTCAAGAAAAATTGAACATGTCAGCTGGTGGATCTACTAGATGATGCTCGACCTATTGGCTCCAAATAAATTTTCACTAGAAAAGAGACACCTTCAGAGCAAGGTGGAGTGAGGTACAAAGGTAGGCTAGTAGCCAAAGAGTACTCACAGAGAGAAGGGATTAATTACTCAGAAGTCTTCTTTCTGGTTGTCAGACATACGTCCATTAGGATGATGTTGAGCATAGTTGCTGCTTATGATTTAGAACTGGAACAAATGGACATTAAGACAACATTCCTTCATGAAAATTTGGAGGAGAACATATACATAGAGTAGCCACAAGGCTTTAGAGAGCTTAGGTCAGAGAGAGAGATTTGTTTATTGAAAAAATCGCTGTACGAATTGAAGCAGTCTCCTAGATAGTGGTACAAGTAGTTGACACTTATGTGAGAAGTATTACACTTTTCAGGTGCGATTATGACCCATATGTATATGTGAGATCTCTGAAAGATGGATCTTAGTTATACTTACTCTTGTATGTAAATGACATGCTGATAGCATGCAAGAGTAAGGAAGTTGTGCAAAAATTGAAAGGAGCTTTGTCTCAGGAGTTTGAGATGAAGGACTTGGAGCCTGCAAAGAAGATCTTTGGTATGGAAATCATTAGAGACAGAACCAAGAGGCTATTGCATCTATCTCAGGAAGGATATATCAAGAAGATTTTGAAGAGATTTGGAATGAAGGAGGCCAAATCGGCTAAGCTACTACTAGCCGAGCATGTCAAACTCTTTAAGATCATGTCACCACAGACTAAGATGAAAATTTAAGAGATGGAAAAGATTCCATATACTTCTAGTATGAAAAGTATTATGTACTCTATGATATGTTGTAGGCCAGATTTAGCCTATGTAGTGAGTCAAGTGAGCAGATTTATGGCTTAGCCTGAAAAGAAGCACTAAAGAGCCCTAAAGGGTACTTCAAATACTTAGCAGGTTCAATTAGAATCAACATCTGCTATGATCAACGAAAAGGTGCTAAGAAATATCCTAACATGTCTAAGAAAGCTCAAAGGCTAATAGAGAGATTTATGGATGTAGATTTTGATGGAGATGTGGATACTCGATGTTTGACTATAGATTTTATATTCAGCTTGTATGGAGATCCAGTCTCATGAAGATCTTGCTTGCAGTCAATTATGATCTTGTCCACTACTAAAGCGGAGTACATTGGCATCACGAAGACAGCAAAAAAGGCTCTATGATTGAAAGGCTTAGTGCTGGATATGGGATTTCCACAGGATACAGTCAAAATGCATTATGACAACTAGAGTGCTTTGTTGCTCGCACAAAACTCTGTGTATCATACGAGGATCAAGCACATTGATATTAATTACCATAGGATCAAAGAGTTAGTGGAGGATGGTGAAGTGGAACTAGTGAAGGTTCACACCAAGAAAAATCTAGCTGATGTGCTCATAAAGGTACTTTCATGGAATAGTTTTTTACAATTGCATGGTATTGATGGAATTGATAGATAGATCTAAGTTCACAAGAACTTGGGAGCACCAAGATGAAGATTGTGAGCTTAAGTATGATACTCTCAAGTCTTGGAAGCAGGTAGAAAAAGAGCAAAGAGCAAATGAAATCAATCATCGAAGAGCTGTAACAAATGCTTCAGAAGAGCTGGCTTGATTTTTGTTAGAGCTAACTTGAATAGAAGTCCAGAAAGCATATCAGGCTAATACGCTAAAGAGCTGGCTCGATTCCTGTCAGAGCCAGTCCAAGTAGAAAGTGAGCCGGCTCGAATCTTGAGAGAGCTGGCTCGAGCAACAAAATAGAGAGTGATGATTCGGGCTCTCATAGGAGACATCACCATCAAGCCGACCCAATTGTTGACCGAGCTAGCTTGAACTGTGAACAGAATAGAACATGATTTCTATTCTGGACTAGAATTAGGTTTAATCCTAGGAACTTAGGGCCTTGGTTTGTAAGATCCTAAGGGGGCTAACCTATGGATTGGACTGAAATTTATCCAATGGATATGTGCATGGGAGACATGGGTGTACATGGGCTCGGAGAGTGTATCATATTAGGTTAGCTAGAAAAATTTTTTAGGTTGGATCTTATTTGACCAGATATATATATTCTATACTGAGTTTTGTAAACTAAGCATAAAATTAATACAAGCCTTTTCTCCCTAAAATCTCTCTTCCTCTCTCATTCTCTCCCTTTTCTCCACTCCCTAAGGTTTGCTAGGATTTCAACAGAACGATCATCCCTTTTCTTGGAACCTTGTTGTTATTTTCGCAATCATTGAGTTGCAAGGATTGTTTCCAATAAATTAGTATCAGAGCAACCATCTGGAACAATAAAATAGTCTTGCATTGGTACTACAGACTGGAGGCAAAGACACTAAAGCAGTCAGGATAGACTGAGGATCATAGAAAACATCATGAATTAATGGTTCTGTAGAGGCAAATAATTAGAAAATAAAGTGAAAACTGGGATGTCAAGGCACTCAGACAAAGTGGGAGGTGGCTTTAATCAGATATTAGGGTCCCACTTGGTAGCATCTATGGGTCTTAAATTAGGGCAATTAGGAGTTAAGCCTTGGAAGAATCCGAGGAGTGCCATGCAATTGAAGGATCAAAAAGATCACTAGTGGATGATAGAAGTAGAGGCTAATCTTAGGTTTTGGAACAGCTTGGGTCCTATGAAAGAGTTAGTGCAGTGTGGATGATGGATTCTTAGTGGTGGAAAAGAATCAAGGACACCAAGGCCATGGGGCTCTAACTTGAGGAACCATGATTATAGTGGCTATATATAGTTGATGTTTGGTCATGATGATCAATATTCAAGTAGTGGTTTGGATGTTGATGAGAGCATCGATAGCTTAAGTAGGAGAGAATTGTCATAGGCTTAACCATAAGCATGCCACATGGGGTGCCATCTTGGTCATGGCACGATGCTATGGAGGATTTGGCATGGACCAAAATTTGCAATGCTCCTCGATATTTTGGAACCCCCAAGGTAGAGTTTAGGTGGATGTCTTGTTGGGCTATTGAGGGGAGTAATGGTTAGCTAAGAAGCAACATAGCCATGACATGATATCGGGGGGCTCAAGATGCTTGATATTTGGTATGGCGGTAAACTGCAAAGATATGTAGAGATACTCGAAGATTTCTCTTGGTTTGAGAAGGGGTACAGAGCTTTGGCCATGTTCCTGACTCCCCTAGGTCCATAGGACATATGCTTGCCATGGCACAATTGCAGAGCAAAGGTGGTGCCACGCCCAAATGTCTCATATGGGGTGATGCTGATCAAACAAGCTAACCACATTGTGCAGAGAGGGGATATCCAAGATGTTTTATCCTTGAGGAATTGTTCAGACTACTCTATGAATTCTTAATCTCTATAGTGAAGTGAAGAACAAAAATGATAGAGGATTAGTTGGGTAAGGGTGTAGCCTACCCAAATAGGCAAGTCTCATGAGTATCATGGGGTGATGTCTTATGGGGATCCATAGAAGTCGATCGATCATGGAGTACAAGTAGGGCATATGAAATATTGGTCAGGATATGTGCCTTTGAACTAGGCCAAGGATCAAGGATGGCCAAGAGGGTCATGCTGAGAAAAGAACAACTTGATGTAAGAATTAGCCAGTCGAATAGATTTACTTGATAAGTAGACTTGGATGCCAATATTGTGGTAGTGCTCAATATGCAAGCAGGCCATGAGCATAGGATGTTGCGCAATATGGCTATGAACCTTCAGGATTATGGCAATGCACAGTGATATGTGAGCAGGCCATGAACATTATCAAGCAATATGGCCATTAATGGCAAGGCATATCGAGGATGCAAAATTGGGATTGTGGCATAAGAGCTTATGGGAGAGCTTGGATAGCAAAGTCCTGGGGGGCTCGGATGTGTATGATCGATTGTCACTTTAAGGAGCTACAGGATGTGTTGACTTGGCAGTTTAGCTAGGCAGCATTAGAGATGGATTTGCCTGAGCCTCATGTATAGCAATGGTGTTGTATAGTCGTAGTGTATAGTTTGGTTTGTACATTTTTGAAGGACAACTTGGTAGTTCGCAGATCATGGCATAATGGTTTGTCATGGTATAGAAGTATGCTGAGGATCGAGATATCTTAGGTGAGCAGTACTTGGCTTAAGGTATAGAGCCTTAAAGTTGGTATACAGATACCAAGCTGTGTAGCACTCTTGGAAAGAGTCTATATTATGACACGGAGATGTGCATGAGCATTACGGCTGACCCGAGGGGTTGAGTTGCTTGCGGGCACTTGAGGGTATCACATGTGTTCAATGCAATAGAGTTACTAGGTAGGAGCATAGAGATGCATGCTCGGCTATGTGGCTAGATTGCTGCTTGCTTGTTTGTATATTCAAGGGAAGAACTTAGGAGGACTAGCCTTGGTGTATGGTATACTAGGACACCGCATGGATGTTTGGATAAGACAAACACTCACCCCATGACAAAGTGATAGCCCCAGACTAGATGCAACTGACTCCATATAGTTTCGTGTCTTCAATGGCCTAGATCAAAAGATCAAAGAGATCAAGCATGCAGACTTGTGACACATGGCAAGTCGCAATCGATCCATGGGTTTAAACGTCGAGGTGCATTGATTGTGCCTACCATGGTAGCCTCGGCCCAAAGCTTCTACTCTTTTCGTCCGATCTCAACTTGAGCTCCAACTCGAGAGTGGGAAGCAAATATTGTGGGCCTTCACCCCGATCTCGATCTACCTAGTCCTCAATTTTAGCTGAGGTGTGTAAAAGTTGACTACGGGTGACCTAATGTAATCCAAGAAGCATGGTCTCAATTTGGCAGATCGGTCTAATTCGGCAAGTTCGCTATTACAAGTGGGCAATCCTTGTAATAATTGTAGGAAGGCTAGATGAAAAAACCCTAACTACTAGGATTCGATCACACCCTAGAACAGCAACTATTAGTTGTCTCTACATCACAAATGCGAAGCACGATCCCTGCTAGCATGATTCGTGCATACTTTTCAGGAATGGCTAATGCCTCTAGCATACACGACTATTGCTCACACTATAAAAAGAGAGGAAAAGAGGGACCCCTAGTAAGTCTTTGATAGTCTCAAGACACTCCACTATATTGTTCTCTCTCTCTCTCTCTCTCTCTCCATCTGTCTCTTTGTTCTCCAATTTCTAGCTGACTTGGGTGTTGGAGGGTCTCATCAAAAAATCTTTTAGTCAAAGACTTTTTTACATGTCCAGCTCCAGCACCCTAGAGGCAACATCTTCATTAACACCTCGTCTTCTACCAAAGATCACTTCACCTCGTCTTCTTCCAAAGAAATCAATCCAATCTCATTAGCTTGGGTTTTTCAGCAACAATACTATACCAATTTAGTATTCGAATGCATGCAGCATGGGGGATGTATCGACATTTGATACATCGAATCAGCTCCATACCAACACAATAATAAGTTGGCACCGATATGGGACCAAATACTGAGATGGTGAATCTTGTTTCCAGGTTATGAAGTTCATTGTTGGGGTTTCGAAGAAGATGACTCATGCATTATAGATGTTTTATATTTTTCTACTTAAAATATATAAAAAGTCAAATAACAGGTATTGAGCTTTGTCATCCTAGGGCCGAACCATACTAGTCAAGAAAAGGGCTCACTCCCAACTTTGCCCCCCCCCCCCTCCTTCTTTGTGCCAAAGTGACTTTGTTTGACTTCAAGTGTGTGAGTAGTAGTCGAAAGGAGCCATTTTCTATCATTGGGAGTTTTTGAGGTGGAATATCTTTGGATCGATGCCATACTTCTGTACCTCTACCATTGTGTGAAAGCTTTTGGATTTGAAATTTATGGTGGCTCTTTGGTTGAGATGTTGTGATTATGAGGGTGCGGGAATCAAGGCAGCATGCCGAAACTATTTAAAATCATTTGATATGAGGATCCCTCGGATATTGCTATAGCTTATCATGTTAGAATTTGACGTCTCGAATTCGATCCACAGTAGAGGAGAATCCAGAAAAAGTATCAGCAGTCGGACTGGCTCAGATATGGGTTGAGCCGGCTTAGGCTGAGATTGAGCCAGTTCGAACCATAGTCGAGCCGACCCTCTTAGGTAGATAGAAAGTAGGTGTTCGGACAAGATACAATTGAGCGAGCTCGACCTCTGACAGAGCTGGCTCGATGAAAGTGAACATAACAAGATGGAATTTTTTATTTGAACTCGAATTATGATTAATCCAAAAGGTCTACAGGAGTTGCATGTAGATCACAAGATCTAGCAGCCACGAAGGACTATAGTCACGATCTGAAGATTGGAAGACAGTCTAGACTTTATTAAGATCCTGTTCGACTCATACTAAAAGATAGAGCCTTATTAGAACTCCTGTGAATTGCTAAGAAGAGAATTCTCAAGCCTTTTTAAAGGCTATAATGCTGTGGAGAGGTGTGTGGCAAAGAGTGGCAAGGTGTGGTATGTAAAGGTATGTAGAGAGACTCAAGCAGTCGTCGAGAGGAGTTTAGCAGAGCGTTGAGTACGTGCAACCCATAAGAGAGTAGCATAAGCAAGCAAGGCGAAGGGCAGAGATTCTTGTAGCTACTGATTTTTTTTGAATATTTTGAGAGAGCTCTTGTGAGAGTAGCTTCTAGTTGAAAGAAGATTATGTACACTCAGTTAAGAGTGGATAATCTCCTCCTGCATCTATTTCTTTTTCATAATAAAACTTTGCATGCCCTGTGGGGATGAGCCTTTAGGCTGATCCACGTACTTAATTATTCTCATTTTATTTTCTTCTTTCTTCCTGCCGTAATTATCTAGTACTAGATCCTCAACAAGTGGTATCAGAGCAAATTGATATCACAACATATCAATAGTGGACACGTGGCAAAGCACATGTCTCCATAATCAATGTAGATTACTATGTCGATTCAGTAATCGACACATGTCGAAATATTAGGTCGATGTGCCAAACTGTAACCCTAATATGAGCTGTCAGTGATAGCATAGATAGGGGGTCTTCTTCTTTCTTTCTTCTATTTTTAGTCAACTATCTATTTTGCTTCCATTGGAGAAAGTTTTCACTGCCTGTTCATGCCGTTGTCAAAGCTTGGTGATCTACTCGAAGTCTTTTTAAAGCACCCAATCAATCTTCTCTTTCTCTCCTTTTTTTCTCTCATCTTCTCCTTAGTTTTTAGGATTTTTTCTCTCAATCTCTTTTACTTGTTCTTCATTCTACTGCTAGCTTCATTTTCTTGGTATTTTTTCTTTGAATTTTGTCCTTCTTTTGATCTTTATGGTCTATGGTGGTAGTGAAACTTGGGGCAAAAGTTCTGGGATTGGCTAGGGTTCTCAGTTGACCCTCCCTAAGTTGGACTGAAATGGAACTTTGGATCACCATTGATTTGGGCTCCTCAACTCGGTCTAAATCCCCTACTTCTAATTGCATGAATGGTTCCAAGTGTGGGCTGGCCAGCGAGTGGTCCACTTTTCTAAGTCCAACCTAGAAAGGATATAAACTCAATACTTTATCTCAAATCAGTACTTGATGGAGCTACCTAGCCTGAATAACCAAGTTACCAATGCTCCAAAGGGCTACCTTGGGATTCATGAGAAGTCTCTAATTGCCAATATATGTAAAAGTTGCGAGTTACCTCCTCATCTAAAAGTTTGTTGATCGAGAAAAAAGCTCACTCCCCCAATAAGCACTTTGGTAGTATATTTTACTATAATATAATATAATATTTAAATATTATAATATTTATTATAAAAATATGCTATTAAAATTAATTTTATTTATAATATTGTACCTTCTTACATTCTTTTATTTTTTGATATTATATTTTCAAACATGCTATATAAAATAATAATAATATTACCAATATCTTAGTTAAAACATAGCATATTATAGAAAGTATGACTAATAAGTCACAAAAATCTTAATGTATGATAATATTTAAGAATAATTAAACTATTATTAAAATAAATATATGACCATAACTAAACTATTAAAATCTATACTAACATATATTTTCATTAATAGTTTAACTGACATACCATCTTGTCAAGAAATAGCTTCATTTTTTTGACCATATTTCCTTCATCTGTGCTATTGACATGATTTGACTTGTTAGAAAGCTTGCTTGATGTCAGACAAAATGGAGGTTGAGACCATGATTTATGCATTATTGTTCTTTTTCTATAAAATTTGAGCACATTGCACATTTGTGCATCAAGCGGTTTGCCTTTTGTATAATTAGTTTTGGAAGAGTTCAAGGGTCACCCCAAATTCTTGTGGTAGTGAAGGGTTCAAGAATTCTTATGGCAATGAAAGATGTAGGAGCAGCCCACATCACTCCTATAAAATTGCTACTACTGAAATTCGATAGTTTGGGAAGGGGAGGAAAGAGAAGAAGAAAAAGATGATGATGATAAAAAAGAAATGAAGATCATTTCTACATAAAAGATTTGCCATGAAGGACTTCTTTTCTTCAGGGATCGCTGGACAACGCCCTTGGATGGGGACTTTCCGAAGCTCTGTCGGTGATCTGCATTTCTTATTAGGAGAATAAAGTCCTGACTTATCTGGTGTTTACCGAGGAGGTCCGTGGGGTACTCTAGTCTTTCAGAGAGGATAAGATCCCGGCACCAAATGGGTTCCCCCCATTTTTTTCGTCGATATTGGCCTATTGTTAGAGCGGATTAGAGGATTAGAGAATGAGTTGACGGAGCATGTCATCCCATGCTGTCTAAGGGCGAGGTTGATATGGAGACAGTTGGTGGGTGACCATGCATGGGAGTCGAGTAGTGGCTCGTGGTTGGAGTTCCTTCTGATTGTGATCCATCAAAGCATGACCGAGGGGGCAACCTTCGATCAGGGAGGTCGGATGGCTTACATCGCTTAGCAGATCCGGCTTTTCAAAAATAGCCTAGTTTTTTAGAATGAGGTGGTACTTGTTCAATGGGTGTTAGAGAGAGCCATGTACTTGACTATGGAGTATTGTCAGTTCAACACTGCTATCATGTCCCTTGATACCTCCAATCTCTGGGACTCTCATGCTGCTCTTGCAGTGAACCGAAGGATTATCTTCATCTTGCAAGCAGAGGACCTGCAAAAGAAGTTCTGGCCATAGGTGGCTCTGGCGAGAATCCTTCGATGCTTAAGTCAGATTCAAAGAAACAAGGAGATAAAGCATTGAGAGTATTAAGGTTTGCATACCTTCAGAGGTCTCTCTTCTTGGTCTTTTATAGATGATGGTGATGATCGGATCAACCCAATGATAAATCACTTCTTTACAATTTAGGTATATCATGATGAGATTTTTTATTTTGCAGTAGCTCATTATTTATTGATTGGGTTGTAGTTGTAATAGGACTCTGGAGTTATAGTCGAATTTGAGTAGGACTCTATTCTTAAAGTTCTATATATATGCATAGATAGAATCAAAGGCAACAAAGTCAACCCGGATTGAAAGTCGAGGTATAGGTCTGCTGAAATAGGGGTTCGATCGAGAATAGAGGCTTAGCATGAATAGTAGCCTAGTAGGAACAGAAGTTCGGTAAGAATAGTGGTTCGGCAAGAATAGGAGCTCGGCGATTATCACTTATCCCCATGCTCTACGCTAAGCTTGATGACCTCATCGATGCCCGTAGGTTGCAGTGTAGTTTGGAGAACTTCTTAGTTGACATGCCTATCAGAGTTCATATTGAAATACTTCAGAATAGAATAATCTAGAAGAATCCATCATAGGTCTTTTGACTGAGATTAACTTCAAAAGAAATAATATAAGTCTCCTGACGACCTGCACTTCGGAAGAATCCTTATACGTCTCCTGACGACCTGTACTTTGGAAGAATCCTCTTTTTCGGATATGCTAGCAGGTCTTGAATAAGATAATGGATCATCATCTAAGATAGTAGATCTTCAATTGAGATAGTCCTTATTACTAACTTGTGGGGATATGTTATGTAACCGGAATTGATATCACCAAAGTTGCCGAAGTTTCTTCACCGAGGTTGCTATAATTACCGAAGTTGCCATATTGTCGAGGTTGCCTTTTTTACCGAGGATGCCTTCTTTACTAAGGTTGCCACGTGTCAGTCATCTGAGGGTCATAGTTTTATCCCCCAACAAAAATCAAGGCTCATAGAGACATTTGCTAGATTATATGTAAACCACATAATTTATGGGTCAATACCGAGGCTCTTTTAATAGCAAGAAATTTAAATTTTAACTTATTCTATTTTATATCTTTATTATTTATTTTTTTGTAAATATATGCCCTCAACTTAAAATGCCTTCCTCTTAATAAAATTTTGACCATCCACTAAAACACTTTCTTTAAGAGATCTAACTATTTTTATTTTCTAATATGGAAATATAATAAAGGGTTCAAGAAGAGGTTTTTATTTCTTACCAAGCATGAAATCTTATACTATCCAAAAATAAAATAAAATCAATCCTTGATATTGATAATTGCCAAACTGAAATCTGAATTCTTATTATACATCAATATATATATATATATATATATATATATATATATATATATATATATAACAATATTCTGTAGAAAAGTATTATAGTATTGCTATCTCAGTATCTCAGATAATTTTTATTATGCAACATGGAATCATATATATTATTAATATTTATTATTAATAATACTCCTGAAACCTTGTCCCTTCCTCTGCTTATTAACAATACTCCTAAAATCCTGTCCCTTCCTCTGCTTATTAACAATACTCCTGAAACCCCATCCCTTCCTCAGCTCTCTCCACTATATGTTGGGAGGGAGTGGATCCAAAGGCAAAGGAAGGCAAAGATGATTGCTAGAAGGAGGTGGAGGAGAAAAGGGGGGGGAAAAGAGGAAGAGAAAAAAGGATGGAGAGAGGAGGTTCGCCAGCGAATGGTGGTGGCTTTGCCTAGCTCTCCGCCACCGAGGTAGCAGTAAATTAGCCATCGACGATAAACTCCTCATTGAGCTCTTCGCCCAAGACCTCATCAGGAAGGGAGGCCTCCTCCTTGCAGGGGGTAGGGCTACGGAGGGTGCAGGGAGTGGTCAGGGTGGGGAGGCGTGGGAGGTGCTAGGGCCGGGGAGGGGAGGCGAAGAAGATTGGTGGTGCCAGAGATAGGAGAGGGGATGGGAGGAGGGTTGGTAGTACCAGAGCTGGAGGAGGAGAGGGGGTTTGGTGGTCGTGCGGACGGTGGGTACGGCGTGGATGATAGGTGCGATGTAGACGGCGATGGGGCGACACCGGCCTCATGTAGCAAGGGCAGGGTGGGGGGAGGCGACGGGAGGAAGGAAGGGGGGAATAAAAAAAAGAAAAAATATTTAGAGACGAGGAGGAAAAATATTATTATTTTATTATTATTAATAATTTAAAATATTATATTTAAATAATAATAAAGTAGTATTTTAAAAATTAAAAAAATAATATTTTAAAAATAAAAGTAGGAGATGGATAAGAGATAAAAATAGTATTTTTTTTTAAAATAAAATATTATAAATAATAATAATATTTTTAAAAATATTAATTTATTATTATTTTGAAAAGAAAAGAAAGGAAAAGGAAAAGAAAAGAAAAGAAAAAAAAAGAGAGAGAAAAAGAAGAAGAGAGAGGGATTACAAGAAGGTCTGCGCAACTACGAGGCCCGCGTCATGGCTGGACCATGAAGCGGCACGAACGAAATTTAAAATACAAGAGAACTTGAAGAGGACCGGATGAAGGAGAGATGGTCCGGACTAGAGATTTTGACAATGACAAGAAGGGAGTCAGGCAAGAGGCAAGGAAAGAGAAAGGAGGGGCAGTGGTGGCGCCCGTGGCGGAGAAGATATGAAAATAAGAGGAGGGGTGTGATCAAGATCGGCATTTATGAGAAAGAAGAGGAGTCATGATACCGAGCATTGAGAAGATATGAAAATAGAAAGAAAAAAATAATAAAATATTATTTTATAAAATAAAAAAATATAATATCTATATAAATATTTATTATAAATATTTTAAAAAAATTAAAAAATATTTATTATAAATATTTATTATTAAAAATTTTAATAATTATAGATTATAATTATGCATTCAGTGTAATGTTCGGATTTTTGATTAGTTTTTTTTATATTTTTAGTAAATGTATACCGCCGACGTAGTCTTTTGCCTTCTAAAATAGTTCGCATTATTTGCCCTCCAAATAGATTAAAAAATTATTTGAGCTAATTAGGAGATTCAAGTTCGCGGATTGTTGAGATCTAACTTCGGCGATCCAGATCCCATGGTTGGCTTACACTGCCTCCGTATATCAGAACTAGACCATGATGGACATCCAACTGGTACGCTGCATTAAAGCCCATTTTGTTCGGTGATGGCGTTGCCCGTCCCGTCTAGCCTCGCCGCGCGCTCATCGTTGCGCCCACAGTAGCGGGCCAGCCTCTTCAGGCCCGCCGTCGAACACCTCGGCGCCCGCCGACCACCACCTGCGCCCCGGCCGTTGTCGCCTCCTTAGATCTCTAACCTTCCCATGGCCTCTTCCCCCTCCAGGGGCGTCACCGTCCCCGTTCTTCTCCTCTTCGCCACCTGCACCACTGTCCTCCTTCTCTTCCTCCTCCTTCCTTCCCTCTCCACCTCCTTCTCCTCCTCCTGCTCCGCCATCACCACCACATCTTCCACCACCAGCGGCGGCGCTACCTCCTCCATCACCGACCCAAGATTCCGATACCAGATCTCCCCGACCCCGGATGACATCGCTTGGCTGAAATCCCAGCTCAGCCTCAACTCCAACCAAGAGCCCCCCTCGTCCCCCGAAGCCTGGCACTCCCTCCGTAAGGGCATAAACCCTCGCACCCGCGCTGAACAGCTCGAAGACCTCCGCCGGTAAACCCCGTCTCTCCCCCCTCCCCCCCCCCCCCCCCCTCTTCCCATCCCTCTCCTTGGTGCAAAACCGTCCAATGAAAACTATTGTTGCGTTTTTGGGCTACAGATTCAAAGGCATCTCCCACTACGAGGGCGACGACGCCGACAATCACACCGCCCTCTCCTGCCCCGGCGAACTCCTGGTGGAGGAGCACCACAGCAACTACGGCGAGCCCTGGGCCGGCGGCCACGACGTCTTCGAATTCCTCGCCAATGCCGTCGCCCTCGCTCCCTCAGACCTCGTCCTCGAGATCGGCTGCGGCACTCTCCGCGTCGGTCTCCATTTCATCCGCTACCTCGACCCCGCCCGCTTCCACTGCCTCGAGCGCGACGAGCTCTCCCTCATGGCCGCTCTCCGCTATGAGCTCCCTTCCCAGGGCCTCCTTTACAAGCGGCCCCTCATTCTTCGGGGGGACGACATGGAGTTCAACCGGTTTGGCGATGGCATTTCCTATGATCTCATCTATGCCAGCGCTGTGTTCCTCCACATGCCTGATGCTCTCGTCTGGGTGGGGCTGGAGAGACTGGTGGAGAGGTTAAAACCTCAGAAAGGTCGTATCTTTGTGTCCCACAACATCAAGTTCTGCTCGCGGCTCGGTGGCGATGAGTGTACAAGAAGGCTGACAAAGTTGGGGTTGGAGTATGTTGGGAAGCACACCCATGATAGCTTGCTGTTTAACCACTACGAGATTTGGTTTGAATTCAGAAGGCCCAAAGCTTAGAGTTTTTTGGGAAGTTGTGAGATGTTTCAGTGAGGAATTTTATGAGGCGCTGATCATGGCAATGATCTTCGTTGACATTGACAAGATCTGAACTTTGCTATGGAAGGATGATCGAACTTTAATGGGCTTGTCTGTTTTGGCTACGTCATGCAGCGGGCCGAACAATGATTCATTTGGAGGTATTCTTTGGAGAATATAGTGGGGAGAAAAAGGCAAAGGATTGAATATTTCTATGTCATGCCAGATTATACCTGGTGAGGCAGTTGCAGTGTTGGTTTACCTTTCATTCAATTAAATCATTCATCTAGTTGTAGTCCATATATTTCATACAAGTTAGCAGTAGACTCAACCAGGTTTGGAAACAAGTTGTACCTTTACTTTTCTAATGGTAGATGGAAAAAAAGCCTTGTAGTTACTGCAGTTTAATTGCTTATTTTGCAAGCCGAATATTTTCTCTGAGTGCTTTTCCAACTGGCTCATGTAGATATGCATGAGCTAAAACCATGTGTTCATGCCTGCCCATGTTGATCTATGCCAGTGGAGACCAGCATGGCCAAGATGGATTGGCATGTACCCTTATGATGTGCCTGCACCCTACTAACATGGTTGTTACACAGCATGTTTAGGCACCTTAATCCATGATTTTGAATGCATGGTTATGATAGTGGATTTAATGTGGTTGTTCTATGTGGAGTTGCAAGTTCCCCCTCCAACTATGTATAAAAGCACGTGCGCGCACGCGCACAGAGAGAGAGAGAGAGAGAGAGAGAGAGAGAGAGAGAGAGAGAGAGAGAGAGAGATGTTTCAATTATGCTAAATTCATGGTTATTTATTCCCCTTCCATTTCAGCTGACCTTCCATTGCATATGAGTCTATATTCCAGCTCTCTTTGGAACTTTTAGTTCTGCCTTTCAGGTTCCAACTACTAAGAGACTTAAATACCAATCAGTATCACTTTGGCAGAAAGTTCAAATCCATGTTTCCCAAGGTCTTCCTTATCACAAGTATAACATTAATAGTAGATCATTCTTATCTGGGTAAGGGAAACAGTGCGTCAAGATCACCTGATGCCTAACCTTAAATTGGTACAATCTCTATTCAGAACAATATTTGAAGTTAGTGGACATATATTTGTCGAATGATAAACAGTGCACTCACACCCTCCTTGTCACGTCCATAAATTTTAGTTGTGGTTTTCCTAAAGCTGACTTTGTCTAACATATTGAAAAAATATAAAATCTACTTCTGGAGTTGCACTTGTTTGAAATCCTTTCTCATCCCGCAAAATAAAAGTTACCACCATGCATTCTTATTCACGCAATACAGTCCAGCATAGGAAATTGCTTGCCATGGGGAAGGTCTTGGTTGCAACCCTCCACCCACAAAATAAGAATAATGATAAACTAAAGAAGACTCAGAACATGTCTCTTCAGTTAATTTTATTTTCTTCTTGTCACCAGACAGCACTAGGCTGCTTGGCTGCAACTTACTGTTTAAAGTTGTTTTTGTCTAAGGGAGTCATAAATCAGCCTGCCTTATGAAACTGCAAACCTCCCCACTCTTCTTCTAATCAGTTTTTTGTTTAGTCTAATTGAATGTGATTACTTTGATTGAGTCATACCATCTTCAGAAAGCACACTTCTTTCACCAAGAGAGGCTATATCTTGTTTCTAACTGTTGAATTGTTCAATTGGACGTGATAACTTTGATTGAGTCATATCATCTTCAGAAAGCACACTTCTTTCACCAAGAAAGGCTATATTTCCTTTCTAAGTGTTGAATTGTTCCTTGTGCTTATTGACCATAGGAACCTACTCCTACATTTTGGGTATTGATTAAGCAACAAAATGAATTCCAAGTTCCCATATTTCTTAGGGGAAGAATATCTCTTAAGAACCCGGCAGTTTTGGTTGTCAATTTGATGCACTTTGGGTTGAAAGTCAACTTATTATTGTTAAAATAGGGACCTTGAGATGACAAATAGTTTGATTTTGTTATGGAATTTCCGTTATAACCATAAAACAGCAAGTATCTAAGTAACAGTGCATCCAATATTTTTTAGTGAGAGAATGTCTTGCAAGCTAGCTTCTTGATTGGAAACATCATTCAGTTTGAATTGAAAACAAACTAGTTATGATAAAACTGGAAAGTGATAAGAGGAGGAAGAGAAATCATTGCTCTTGTTTTTCTTGGTTACTTTTATGTTGAGAGTTTATTAAGGGACCATGACTGGTTTCTGGCATTGCAGCAGTTGATAGTTGAACATTGCAGAGAATAAAGGAACTAGCAAAAGTGTTGTTTCATCTTATTTCTGAATGTTTTAGTTCACAGCTACATTTAGTTTTGGGCAGTGGGGAAGGGGAATTATTACTGAGAGGTTACAACGAGTATTTTGTTAGAGATGAAGTGCCACACTTAAAATTGTGTGCCTATGCGCTGTATTCTTTATATTCTCTTATTCATGTAGGTGATATTCCAACATTATCGAATAATTTGTCATTAAAATTATTTAAACAACAAAGAGTTTACCAGTCTTGTTTATAACTCCAAAGGTGTTCCAGTTACAGTTGAACTTTAGTGGAAGTGAAACAGCCATTGCTAGGCCTAAAAATCGCAGGCATTATGATGTTAATCAATGTTGTAAAGTTAAATAAGTTTTATTGTTTTCTTCAACTCTACAGATCTAGGATTTAAAGTGCTTGTTAATGTTGAGAATCCACTCTTTGTTGGTGTTGGGGATAAATCCCGCTCCTGCCGAAGCCCGGCCCGACGCTCCGCCCAATGTAACCAGTAGCCGCGGAAGAGCTTCGGCAGACGGGCTTCAGCCGAACTCCCAGCGGCCGAGCTCCTTCCAGCAGGCCGAACTGGTCAGCTCCCGAGCTTCTCCCGGACTCCCAGCGTCGAGACCGAACTTCCTGGGCGGCCGAACTCCTTCGGACTCCCCACGGCCGAACTCCTTCAGACTCCCCACGGTCGAACTCCTTCGGATCGACTCCAAGCGGCCGAGCTTCAATGAAGTCCTCTCAGCGGCCGAACTCCTTCGGACCAACTCCAAGCGGCCGAACTCCTTCGGACCGACTCCAAGCGGCCGAGCTTCAATGAAGTCCTTTCAGCGGCCGAACTCCTCAGCGGACGGGCTTTAGCGGAATCCCCAAGCAGTCGTCACTCAGGAGCCCGAACTCCTCAGCAGTCGTTACTCGATCGAACTCCTCACGGTCGCCCTCATCGAACTTCGGCCGACCGAGCACCTACCGAACTCTCAAGTGTCCCAGCCTTAGCCGAAGTCCAACAGCCGGCCGAACCCCAAACGGCCGAGCTTCGGATTCTCAGCAGCCGAACTCTTCAGCGGACGAGCCTTAGCTGCATACCTCCAGCCAGACGCCTATGGGAGCCAAACTTCCTCCTATCTTCCTCTTCAGGAGCCCGAACTCCTCCGAAATGGGCACACGATGAAAGCCTTCAACCCTTCATTCGGCAAGCTCTGCAACCATCACCATCAGTCAGTCCGCCGCACCATCAGTCCACCGTACCATCAGTCAGTCCGCCGCAAGCGATAGTGACCCACTGTCAGGCGGCGATGGCTGTCACCCTCAATCCGCCGCACACGGCACCAGCCCATGAGACTGACTCCGCCGAACCTCGAGCGGCCCGCCAGCACGCGGCTGCAGTTGTCACCATCAAGCTCCACTATATAAAGGACCCTCCCGACACGCTAAGGCTAAGCTCTCTGATCT
Organism: Cocos nucifera; assembly: GCA_006176705.1. NCBI lineage: Eukaryota > Viridiplantae > Streptophyta > Magnoliopsida > Arecales > Arecaceae > Cocos > Cocos nucifera. Next base: position 308,845 of record QRFJ01000310.1, read on the forward strand.
CTAAGCTCTCTGATCTCTAAGCTCTTCTCCTCTTCTCTAAGCTCAGGAACTCATTCCGAGCACTCCATTACTGTTGGCCAGAGCTGACTTGACCGTCGGAGGGTCCTGCCGGAGCCACCCCCCACCGGCTCCGGACGGGACTTTGTTTTGCAGGTCCCCGGCGGCGACCTCGGCGGCCTCGACTCCAGCGACCTCCGGCGACGACCAGTTTCTGCACCAACAGTTGGCAATACTCTGTTCATTTTAAAATTATCTTAAGTTTTAATTACAACCTTATCAAATCTGGTTATAAAATTACATTGCAAAAATACAGCATATAAGTTATATTTTCTGCTATTTTTTCATATTCGTTCAAGTAACAAGAACAAACAAGTTAACATGTTTTAATATAATGAGATGCTTTGCAACAATATGAAGAAATTCTGAAGCTCTTGATTAGAGAGTATTCTCGAAATTTAAGAAACTCCACTTTAAGCATTAAGATGGGGCTCTGAAAATGGGCTTGATGATAATGGGGATCATAAAGTCATAATATATTTGTACAAAATGATGGTTCCTCTAAAAGGAAATCTTAGTATCTTCTTGCATTTGATTCAAGGAATTTTATGGAGGGGTCATTTAAATAACCTATGTGCTATGAAGGATTAGAGAATGAATCTAAATAACATACTTGGATGCCAAGATAAGAAGTTGCTATTCTTGAAATCCCATGACAGTTGGCTTATCCTGTAAATCTAGGGCAACACCATGCTGCTTCTTGACCTGAAATAATATTTTTTTGTCTGTTGGTGCGGAAATCTATGAGGATGCCGGAGATGGCTGGAGTGGGGAAGGTGAGGCCGCTGACGGGACCTGCAAAATAAAATTCAAACCGGAGGTGGGTGGTTTCGGCAGGATCCTCTGACGCTCAAGTTAATTTTTTGGCCAACTAGAATGGAGTGCTCAGAAAAATAAAGGAACAGAATAATGGGAAGGAGAAGAGAGCTTAGGAGAATCGTATCTAGAGGGTTCCTTTTATAGACGAAGCATGTAACAAACTGATGACGACAGCCGACAGCTATAATCGTTTGATAGTAGGCTGCTCAGGCTACGTGGAATTTGTTTTGGAGGGTAGTGTTCGTTGTCGCGACTTTCCAGTAGTGTCTGTTGTCAGCGCGTTGGGGATCAATAGTCGAGGTTTAGGTAGGGTAGACATTGACGGCGAGGAGCTTCAAGTCACAACAACTCCAGAGAAGTTCGGGCTCTTTTGGGATTGTCTGTATGTATATTGGTTTGCATTGAGTGGGTAGCCGAGTTCATGTGGACGACAAGGTCCTTCCAGATGACTGGAAGGAGGTCAGCTACAGGAGATCGGCCGGAAGGAGGTCAATCGTAGGAAGTTCGTCCAAAAGGAGCTCAACTGGAGGAGGTCATTCGGAAGGAGTTCGTCCAGAAGGAGCGTGGCTGGCAGAGTTCGTCTAAAGGGGAGTTCATCCGGAAGGAGCGTGGTTGGCGGAGTTCGTCTAGGGGAGCTTGTCCGGAAGGAGCGCGGCTGGACCCCAATCCCATTATTCACTTTTAGCCAGAGGACAAGGCCAGAATAACAGTAATGCTCCTTCACCGCTCAAGATTGTATCGTCGAACTTCATTGTACTTTCGGGAGGTTCCATAGCATAAATTCGTCATTGAGGAGGTCGATGAATCCAATCGAGGAAAGGTCGGCAACCAAGAACTTCGGGCAGGAACTTCGGCGGAGGCCATTTTACCCCTAACACTTGTCCTTCTACTTCCGAGTTCGAATTTTGGATGAAGGAGCTACAAAAAAATCGATGCAGTCGAAGTTCTTGGACAATTTCCTGTCTTGAAGAGCAAAACTTTTTTTTTTCTAAATTGGCGCTGCGATTTGATGTTGAATGACTTGGACGAACGTAGCCCCTCGAAAACTCGTTTGGCGCGGAGCTCCACATACACAGCGGTTATTGCCCGCCAGACGGCAAGTGCGAGTGGGATATGCAGCGGGTTGGGTTTGACTGACGGAGTCCTGCAATCATAACTTCCTCTGGAGCTCTGATTTTCTATTTAAACCCCTCCCCCCTCGTCTACGGTTTCTCGCTTTTGCTCGGGCTTCTGCTTCTTCTTCCTCCGTCTCCCGTCGTCTCCGAGTGTTCCTATTCTTGTCGTCCCCGCTCCTTCTGCGACTTTCCGACCGTCGACATCTTTCTTCGATCCTCTTCCACCCTTTCAGTCTTCTTTCCGTGTTTTTCTAGGTCAGTCCTTCATTCCTACCCTCTTGACTTTTAGTTTCCTTATATTCTTCCGGTTTCTTCAAATTTTTCTGAGTGAACACCGCAGTTCTTCATTTTTGGGCTTCCACCAACCCTTTTTCTGAGTTCTTTTTCAGAAATTTCATTTGATTTAGCTTGATCTAGATGTCGTCTGAGGTTTCCTGATCCAGTGGTTCTAGGAGTTCGGTCGACCTAGATCCCAATAACCCCGAAGCTAGGATGGAAACTAGACCTAGGGCAGTACCTCGGCTAAACTTTAAATCGGAGTCCATTCCTTGTTCTTTGACCACGGAGGACCTATCATTAGTTAGGATTCGATACGGGGTGCCTGTTGAGTACGAGCTGGAACTTTCTGGTTCAAATGGTCGGGCTTGCGCTCCTCCAGGTCGGTTCTGCTTGTACCTGGAGGTCTTCCATTCTGGATTACGGCTTTCCCTTTCCGACTTCGTTGTAGCTCTTTTCCGCTTTTTAAACATCTTTCTGGTCTCGGTATCTCCGAATTTCTTGAGGTTTATCATAGGATTCCTTGCTCTCGGTATATCCGCCGGGGTTCAACCTTCGGTTTCTCTTTTCCGAACCTTCTTCACCTTTAAGCATCACCCTACTGCCAAGGACTGGTGGTACATTTTCTCCCAGTCTGGCAAGGAGTTGCTTAAGGGTGCCCCATTTTCCATCCATAATTGAAAGAAAAAATTTATCTTCGTTTCCTATCCGACCCTGCATTTAGGACTCCCACCCTGGGGATACCTGAGGGACTCCGTCCGCCGAGCCCCGGGGTTAGAGAAAGCGGACCAAGAGTCGGTAACCACAATCAAGGGTCACCGAACTCCCCTAATATTCGAGCTAATAAAAGAGCAAATCTTGTTCAACCTCGATTTTAGTCCTCTGAATCCAACAGGTACACAACCGAAGCCGGTGGACAGTCTTTTTTTCCTCCTTTTCTTTCTTTTCTAACCGTGCTTTTTTTGTGGCAGAGATGGATGCCAAGGCTGTAGAAATGATTTCAAAAGGGCTCTAGGCTCGCAAAAGGAAAGGAACTGCGCCCGGCAAGCCTGTCTCCAAGAAAGCCAGGGTGAACGCCCCTGACTCCGCTGCACCTGCCGATGTTGCCACTGCCATCGAGGTTGCTGTCGTCACCCGAGGTTGCTACTGTCGTCGAGGTCGCTCTTGCAGCCAGGATCAGCGCTGCTGCCGAGGGCTCTGTGCTTGCATCATCCACGAGTCCTCCAACCGAGGACCAAGCTCCGCAGCCTCTTGCTGGAAGTGAAGAGGGGGAGAGGAAGAAGGGAATAAGGGTCGTCGTGAAGGTGCATCGCAGGGCACGCTCGGGCGGGTCCAACGGTGATGGTGACAGTCCAAGAAAAGATCCCTTTAGCGATTCGGACCTCATCCGGGATCTAACTGATAAGTTTGCCCTGCCCGAGGTGGTGGACTAGATGGCCGACCTCGACCATACACAGTTTATCTGGGATTTCCTCGGGACCTTCCTCAAGGTAATTGCCTTATCGATTTCTCTTTTTTTTTCATGCATAATACAATCTATTTACTGCAGTCAGATCACCAAATACTCGCACACATCAAAATGATGAACCGGTTGAGGTCGGAGGCGCTGAAGGCTCAGAAAGACCTCCAAGCCGAAGTCGATCGCCTTCGGAAGGTGGCCGCTGAGGTTGACTGTCTCTCGAAGGAGAAGGCGGTCGAAGTCGAGAGTCTGTGGGAGAAGCTCAAAAAAGAGGAGCTCACCTCGGCGGAGCTGCAGGCTGCTCTGGTCCTGAGCAGGAGAGGAGGAAGAAGGCCGAGGCTAGGGTCGGCGAGCTGAAGGATCAAGCCTCGAAGCAGATCCTGGAGGCGAAGATCCAGGTTGTGGAGGAGTTCAAGGTCTCTTCTAAAATGAAGGACCTGAACGTGGCCTTTGGTCAGGAAGTCTTTCAAAAGGGGTACGAATTTTGCGAGGATCGAGTGGCCGCTAAGTTTTCCAAACTCAATCTCGGCTTCTTATACGAGGAGGTCCTTGATAAAGAGATAGGGCCGTCCACTGCTGCGGCCGACCCCTCGCCCGCCGAAGTCGTCCCTGAGCCTTCCGAACCTGTCATCGACGCGCCTGAACCCGCACCAGAGCTAGAGATGGCGAAACGCGCCCCGATCTCATCCACCGCGGTTCCTTCCGAGGTCTAAGATTTCAAATAATCGTATTTTTTTTTCTTTCTGATGTATATTCAAATATTTTGAGAAATGAAAATGAGTTTTCTTCTTCTTATACTTGTGTTGTGGTGAATGTTATTCAGAATCCCTCTAATGACCAAAGTCAAGGTCAATCATCCCCGACCAGCGCCGAACCACCTTTCGAGGGTATCTTTCTAAGGCCTGTAGTGAAGGGTTTGAAGAAGGAAATCCATCATCTGAAGAAGAAATTGAAGAAAGTGGAAGATGAGCTCCAAAGGTCTAGGAAAAATGCTTCGGAGGCGACGATTGAAGTTACTCACCTTCACAGGTTGCACATGAAAGACTGTGAGCTTCAACATCAGAAAGGATAACTTCGAGAGGAAGTTGGCTGAGGTTAGAAAAAGCGCTAGTGACAAGTCTTGGGCATTAACTGTGAAGATTGGCTTCCTCGAAATCGAGCTCAAGGCAGCAAAAGAGAAAATTTTCCTGTTGGAGGGGAGTTCACTGTGGGCTTCTGATAAGGCTCGGTATGAATGAAACTGATCGCAGAGGTTTTCTGTCCTTCAGAAGCAACTGCACGATGCTGAGCTTGCCTATGAGACCTACCGATTGGGTTGGTGCGGGAGGATATCCTCGCTGGAGCAGAAGCTTCGTGCTGCTAACAGCGAGGTGCCCCAGCTTCAACAGCAGCTCGTCGATAGTTATCAGTCCAGCACCAGTTGGGAGTCGGAGGAGATCGCCTCTCCGAAGAGGATCGCGGGTGAACTCTCGGAGTCGGTCGGGATGGAGAAGGCCAAAGTCCAGCGACTAAAGCTTCAGTTGATTTGCGAGCAGCAGGCCGTCAAAGACGCTGAAGCTAAATTAGAGATTCTAAGGAAGAGACTGCAAGCGTAAAAAAAAACTACCGGAGGGCTGACAAGATGTTCTGCGACAACTTGATGAAGAGAAAAGAGCTCGAGGAGGAGATCGTCAGCCTAACGCAATCTCTGATGATGGCTAGTAGTGCGAAGTCCGAAGAACCTGATCCTTCTTAGAACTTCGATTTTCTCCTTTTTTTGTTGTAATCGGTCTTACAGATTCTTATCTTGTGATCAACTTTTTCTTTAATGAAGCTATACTTTCTTCAATCGTTCTTTTGTTCTGCTTATGTTTAATGTTTGCTCACCTCTTCATTTCCTTCATTTTTTTTTTGTTTCTCATAATTGAAGGTCTTCTTACGTGTCAGGACGAGGTTCTCCTCTCATTCCTGGCACGATTGGCCTTTCTTTATTAGGACGAGGTCTTCCTTCTATCCCTGACAAAGGTATAGGGGTACAGAAGGGCCGTTATAAGGGCCTCATCCCTCATTCTATCTTAAATAACCAGAGGTCTTCATCACCCGTATCAAAACGAGGTCCTCCTATTCCTGACACGGTTGGTCTTTTTTATTCTCCTGTCAGGATGAGGTTTTCTTTCTATTTTCGATGGGATTGGCCTTTCTTTGTTAGGGTGAGGTCCTCCTGTCCCTAATAAAGATATAGGGGCATAAAAGGACCGTTGCAAGGATCTTTCCCCTCATGTCTTAAATAACCAAAGGTCTTCATTACTTGTGTCAGGACGAGGTCCTCCTGTTCCTGATATGGTTGGTCTTTTTTATCCCCCTATCAGGACGAGGTTTTCCTCCTGTTTCTGACGGGGTTGGCCTTCCTTTGTTAGGACGAGGTCCTCCTATTCCTAACAAAGATATAGGAGCACAAAAGGACCGTTGCAAGGATCTCTTTCCTCCTATCTTAAATAATTGGAGGTCTTCATCACTCATGTTAAGGCGAGGTCCTCTTATCCCTAACAAAGATATAGGGGCATAAAAGGGCCGTTGTAAGGGCCTCTCCCCTTCTTAGGGGCACAAAAGAGCCGTTGCAAGGGCCTCTCCTCTTCTTAAGGGCACAAAAGGGCCGTTGCAAAGGCCTCTCCCCTTCTCCTATCTTAAATAATTGGAGGTCTTTATCATCCGTGTCAGGATGAGGTCCTCTTGTTTCCGACACGGTTAGCCTTTTTTGTCTCTCTGTTAGGACGAGGTTCTCTTCCTGTTCCTGATGGGGTTGACCTTCATTTGTTAGGGCGAGGTCCTCCTTCTGTCCCTAACAAAGGTATAGGGGTCCCTCCTCCTGTCTTAAATAATCGGAGGTCTTTTGCTTTGTTTATTGATGAAGTTCGGCCGAGTTATTTCCTATCATCACATGATTTTGTGCTAGAAAACAAAAATATCGAAATAAAAGGATTTTATTGAAGTTGAATTACTGGTAGTATATTCACAGATTTTTTGAATTTCAAGGCCGTGGAAGCATAGATCCTCCAAGATCCTTTAGATAATATGTTCCTGGTCGGACAATTTTCATCACCTTGTAAGGACCTTCTCAGTTTGGGACGAGCTTTCCGTAATTTTGAGGCTACGAAATATCCGCTCGTCGATGTACGGGATTTTCTATTATGAAGGTTTTCCTTCTGACCCTCGAATTATAGTAGCGGGCTACCCTTTGCCTGTAAGCTGCCATTCTTATCCGGGCTTTCTCTCTTTTTTCCAGCAGATCAAGGTTAGCTCGGAGGTCCCGTGAGTTATCTTGTTCATTGAAGGCCTCTACTCGTGTTAAGGAGAGTTCTAGTTTAATCGGGATAACCGCCTCTGTCCCAAAGGCCAGCGTAAAGGGTGTTTCTCTAATGGACGATCTTTGGATGGTTCGGTAAGCCCAGAGCACATGATAGAGTTCATCCACGCAGGTCCCCTTTACTCTTTCCAGCCTAACCTTTATCCCTTGAAGCAAGGTCCTATTAGTCACCTCCGCCTCACCATTCACTTGCGGATGAGCCACTGATGTGAAGTGGTGAGATATATTCAGGCCTTCGCAGAACTCAGCGAACTTCACACCCACAAACTGACACCCATTATCAGTGATTAACATCCGAGGTAGATCAAACCTGCAAACAATTGACTTCCAGATGAAGTCCTGCATTTTAGTTTTAGTGATTTTTGCCAGAGGTTCAGTCTCGACCCACTTAGTAAAGTAATCCACTGCCACCAATAGGAACTTTCGCTGCCTAGATGCCATGGGAAAAGATCCGAGTATGTCCATCCTCTATTGTGTGAACGGCCAGGAGGCACTTAGCGATGTGAGCTGCGAAGCCAGCTGTCTTTGGATATTGACATTTCTTTGACACATGTCGCACCTTCTCACATAATCCATCGCATCCTGATGCATTGTCGACCAGTAGTATCTCTGGCGGAGCAACTTGTATGATAGGGATGTCGCTCCTAGATGATTTCTGCAAATCTCCTCATGAACTTTCCTCAAGGCATAACTGGTTTCTGAAGGTCAAAGACACTTGAGGAGTGGTAAAGAGTACGACCTCTTAGACAGCTTGCCTTCATGCAGAATGTAGCGGAAAGCTTGATTTCTTAATTTTCGAGATTCTTTACGATCTCTGGGGAGAATTCCTTCCTTAAGATACGCTATCAACGGGTCGATCCAGTTGGGCTCACGATCAACTTGCATTATTGCCTGGGGCTCTTCTGAGCTTAGGCGTTGCAGGACCTCAAAAAGGACTTCTTTTGGTAGCTCGTTCGGGACTAAGGTAGCCAATTTTAAGAGAAGATCGGCTCTGATATTTTCCACCCTCGAGATCTGCTGAATACCGAAGTTGGCAAAGGCCGAACTTAAGCTATTCATCTTTTTCAATTACTTTTTCATACTTTCCTCCCGAGCTTCAAGGGAGCTATTAACCTATCCCACTACCAGCTGTGAGTTACTGTAGGCCTTCAAATGTTGCACTCCCAGCTCTTTGGCTATCCTCAATCCTGCAAGTAAAGCTTCATATTCTGCTCTATTGTTAGTGGCGGGGAAGTTAAAGCGCAACGCGTACTCCGCCATGACTCCTGGATTGATGAGAATCAAGCCCATACCTGTTTTGAAAGCATTGGATGAACCATCCACATACAGTGCCTAAAAGTCTTTAGGAAGATCGGCCTTTTCTTCTGAGGAGCTAGGGATGAAGGCTTCTTGACGCTCTGGTTCGATCTCTTTCAGAATAATGCATTCTACTATGAAATCGACCAGTATTTGAGCTTTAATGGACGGTCGACGTTGAAAGTGAATGTCGAATTCAGTCAACTCAATTGCCTACTTTGCTACCCTGCCCGAGGCATCAGGTCGATGAAGAACCGCCTTGTTTCCGCATCCCTCAGGACTCTGTTTATGTAGTAGATCGGTTTTTGAATTTTTGCTTCTTCTCTAACCAGTATGGCTCCAATAGCTATAGGAGACACGGTGAGATACAGGAACAATTCTTCTCCAGATTCAGGTTTAGCGAGCAGCGGGGGTGAACTGAGGTAGTTCTTCAGTTCTTCGAGAGCTTGCTGACAGTCGGGGGTCCAGCTAAAGTTCTTAGGCTGCTTGAGTACTTGGAAGAAGGGCATGTAGCGCTCCATCGATCTTGATACGAAGCAATTCAGAGCTGTCATCTTGCCTGTGAGGCGTTGGACTTCTTTTATTATTTTTGAGAGAGTCATTTTCTGAATGGCTTTGATCTTCTCTAGGTTGGCCTCGATGTCGCGATTGGATATCATGAATCTTAAGAACTTCCTCGAGGTTACTCCGAAAGCACATTTTGTAGGGTTCAGCTTCATCTTGTACTTCTGGAGGGTACCGAAGGTTTCTTCAAGATCGACAATATGATTTAGTGAAGATCGACTTTTGACCAACATATCATCCACATAGACTTTCATGTTGCGGTCGATCTACTTCTTAAAGATTTTATTGACTAGGCACTAGTATGTTGCACCTGCATTTTTAAGTCCGATGGCATGATCCTGTAACAATAAAAACCACGATCAGTAATAAAAGTAGTTTTTTCCTCATCCTTTGGTGCCATCCGAATTTGATTATAACTGGAGAAGGCATCCATGAAAGTGAGGAGCTCATGGCCTAAAGTTGCGTCCATCAGTTGGTCGATTCTGGACAGTGGATAGCCATCTTTTGGGCAAACTATGTTTAAATCCATAAAGTCTATGCACATCCTCCACTTGCCATTTGCTTTTTTAACCAGGACAACATTTGCGATCCAGATGGGGTAAAGCACTTCACGGATAAATTGCACCTTTAGGAGTTTGTCAACTTCATCCATTATCGTCTTCTGTCTTTTCGGTGCAAAACTGTGTTTCTTCTGCTTCACTAATCGTCGCTTAAGATCTACGTTCAGACGGTGCTTCATAACTTCTGCATCGATTTTGGGCATGTCTGCAGGCGCCCAAGCGAAGACATCAGAGTTTCTTTGCAAAAAGATGACGAGCTACTTTCTGACTTCTCTTTTTAGGCTCGAGTCGATCTTCACTATATGTTCTTCATTCCCATCATTCAGAGGGATCTCCATGAGATCATTGATGGGTTCTCCTCTTTCTTTAGATAAATCGTCATGGGCATCAAGTCCATCCACTGGACAAAGGTCTGCTTGTCTTCCTCCCCATAAAACAATACTGTAGCAGTGCCGAGCTAGCGCCTGGTCTCCTCTGATCTTCCCGACTCCATGCCTAGTCGGGAACTTCATCTTTAGATAGTAAGTAGAAACTACAGTCCGAAGTGCATTCAAACCAAGTCGGCCAAGGATCGCATTGTAGGCAGAAGGGGCTTTAACTATCAAAAAATCAACTTATGCCATAGATTGCTTCGGGTATCGATCGGCCACCACAGGCAACGTTATTAATCCTTCCATCGGCACAGCATCACCTGTGAACCCTATCAACGGGAAATTCATTGAGCCCATCCTATCATCAGGTATGGACATTTTGGAAAAAGCATCATAAAATAAAACATTAGCAGAGTTTCTATTATCAATTAAAACGCGGCGTACATCATAATCAGTAATATTTAAAGTAACTATAACTGCGTCATTGTGCGGAAGTTGAATTTCCTGGGCGTCTTCTTCAGTGAAAGTGATGGGCTCAGTCTGTTGCCTCTTCACTAGCTCGGTCGATCTGCTGGCCTCCCCTTGCTGGTGTCCCCCAGCGATAGTGTTAATGACTCCAAGAGGGGACCGATCTTCTTGGAGCTCGTCCCGCCAAGGTGGTTCAGGTTGTGGTGGGTCTCTCGGATGATCTTCTCTCCTTTTCGGTCGGCGCCTAATGAATCGGTCTAGCCGACCTCTTCTAATCAGCGCCTCGATCTCGTCCTGAAGCTAGATGTATTCTTCAATATCGTGGCCATGGTCACGATGGTAAAGGCAATACTTATTGGGGTTGCACTTGGCCGGGTGAGTTCGCATCTTTTCGGGCTTGGTCAGCTGCTCCCTTATCTCCATCAACACCTGCGTCTTTGAGGCGTTCAAGAGAGCATAGTTGTTTAATTTTTTGAGAAGGGAGTTCCACCAATTCCTCTGATCCGGGCTTCCCTATCAACGAGCTCGAGGAGTTCGGGCTCATCTGCGCTTGGAAGGAGGAGTTTGGGAGCACGGCTGAGCTTCACTCGGCTTTCTTTCAGATGCGGGTCGGTCGGATTCACCCGCTTGCCATTCTCTTGCAGCCTCGTCGTCCTTCAACTTGAAGGCTTCTTCCGTCTGGGCATAATCTTCAGTCCGGGCCAGCATATCAGCAAAATTCCTAGGGTACTTCCTCTCCAGGAAAGATAAAAAATTATTTTTCTGAAGGCCGTCCTTCAGTGCGGCCATAGCTACAGATTGGTCCAGGTTTCGAACCTCCAATGCAGCAGCATTAAAACGGCTGACGTAAGCTCGGATTGACTTTCCTTTCTTCTGCTTTATGTTGAGGGAATTTGAATCTCGTCTTGGATGCCGACTGCTTATAAAATAAGCCGCAAACTGATGGCTCATTTGATCGAAAGAGAAGATCGTATCTGGCTTAAGACTCGAGTACCAGTTTCTTGCTGCTTCCTTCAAGGTAGATGGGAAAGCTCAGCATAGGATGGCATCCGGCACGCCATGAAACAGCATCATCGTCTGAAAGGCCTCCAGATGGTCGACCGGATCAAAAGTTCCGTCATAGGTCTCGAATTGGGGGAGCTTGAAGCTCGGCGGGACAGATTCTTGCATGATTTTGATAGAGAAAGGAGGGTCGATGCAGATATCATCATGGTGAGCCGAGGCGGCATGACGGAGCTCCTCAATCCGTCGATTCATGTCTTGAAGTTTTTGGTCGAGAGTATCATCTCGACCGTGGATCTTCGAAGGTCGCCGACTGTAGATGGAAAAAATTTCCTCTTCTCTCCTCTGGAGAAGAATCATGATCGAAACAGGGGCTCCTTGCTCTCTGCTTCCTCTTCCCGGAGACAACGGGTCTGCTGATCTAGGTTGCCCTTCTTGGTGCTGGATCCTGAAGCTTCGGCTGGGTTTTTTCTGGTCGGGCCATCGTTGGTGGTCGCTGTATGGCCTGCACCATTTCGGTGAGGCCTCGAACCTACTGCATTAGCAGATTAAATTGCTCCAGATCCACCATGACCGTTGGTGGAGGTTGGGGAGTGGATGATGGAGTCGGAACGGACAGATTCGGCTCAGATCTGGCGGCAGAAGCGGTAGACCGCCGGGTCATCGTCTTTTTTGGAGATATTCTTTGGAGCAAGAAAAGATCAAACATAAGTGGATTCGAGAAATTAAGAGAGAAAGGAAGGCAAACAAGATCGACTGGGCACATCTTTTAGAACAAGGGCTTAGAGGCCCTTCCTCTAGCATCAATCCTGTTGGTGCGGAAATCCGTGAGGATGCTGGAGATGGCTGGAGTGGAGAAGGTGAGGCCGCCGATGGAACTTGCAAAACAAAGTCCAAACCGGAGGTGGGTGGCTCCAGCAGGATCCTCCGATACTCAAGTTAATTTTTTGGCCAACTGGAATGGAGTGCTTAGGAAAATAAGAAGCAAAGTGACGGAAAGGAGAAGAGAGCTTAGAAGAATTGTATCTAGAGGGTCCCTTTTATAGACGGACTGCTCAGGCCACGTGGAGTTTGTTACGAAGGGTAGTGTTCGTTGTCGCGACTTGCTAGTAGTGTCTGTTGTCGTGACGTGCCAGCGCATTGGGGATTAATAGTCGATGTTTGGGTGGGGTAGGCGTTGATGGCGAGAAGCTTCAAGTCGCAATAGCTCCAGGGAAGTTCGGGCTCTTTTGGAGTCGTCTGCATGTATAATGGTTCACATTGAGTGGGTAGCCGAGTTCATGTGGACGACAAGGTTCTTCCGGACGACCGCGAGGAGGTCGGTCGGAAGAAGGTCGGCTATAGGAGATCGGCCGAAAGGAGGTCGACTGTAGGAAGTTCGTTCAAAAGGAGCTCGACTAGAGGAGGTCGTTCGGAAGGAGTTCGTCCGAAAGGAGCGCGGCTGGCGAAGGTCGTCCGGAAGGAGTTCGTCTGAAAGTAGCGCAGCCGACAGAGTTCGTCCAGAAGGAGCGCGACTGGCGGAGTTCGTCTGGGGGGAGCTCATCCAAAAGGAATGTGGCTGGACCTCAATCCCGTTATTCACTTTTAGCTAGAGGAAAAGGCCAGAATAATAGTAATACTCCTTCACCGCTCAAGATTGTATCGCCGAACTTCCGTGCACTTTCAGAAAGTTCTACAGCATGAATTCGTCATTGAGGAGGTCGGCGAATCCAACAAGGAAAAGGTCGGCGACCAAGGACTTCGGGTAGGAACTTCGGCGGAAGCCATTTTACCCCTAACACTGTCCTTGAATGAAAAGGATAATGGACATTAGATTTTGAAAATCCTTTGTAACAAGTTGAATTTTGTATTCCCATTTTTATTGCTGTGCCTTGATTAAGTTTAATAATTTTTGGACATTCTGAAAAATTGGACAAATCCACAAATGTTGGCAATCAAATCTACTAGAAGAAAGAGATATGGATGGATGTGTATTTTTTGATTCTATTTTTGGATCTCTACTTTTCTGTTATTTCGCTCATTAGGCAAGAATTAGAAAGGTTTGACTCATGGGTGTAGACAAGAAGAAACTAGAAGACATTGGGATTTCCTATGTCATATTCTTCCTTTGTCATGACATCAAGGAAAACCATCCTTCTGTGGAACTGTGGTTGCCAAGGACTTGGCTGAGTTGTTGAAGTGAGCAACTTGATTGGCATTGGAAGTGCCAGGCCATTTGTTTCCACCAAATAAAATATACATTTGCACATATGGTGGAGCTACTTACAATAGGAAAATCTGTATGGTAGATGAGAAAGCTGCACGGAATAAGTTGAACACCATTTTGAAAGGAATGTTTCATCTGGCCGGTAGTAAAACTACTCTTCAGGATATATCATTGATATCAAGGAGGTGCAAGTGTTAAACTGTTAATAAATAAGAAATTTCTTGTAGAATGTCATGAGGTCATGTTTATATCTGAGATGGTGCAGGCAGCAAAATGTGGGAATCCTGGATGCAGGCTGACATGGCAAATTTCTTACATTAGCATTGAGCGTCTCTGCAGATATTGGAGAAGCTCAGAAGGCAAACCACCACTGATATTACGTGATCCTGTTTCTTCTTGAGTGGTATTTTGCTGCTAGTGTTATATATTTGATTTTTTTGATAAAAAATTGACATTTAAGAAAAGTTCCTTTGGGTGTACTTCAGTTGCCTATGATGCTTGCCTTTGATGATAACCATAGGCATGAGCTGCAGCAACATTTGCGCACTAGGTTCACAGTTGTCTGAGTTGTTGTTGGGAACGATGATTGTGCCATAATGCTAATCCAAATGTTCACCTCCTAATCTATATACTTGAGATGATTTAGCTTTGTTAAATTCTTTATAGTACTTATTATTTTCTGAACTTCTCTAGAAAAATAAGAAAAAAGGGAGAACAATTTGAATGTTGTTAAATAACCTATTTGATGTAGTGAACATTATCTTTTCTCCTTTTCTTACAATTTATTTTTTAAAACCTCCAATTACTGAGACATTGCTTCAAGATGTTTTGGAGAACTATCAGAAATATCTGGATTTACACATTATTTTTCATTAAAAAATGCTTATTCTATTTTATTTTTTTTGTTATGGATATACACATCATCTCATTGATATCACCTAAGGATGTTTATCTTCTGTTCTATTCAAGGATGATATTTGCCAAACTATCTACTTATTGTAGTTTGCCAGTCATGTATGTCTACTTAATATCCATTGTACCGATCCTTGGCATCCTCGCGACACTTCAAGAGTTAGCTGCGGAGGACTTATGTAATCTCTTAACAAACTGTTGATCAAAGTGAATGTTTATTGGCTAAACCCAGCCCAAAAAAATAAAGAGAAAAGGGAAAGAATATAAAAGGTAAAAAAGCTTACCATTTACTAGAAATGTCAGTTTAAGGATCACTTTGAAATGTTCTGAAACATTTTTTCATCTTTTTTGGAATTATGCCTTTCCTGTTTTGTCCAAAGTTGTGATTTCTATTGCAGACTTTGTGGTTGAGCTTAAATGTGACCGTTCATTGATATTACCTCGTTCTTGATAATGCTTACTGTTAATGATATGAAATAGTTCATCTGTGGCAAAATCTTTTAAAAGAAGATTTATTTTTGCTTCGGTTATTGGCAAAGGAGGACATGCCACAATGTTAATTTGTGGCTTGGCTTCTTGAGTGCAGATACTAATTAAGTATATAAATTGGATTCTCATGTTTTTCCAAAAATATTTTCAAAAAACACATTTCTATAAGGATTGTGGGGAAGAAAAAGAAAAGAAGGTATTGTCATCATTGTTGGAGGTAGAATGTTGTAAGTCAACTGGGCAGTTGAATTTAGGAGATGGAGATTCCAGCTTGAAGATCCAACCAATTGAATGTAATCTACAATGTACTGCTTTTAAATTGTTTAAAACCAAAATTTATATGTTTTGGAGATTTCACACCTACACAACAAGTTGTCTCACGATGAATGATACAAATAGAACTGGTGTCCTAAAATGCATCATAGGCCACAGAAATTAGGAACCTGAATTACTGACATTGATCAAAGCATCTTAAGATATACACAAACTAAATTTCAACTATTTTTGATGTTCCTTACCTATAAAACAAATAAAAACATTATCCATTTTCAATAATTGATGCATATGCAAGGTATCTCCAACATAAATTACTTCTGGTTTGCAGGTAGCTTTCTGAAGGTAGTACATCTGATTCAATGGATCTGATCCTTGTTTTGGCACCTCATCTTCGGATGTATCTATTTGGATTTGGTCTGAGATTTCATTGACCTTACTATAGTCTCAATGTTGCTGTGATCAGGATTGAATAGTAAATCATAGATGGGTTAGATTGGATTGAATCGTGAATCATGCAGAAAATAGTAAGATTTTCTTCTATCCATCATCTTTTTAAAATATAAAATAAATTTGGAAATAGAAATATGATTATAAAGTAAATGAATGAAGAATAAAAGGCTGCACATATAAAAACTCTTGTTTCCACCATCATAAGCTTATATAGCATTTCTAACAAAATAAACATTCTCCTGGTTATGCAAGATATTTTATATACTACCCATCAACTCAGTTGTCCTTTAGGTAGTGATTAGAAAATATGACAATGTGGTTTTGGCTTATGGTTGCAAAAATAAGAACATTTACTCCAAATATACATTTTTAATTCCATTAACTTCAACCACATGCATACTAATTTTAGTAGTCAAGACTTATTTAGTGATAATTAATCTATAAGATGTAGTCAAGTAAATTATAAAATTGTATTGCTCTATGATTTAATATGTATATTGCAAGATCAAAAATGGTTCTTGTGATCCAAGGGACTGTGTAGTCCATGATATAGATCTAGACCCTATGATCCTAACCCATCCTTTGATCTAGATCTTGTGATCTAAGGCATCCAGATCCAGGAATTAGATTGAGATTTTTATGGCCATTTTTTATCTGGATCATAACATTTTGGGATCATCAATCATAAGATTTTAATTTAGATTAAGGAAGTATTTGAAAAATATATTGTTTTAGTCTCCGATTTTTTTTCCATAATCTCTACTATTATTATATAAAATGACATATCATTTAATACTGGTGAAATACATTTGAGGTTTTTTCTTCAGATATCTTTACCTCAGGAGTGATATATCATATATATCAGCTCATGATTGTACTCAATTTGAGGTATCTGTCTGAGCTATTTTATAGTAATTAATGACAATTATTGAATTCTTATATTGAAATTGAGAACTCTTTATTTTGTTTTTGACTCAAATACTGCACTGCTGTATTTGGTCTGAAGTTATTTTCTCATGTTGATTTTAGCAGTTTTCATAAATGTTCTGTTGCTGATTATGTTATAAATTTTGGCCATTGACGATGTCATCAGGCATGATCCTGAACATCATTGAGCATTGGGTTTGCTTTTCCTGGTTGTTGTTGGAATGGCAGATGTGCCATACTTCATATTTGAGGCCTAAATTAAGTGTGTATCAACTTCATCACTAAGCTTGAGTGCCAACTCTTTGGTAAGAAGCTTGAATGTCCTATAATGCCCACCTTTAACTGCAACTAGTTCAACCATCATTTGCCTTTCTTTCCAAGCAAATTCTTTCGAGATGCAGATTTTAGATTTCAAGTTTTGCTTCATGAAAATGTTGTCTTGCTTAAGATTTGGAAAATTGCCAGCTATGTAAACATTTTTCTTGTCTGAATGTTTACTGTGGCATATTTCTAGAGTCATATCCTCCTTGAAATTGCACATTCCATCCATGTCAATGAAAATATGAAATAAGTTAACATCGTTACTTTCATACTTGTAGTCATTTCCTTAAATTGATTATGTATTCCATGTTGAAAATTTGGTTACTGGAGTAATTTAACCATCTTCTTCCATCAATTTTATATCTCTCTGTGATGTGTGCTGAAGTGTTCTGATGCTCTTTTTTGGACTAATGTTTTTGAAATGGTAGATCGTATGTCAATTCTTTGTGAAATTAATTTGCTGTAAGGCTAACCTTTGATGATGAGATTGGGCATGAGCTTCGAGAACATTTGCTCATCAGAATTATTTTTTGCCTGTGCTGTTCTTGGAAAGGATTAGTATGCCATAATTCTAAAATGAAGCCTGAGCTTTATGCACACGCAATCTAATAGACCATTCTTTCCTTTACACAGCAGAGCTAAAAGTGGAAGCACAAACGTCCTATAATGACCATTCATCATGGTCGGTCGAACCTCATTCTTTGAACATTGTAAAGCACATCATTGCTAGATGCAGGTTTAAAGCTGTTCAATGGAAGTCTCAGCTATGTTACAGATTTGAGGAAAGCAGTTGAATTGTGTGGCCTTAGACATTGTCATCACCTGAAAGATTTTTACATATTGTTCTTCATCGAAAAATCCCCTTTTTTTTTATTTACAAAACTACCTTCTTGTATTGATAAAATAAGTTTTGTGGTTTCGTTAATATTCTCATGTGGTTTATAACATTGTTGCTTACCACCTGAGAAACAAAAACACTAAATTTGTTATTTTTTATTTTTTATTTTTCACTTCAAGGCAAATTTCTTCCACTTATTTTCATGTTACCTCGTTAATGAAACAAATAAATCTGCCTCGTTTCCTGCTTTAATCGTTTCTGATTTTGCTCATGCATTTTGGTACTAGAGTTTGCTTGTCACCCATTTGAAGTCCGCCTTAAATATTTTGTTGGACCTTGTGGGTTTTTTTTAAAAAAAAAATTATGTTAATAATGTGCAAAGCCCAGTTATTCTAAATACTATTTTCGCATTCAATCCAGGGCATTGGGTCGGCTATGACCAAAATTGCTCAGCAATTGAAGTTGCGGCAACTCCAGCAACTTTTATTTTGTCTGGTTGCATGCAGGTTCAGCTGCTGGTATTTGAGAGGTGGCAGAAAGCAAATGAGCAGAGGAAGATGTGTTTTCTTTTGATTTTTCTTTTTCAGGTGAGGTTGGTGTTTGTCTTTAGATAAAAAGAGAGGTAAGCACCATCCAGCGCTTCATATCATTAAGTATTTGATAGCCACCTAGTTACAGGAGACCCAGTAGAAGAAGGTTGGGTTGTTACAGAAGGTTGGACTGGCTGTTACTGCTTGGTCTGTGGTCTTGGTGTTGGTTGTTGTTATTAAAATGCAAGATTGTATTTAAGTATTAAATTTCCAAATATAGCAACGTTGGAAGCACGGACCTTTCAAATAGGATTTCCTGTCTATATTTAGTAACATATTGGACAGGATACTTGGATATGCTTGGGATGTGTCAGATATTTATGCCTTCCCCAGTATGCTACCAGGGCGTAAGATCCAAGGTATCACAAAGTCCAAAGAGAAAAATAGCAATTCGCCCAGCCCTCACTGCTGAATCTGAGTCAGCTGTAACCACAATAAATGTTTTTGGCCATCTGCGGTAAATGTTTTGAATTATTGATCGTCGGTTGTACATTTGAAGGGCTATTTATCATATCATTACAAGCTTTTTCTGGTCCTTTCTCCCAACTTTCATCCTTGTTGCCCTGGGTCTTTCTATCCTCTTCCAAACCCTTTGAAAGAAAATCCAAGTTAACGAGGTGAAAATATGTTTCTAAGGGCAGACAAGAATTAACCACAAAGAGTGGCTGGTTTCTTTGCTATAATTTGTGGTGCCTTTGTATGCAAACATTTCTGTGTAACTTGACTGCAATATATTTGGATCACCATTTAGCATTACGTGGTGACGTTGGAGTCGGTTGTATGTTGTAGCACATGGCTAAAGATCAGCATGATCCCTTCCAATTAGGTGGCTCTAGATCACAGCCGAACTAAACCCTGGTTCCCACTTCTAAGAACCCTTGTTCTACTTAACGAAGAGCTCAATCAGATTTTTGAAGTCTGATTTCCTTTAGAGCTTAGTTTGTGTTGTGAAAAAATACAATCAAGAAATAATAACTTTTTTTTAAAAAAAAATTTCTCGTTTTGTAATTAAATAAGATATCATTATAATTCATCTAGTAATAATAATTTTCACAACCTTATCGAATAATTTATAGACAAAATAATCAAGCAACACGACACCATAATTTTTAATATAAAAAATCTTCAATGTGAAAAAAAATTTATGAAATTTAGTCCAGTCAAAATTTTTTACTATTTAAAATAATAAAATTATAATAGATCTTTTCTAGATTAATTAGTTAATTAGAGGATATATAAGTATCATCAATATTAAATCTTGATTTTCATAATAAAAATAATTATTATTAATAAAATAGATTGTTATAATAAATAGATAAGTAAAGGATAAATCTCATGAATTTTAGATGTTTGAAATATTTTTTTTAAAAGATTTTTAATCAATTTATGGCTGTCGGCGATTTTTTTTTTTAAAAAATGTTCTTTCTTCTTCAATTTTTTTTTTCCCGCCGCCTTGTTAATCAGGGCAAACACCTTTTGAATTTTTGTTGTAAGAGATGTGGTCCCACATGAACAGTTAGTTGGTACATGTGACGGGACAAGACGATGATTTTAGTGTTGTTTTGATATATAAAATTGTTGATGTACTAATTTTTATTTTACGCAATTATGGAGAAAAGTCAGGAAGTAATTTTAAATAAATTCCTGATATTGCCCTTTTCTTGGAACAAATGAATTATATGTGATGAACCGTCATCGCCTCGAAGCCGAAGCTTTTCTCCATTTTCCTTGTAGGGTTTGCTAATGAGTACCCTCGAGGCTTTCGTTAAGAGCTTTTACTACTTCTTAGAAATAGCAAAACATCGTAATTTATATAATATTAAAAATAAAAAAATTATTTTTTATTAAAAAATTATATTTATTATATTTTTTATAATTTTTTTTTTTTAATATCATATGAATCAAAATATTTAGCTATTTTCAAAAAATATTAAATGCTCCCTACTATCTTTTTTTTTTTTATCTCATCTCTCAGCATAAATTTTAAACAATAGCATTTAACATGATGGAATCTGCACGGCAACCGGTTTTATTTATATGCAAGAGCAAATCATTGGCCTCATCAATCAACCTCGTTACATCAGTCCTCTCTCCATCATGGTATAAATAACAACACTTAAGAACTTTGTGAAGCATACCGCTAGAGATTTTAGGCTGCTTCAGTTTAACCAACTTGGAATAATCCGTTGATTGTGAAGGAGACAATGTTTAGGTTAACTTCAAAGATTATGTTGTTATATTCAAAGGCTTGGGGATGTGCTTACTGAAAGGTTTGCACCATTGCGGAGGCATTAGCTATTATAGGACTCCAAGCGTTAAAAAAGTTCAAATGGCTCTATTCCTGACATGCCTGATTAATGCCCCATGTTTACTTTCGAAAAAGCTCGCCTACCTACAAAACCATCTATTATTTATAACCATTTTAAAATCTCTCTTAAACCATAAGTTAACCCCTTGCCAGTGAAGGTGTATCACTCCATGCATTCCATAATAGTCACCTAGACTTCAGTGAATTGGGACTTATCCTACTCTTTGTTTAGCAATTAGAGATCAAGACTTGCTTTAGTATTGGAGAAGGTAAGATGTTATACATTTCAATTCATACACAATATCAGTTTTAAGATTAGATCGCACCAGTCACATATTTCATCAAAAAAAAAAAAAAAAAAAGTTGCATACATTTATTAATTCTCTAATGCTAAGTTGTGGATCCCTTTAAGAAACCTACACTAAGAAATTGTCCATAACTGGTAGAAATCACACTAGCATATTGCATTTAATTGGTGGCTTGGTTGTTTGTAATTTTACCAAAGAAAAATATTTCTAAAACGTAATTCTAAGTAGAACAATTTCTATGAAAACGAGGGGGTTTGATTTTCAACAAAATTTATTCACTGCTTCATGACCTTTATATTTTCAAAAAAATATTTTAGTGCAAAAAAAAAAATAAAAAATTTGCCAATGTACAATAAAGCGGATGGTGGGCAACAAAGTGACCAAGGGGCATAATGTAGCCAATAGCAGGTGCTCTAGCAGATGTTATGAATCTGAAGCGAGCCATTAAAACATATCACCATTTTTTGTCATTATTATTTGATATCAACTTCATAAAAAATGAAAGAAAAATAACAAATCTATAGAACATCACAATCTACCATCATGCATTATTTGCATGGTAAGTTATATATTCATATGTATAATTCAATGATTAGGACATGTATTATTCTTAATAGACTATTTACATCACATGATCCAAAGACATATCACCAACACTTAACATAACCTTCATCCAATGGCATCTTCTTTTTAAAAGGTTCAATAGAGCTCTTCCCCTACCTGGTAAGAAATATTGCGCCCTGACAGCCAGGGACCACTGGCTTATAATATTTCATTCCAAAATTGAGGGTATCACAAAATGGTAAGTGGGGACCCCATCATGGAATTCTTGGCTACATCATGTTGGGAAATTTCTGTATGGCACGGTAACTTTTAGACCGTTTGGATGTGTCCGTTTGGATGTGAACAATGCACCCAAAAAGGCAGTACCTTCTGCTACGACTTGAAGAACTTTCCCATCATCAACAGTCTCTTTAAATAACATGCTATATCACATTATAAGACTAGAATAACGGGCTCATTTTCGAGAAAACAAGACCAACAGTTTCACGACAATGTTGCTCTAGATCGGCTTTTTTAGCTTGGGTGGTCTCACTCAAATTAAAAACTTAAAAAAAAAACACATAAATTTTAACTTTGAATTAATAAGGATTAGTAATCACAAAAACACTTTAGGCATGTAATAAAATCAAGTTTGTTGGTGCAAACCAAACCTAATCGGCTCTTAAACAAACCAACAAAATCAAATCTCATGCAACACGATCAAGAGGCGATTAAGTGTAGATTGTGGACATCCATATGAAAACCCATCAGCATGATCTTCTCTTTTTCTATTTTTTCTTTATTAAGAGGGATCCATGTGGTGCATGGTATATCTTTCCATATTGATCCAGCATTCCTTTGATCCGTTAGCATTATGTGGTGCATGGTATATCTTTTCCAGTCGATATAGAATTTAACACATACTTGTATGAATTCTCATGTACTTCTATTTAAGGCATAATATTCTCATCGGATAAAAGATTCAAATTTATTTAAATTCAATCATAAATACGGTTTATAATTAATATAAATGAGACTATATTGCAATGTTTCTTAATATATATGAATTATTGATTAAGTCCCAGATACTATTTATAATAATGTAGGATGTTATCTAAAAAAAATAATCATGAATTTTATTAGAATTTTTTATTTCTATATAAATATTCAAGAGTTATCTAATATATAATCGATATAGGATTAAATATTCACGTCATTAAATCCTCGCGGTCTTAAGATTACGACACATGTAGATGCTTTACGAGCAGCAGGATGGCAAACCTAGGCACCAGTAATTTTGCACTGCTTGCCATGTGGCAGAAGCATGATTGGCATGGTGATTCCCCCCATTTGGTAGGGCCGTTGCCCTCCAAATGAGGAAAGCTGGTGAGAGATATTTGTTAAAAATATTGTTCATTAAAGCTTTCTCCAATAAAGTTTTGTTGCACCCTTTCCTGACATCAGCCCAAGCGTGTTATTTTTTCCTGAGACTGTGGTCCTCCAACGCACCGCATGTGCGCCAGGGGAATAAATAAAGGAAGCATGGTTGGTGCCCCTGCTTTATAATTTCTTTTATAATAATTTTTTTCCACTAATGAACTCTTGAAAGCTGATCGGATGGACCACACGGCTTACAGCACGTCACACATGACAGCCCATTATCTTCTGACACGTGCACCCTCATGGTGGGGTCCTCAACTTGCAGGCTTTTTAGTTTGATAATTTGATGTAATTCCTTTCTTGTACTCAACTGAGGACTAAATCTTCATCAGGAGGATGGCCGTTTAACGGTCATTTACATCCCCAGTTGATTGTTGCAGTTGGCTTCAGCAGGTGTACAGCTCCAAATGCATTATTATTTTATCAAATTTTAATTCTATAAATAAGTATAATAAAAATTAATGATACTTTTAAGTCTCAAAAGGATAGGAAAGAAGTTAGAATGTTAGTTTCGGAAGACTAAAATAGGTATGATCCTAAGGCTATAATCGATTTGATTCTATGATGGAGGTTCACAGTCACAAGATCCTGATTTGTGCGTCTCAGGGAGGCTAATTTAAGTTTGGATTAAATTTGAGTCCATAAAGTTGAGTACACGGCCAAATCATAAGTGTATATGGTTTGGATGAGTATATTTGGATTGAGTTAATCTAAAAAATTTTTTACAGATTAAATTTTGATTCATATATATATATATATATATATATATACTTTAAACCTTAAGAGAGAAATTAATACAATCATTATCTTCTTCTTCTTCTTCTTCTTCTTCTTCTTCTTCTTCTTTTCGTGCTAAGGTGTCCGGGGGCACGCCTCCAAGATAAGAGGCGCGCCCCATCTCTCCCGCATGAACAATTTTTTCTTCAGCCGCAATAAGATGTCAAGGGATCCTATATAATAGTTGGTATTAGAGCCTCCTTGAGGACGCGTGAAGGAAGAAGGATGAGTTGAGATCCAACGCACGAAACAGGGGATGCTCTTCAAAAGGGAGAAGCACCGGTGGATAGAAAAGGTTTTGGGGCCGGCTAGGCCCCTTTCTTCCTCCTAAATTTGCGGCTGATTCGGCGATTGCAGCAAACAGAGGCCGATCCCGGCATCTGGTGGCAGATTCTGATGATCAGGCGGCCAAGCACGACGTGCAAAGGTGGAAACAACCCGTGCAACTTTCCATGGGTGGTGGCGCGTGTGCAGGACAATGGAGTTTCGGAAGGGGCCTGCGACACGGCGGACCTATGGTGGTGATGGGATCTTGCGATGGGTGGTTGCCGGACGCTGATGAGGATGCCGACGAGTGATGAGACGACATGAGAGATCTGAGAACCAAGAAGGTTGGGGAGCCGGTCGGGGAGACGGCGGGAGCAACATAGATCTAGACAAGGATCTTTCCCTTCCATGTGCCGCCAGCATCAATGCCATTGATTAGGATGCGGCGATCGACCAGGGTGTTCATCTCCAAGGCTAGCAGCAGTGGAGAAGGGGAACCCATGGAGAGGGTTCTCTACTCCAGGAAGCACCTCACAGTATCGGAGCAGGTCTAGGGGAACAAGGTGGATGATAGAAACAGCAACAAGGTCCGATGGTTGCGGTTGCTTGGTGGGATGCTAATCTGGCGGTGGTGGTGCACATACAGCGAGTAGCGACAGCATGCTACAGTGGCACATGGATCTGGCAGTGGTGCGCATACAGCAAGCAACGACCGTGATTGAGATGCAAAGACAGGCAGTACAGTATTGGGTTGTTGACTTCGAGGACTTCACATGAGATGGACTCCAGTTTTAAGTGTAGCACCAAATAGAGCTAGCTTTACAAATAGAGAAGAAATTTGGTACAAATTTAGAACAGAGGGGTGCAGGATGCTCGATATCCTAGCACTAATGCCGATGTTGCACAATTTCAGATAGAGTAGTATGTGTAAGTGGATAGGCATTGATCTAAAAAGACTATGTCAAGGTATGCAGTGAGTACTGGTATAAAAATGCGGGTTCTTCAGAAAAGTTCAGAAAAAGTGATGTAGTTGCCAAGCAGAATGGATTCTATAATTTTCAAAATGATGTAAAGGAGCAAACTAAAATTTTCAACAGTGAAGGTAGTCATCCCAAAGGTCTCTAAGGATCTGCAGCAGTTGAAGAGAATTAGCGAAGATGTTAGAGTTTGCACAGAGAGTTGTCTGAGTGCGTTGCAGAGCATAGATTGGTGTTGCAACCACAAGATCAAAGGAGGAGGACATTAGTTCGAGGCTAAGAAATATGGTAGAGCATAAGTCTCAAGGGTTGTGAACATAGTTCGATGTTGCAGCTAAGAAGGCGAGATGATTTTAAGGGGATGGTATTAGCTTTGGAGGTAGCAGGATAGTGCAGATGGTTCACGTGGGGTTTGTCAACGCTTATGGACAACAAGATGGAGATTGTAAGGATTAGTGATGCTCTTAAGCCTTGAAAGGCCATGAGATGAGTCAGGATATTAACTCCAAAAGATTAGAATAGGTGTGGTCCTAAGACTAGGACGGATTTGATCCTAGGATGGAGGTTCAGCTCTCCACGATCATAAGGCCCTGATTTGTGGGTCTCATGAGGGCTAATCCAAGTTTGGACCAGATGTGGATCCATGGGATCAAGTGCATGATCAGACCATGAGTGTACATGGGTTTGGATGAGTGCATTCGGATTGGGTTAGCCTAAAAAGTTTTTTACGAGTTGAATTTTGATCCATATATAGGTATATATATACATATATACTCTAAACCCTAAGAGAAAAATCAATATAACCGTTTTCTCCTATATTTCTCTCTCTCTTTGGTCTTTCACATGCTAAGGTGCTCTAGGGGGCACACCTCCAAGCAAAGATATAGGAGACGCACCCCATCTCTCCTACATGAATGTTCTTTCTTCAGCTACAACAAGACATCAAGGAATCCTACACAACAATAAGCACATTTAATTAAGAACTTGCAACAACACAAAGGACTCATTTAGTTCTCAGGAGAGATATTATCTCTGGCCAAGGTTGCTTCTCGGAAGAGATCTTATCTCTAGTCGAGGTTGTCTCTCGGAAGAGATCTTATCTCTAGCCGAGGTTGTCGCTCGGGAGAGATCTTATCTCTGACCAAGGTTGCTTCTCAGGAGAGATCTTATCTCTAGCCAAGGTTGTCGCTCGGGAGAGATCTTATCTCTGACCGAGGTTGTCACTCGGGAGAGATCTTGATCTTTGGCCGAGGTTGCTTCTCGGGAGAGATCTTATCTCTAGCCAAGATTGTCATTCGGGAGAGATCTTATCTCTGACCGAGGTTGTCGCTTGGGAGAGATCTTATCTCTGACCGAGGTTGCTTCTCGGGAGAGATCTTATCTCTAGCGAAGGTCGCCGCTCGGAGAGATCTTATCTCTGACCGAGGTTGTCGCTCGAGAGAGATCTTATCTCTGGTCGAGGTTGCTTCTCGGGAGAAATCTTATCTCTAGTCGAGATTGTTGCTCAGGAGAGATCTTATCTCTGGCCGAGGTTGTCGCTCGAGAGAGATCTTATCTGGCGAGGTTGTCGCAGTCGCTCGAGAGAGATCTTATCTCTAGCTGAGGTTGTTTTTTGGGAGAGATCTTATCTCTGACGGAGGTTGTCGCGGTCGCTCAGGAGAGATCTTATCTCTAGCCGAGGTTGTTTCTCGGGAGAGATCTTATCTCTAGCCGAGGTTGTTTCTCGAAAGAGATCTTATCTCTGGCCGAGGTTATCGCAGTCGCTCAGGAGAGATCTTATCTCTAATCGAGATTGTCGGTCGAGAGAGATCTTATCTCTGGCCGAGGTTGCCCGTGTTAGGACAAGGTTCTCCTCCTGTTCCTAACACGGCAACTATTAACTGCTTCTTTTCTTATCATCATATAGTTTTTACACCCAGAAACAGTATATTATTGAAAGGGAAGAACTTTATTGAAAGAAAGTTACTGGCAATGCATTTCCGAATTCTTTGTGTTTTAAGATCGTGGTAGCGTTGTTCCTCCGCGTTTCTTCATGCGGACGACTTTTTCTATCTCATGCTGGCCTCCTCAATTTGGAGCATACTTCTCTTGGCTTTGACGCTAGGAGGTGATGAGTCGTCGATGTACCAAGCTCCTTCCTGGGGTAACATTGATGACGTCGTGAGGCAGCCGACCTTATCGTTTCTTGTTATGGTAGCACCCTTGGCCGATCTTCAGGCTGGCATTGAAGGAATTTATCCAGCCGCCTCTTTCTAACGAGCTCCTCAATTTTGTCTCGAAGCTGGATGCATTCCTCAGTGTCGTGACCGTGGTCGCGATGGTAGAGGCAGTACTTGATTCGATCACGCTTGTTTGGGAGAGACCGTAATCCTTCTGGTTTTGGCAGTTGGTTCTTTAACTTCAAAGAAAATCTGAGTTTGAGGAGCATTAAGGGGGGCGTAGTCACGGAACCTTTTGGAAGGAGGGCTTCTTCACGCCCCTCTGTCGGAACTTCCTTGAAGGCAATCTCGAGGAGTTCGGGCCTGCCTGCTCCCGGAGGGAGTCCGTGATCACGGTCGAACTTCGTTCGGCTCTCCATCGTCTGTCAGCCGCTCCCTTAAGGCTTCTTCGTCCTTCAACTTGAAGGCTTCTTCCGCACGGACATATCTCTCGGCCCGAGCCAGCAGATCGGCGAAGTCTCTGGGATACTTTTTTTCCAGGGAGAACAGCAAGTCATTTTTCTGAAGACCGCCCTTGAGTGCGGCCATCGCAACAAATTGGTCTAAGTCTCGGACCTCCAATGCCGCGGTGTTAAATCGGGTGACGTAAGCCCGGATGGATTCTCCTTACTTCTGCTTGACATTCATCAGGGAATCCGAACGTCGATGCTGAAATTGGCTGCTGATGAAGTGAGCCGCGAACTGACTGCTCATCTGATCAAAAGAGAAGATCGTACTCGGCTTCAACGTCGAGTACCAGTTTCTCGCTGCTTCCTTTAAGATAGATGGGAAGGCTCGGCACAGCATGGCATCTGAAGCACCGTGGAGTAGCATCATGGTCCAGAAGGCTTCCAGATGATCAATCGGATCAGAGGTTCCATCGTAGCTTTCAAATTGAGGGAGCTTGAAGTTTGGTGGGATGGACTCTTGCATAATCTGGAGGAAGAAAGGAAGATCAGCACGGACGTCAGCATGATGAGCCAGGGTGACGTGGCCGAGCTCTTCAATCTGTCGGTCCATCTCCCATAGTTTGTGATCAAAGGCGTTGTCCTGGTCGCAGATCTTGGGGGACTTCCGGCTACAAACGGAAAAGGTCTCCTCCAGAGGAGAACCATGATCTGAACACGGATCCTCGACTTTCTATTTTTCTTTCCAAGGGACGACGGGCACATCGGCCTGAGTACCCTTCTTTGGGGCCGATTTTCGACATCCGGATGGCAGATTTTCTGATGGAGTCGCCATCGGAGGCTGTTGCATGGCCCGCATTGCATCCGTGAGGCCACGGACCTATCGGACGAGTAGGTTGAACTGCTCCATATTTACCGCGGGTACAGGTGGAACCTGAGTTGCCAGGACTGAAGCAGGAGCAGACGGATCTGGATGGGATCGGGATGCGGAGGCCGTCGATCGTCGAGTCGAGGCTCTCCTAGGAGGCATTTTCTCTTTGGAAAAGAACTCTAAGAGGAGAGATCTCCGGAGAGGGAAGCGGGAAATCGTCGTCGAGCACTCCTTTAAGAACAAGAAAACCTCGAAGGTTCGAGCCCTTCCTCCAGTGCCAATCTGTTGACGCAGAATTTGATCGTCGCCAAAATTAGCTGGAGCGGAGGTGGACGAGGTCGTCGTTGGGGACCTACAAAATAAAATCCCGTCCAGAGCCGGTGCAGGGTGGCTCCGACAGGACCCTCCGACGATCAAGCTCTGGCCAATAGGAATGGAGTGCTCGGGAATGAGTTCCACAGAGCTTAGAGAAGAAGAGAAGAGCTTAGAGCTTAGAGATCAGAGGTTCGGTTAGCATATCTAGAGGGTCCATTTTATAGTGGAGCTTGATGGTGACAGCTATAGCCGCATGCTGGCAGGCCGCTCGAGGTCCGACGTAGTCAGTCTCACGAAAAGATGCCATCTGCAGCGGGTTGATGGTGATAGCCATCGTCGCCTGATAGTGGATCGCTGTCGCTTGCGGCGGACTGATGGTGATGGCTGTAGCTGTCTTCGTACTAAGCCGCTCGGGATCGAATGAAGGGTTGAAGGACTTTGATGTGTACCCATTTCGGAAGAGTTCGGACTCCTGAAGAGGGAGCTCAGAAGGACTTCGGCTCTCATAGGTGTCTGGCTGGAGGTGAGCGGCTAAGGCCCGGTCGCTGGAGAGTTCGGTAGGAGCTCGGTCGATCGAAGGGGATGTCTGGGAGGAGTCCGACTGGAGAAATCCGACTCCTGAAGAAGTCCGACCAAAGAGGAAGCTTGGAGGAGGTTCAGCTCTTGTAGATGTCTGGCTGGAGGAGTGCAGCTAAGGCTCGACCGCTGGGGAGTCTGGCCGGAGGACGACCGCCAAGGAGTTCGGCTGAGGGACGACTGCTGAGGAGTTCGACCGCTGGAAGTCCAAAGGAGCTCGGCCGACTGAAGGGATGGCCGCTGAGTAGTTCGGCCGGCTGTAAGAGTTCGGTTAAGATCCATCCGCTAAAGCTCTTCCATGACTACTGATTGCATTAGACTGAGCATCGAACTAGACTTCGATAGAAGCGGGGTTTATCCCCAACAATAATATAATATAATATTAATATTATCATAATATTTATATAAATATAATATTAATATTATAATATTTATTATATTTTAGTATTATACTAATATAATATTTTTATTAATATTATGATAGCATTTATATTAATATATTAATATAATATTATATTTTTAAGATAATAAATTTATTATATTAAAATATTAATATTATATTAACATAATATAATATATATCAGTATTATATTAATATAATAAATTATTATAATCTAATATTATATTATAATATATTAATATTATTTTTATATTAATATAAATATAATAATATTATTTATATAAAAATTAGTGGTAAAATCGTATGATCTTATATCTATTAAAGATATAATGAGTATTATATATAGTCTTTCTAGAACAATAGGTGCTCAACTAAATATAAGATATTCTTCAATAAGTTATTTTTTCATGATCAATTAAATATATCAAAATTTTATTTTTAAAAAATAACTTTATAAGAAGTAACTTTCTAAAAAATTATTTTTTAAGAAAAAAATTTTCTTGCAAATCAAACAAGTCCAAAGTGTTTCATGAGCAAATTAATATGATTTGGGCACGAGATATATTGGGATAGGCGTGACTATGATGGATGCATCTAAATCCCACCATACTTCAAAAGTTTGAACTGGAACCTCGCCACCAAGACCTAGATTGCTGGACAAATACAAACCTCAAACTTGAACTTATGTTTCAAAAAGACTAGGAACTAGATATATCCATTAGACCAGGCTATGTTCCACACCTAAAATGACCTAACAACCAAAAGAACTTGACCCATTCAGTGAATGAGATGGATAGCTTGCCAGAGACCCAATATAAATAGACCAATCGATAGTAACAATTCATGTTTTGAAGTCGATGTGAATTTCACAAATATCCCACTTTAATGGATGCTTTTTTAAAAAAATAAATAAAAAGAGTTTTGCCTTCAATCCGAATGTGTTCTCCACCATTCAAGATAAAACTATCTATCAACTTTTATTAATTTGGTTTGAAAAGACGAGTAGCACCGTATAAACTTGGTTTGAAAAGATAGACCCATGCAAAATCACCGTTATAGTGTTACCATTTCTATTATCTTTTATATCTCCAGGATAATAGATTTTGTGTGATCTTTTGAACTCTTCATGGTCTTGTACTATTACTTTATATAAATATATTAGTGAGGGGAGTATCTTACTCTCTTCATTTTTCTCAAAAAAAAATTATTTCATTAGTTTGGCATGTGTTGCACATCCAAGTTAAGACTAATGCATGTGATATCAATTCATGATATGAACCACTCCAAAAGGAAGGCACGATTAACCCTTTGAAGAGCAAAACAAAGAGGGTGAACAATAGGGACAGAAGAAGATAAAAAAAATAAACCAATCTTAATGTGTTTCCTAACTATGTCAACCTTTTTGCTCATCTATGCGGAAACCATGCCATGCTCATAAAACTATAAAGAGACAGATTGGGCTAAATTCGAGATGATCTCTACTTAAATCCAATCAAATTTAGATTGGATGATGGAAATTTCATATCAATAATTTTAATTATTTACTTATGTACCAAAAATTATATGATTTGAATATACCTAATTTATGCATCAAATAGTTTGAAAATAAATAATTTAAATAATATAATTATTGATTTTTAAATTATATAATTTTTACAATATAAATAATTTAAAGATAATAAATCATATTCAATAATTTAGATTATTAATGTTAACTTTTATTATATAATATAGATCTAGTCAGATTTGAATGGAGATTTATTAGAGTGCAACCAACACTAATTTAATTGTTAGCGTGACACGAACAGTAAAAATCTGTATTATTTTTAAAGCAAAAAACAAAACACTTTAAAGTCTTAAAAAACACATCCATTAAAGTATGGAGGCGTAAGTAACATCTCCAATGGTGGGAACATCTCCCACTGATATGTGTACGGCCAGAATGCACCCACGTTGCAGGACCTGATCGCACCAGCCTCATCAGACCCCTGAGGCCCGGTTTGAATGGCACGTGTACACCACCGAACCAGAAGGGAACATGTATGACCGTAGATATTTTGGGGCTGCCAAAGAGATATTTGGGAATCTCGGTCCTCAAAGTACACGTGTCGGAAGTGGGAGCATCTGGGGGGAACCTGACGTGCGTGGTCCGGGTGATAGAACACCGGAGAAAGCAAGGCAATGCGATCGGGACACGCGTCTTGCATCGAGATGAATCAAACACGTGGTAGATGCGGAAGAGATCCGAGTGGAGGAGCTTGTCGCCGACTGGGCCGCTGACACGTGTCTAACCGTTACTCTGGCATCCGGACAAAAGCTTCTTCCCCCGCTCGCTTTGCCGTTTTCCTCCTCCCAACCGGGTTCGGTTTTAGTTTTCTCCGGTTAACTGGATCCGGTTCGAAAATTTGCATCCCCAAAATAAATAGCAGGAAGACGCCCTTTCACAGTTCAATAGACTGCATATCATCAAGATTTTGTCTGAAAAGAAATCATCTGGATATCATCAAGATAACCAGCGGAAAGTGTGGTTCCATAATGCTCCGATCCACGGAGGGAATCGCGTTTCCCAGCTTATATCCAGTTGTCAGAGAGAGGGAGAGAGATTTATTATTCTAAGAGACCACGTTTCCCAGGCTCTCTCCAAAATGAATTGCGCACAAGGGAGTTATATCGAAAAGTTTTTCTTGATAATTCGTACATTCTTTTATAGATTTTCATGCCATTTCTAATTGTTTAGTACCTGTTATTTATTTATTTATTATTTATATGTTTTATTTCATAAATATCGGTATGGTCCCAACTATAAAAGTCCAACCGGATTCAAAGCTCTTGGATCCGGTTTAAGGTAGGAAGCATTCGTGACTCGGTCACCGGTAACCGTGCCTTTCCGACACCTTATTTTTTAAAAACGAATCAAATCCAAGAAAGAAACCAGTCCGCGGAGCACCGGACACGGAGCCGTGCGCTTTATATATCGCAGGTCTACCGACCAAACCGCCCGCAGAGCCACCTCGATCGGACTCCGACAACTCCAGGCCATGATCGACCACACCCGAAACCCCGACTCCACGTGCGGCGACCCCGGCTGTAGCACCGCCGCTGCAGCCGGCGGCGGCGGCAATGCGGCTGGGGCGGTGATCCCCCGAGGTGGCGGAGGAGACGAGAACACGGGGCTCCAGGACGAGCGGGTGCTAATGCTGGTGTTCCGGTCGCTGAACTGGGACCCCCACCTGTTGTGCATCGCCGCCTGCGTCTCCCGCCGCCTACGCGCCGTCGCCAACCGTGTCCTCTGGCGAGAGCTCTGCATCTCCCGCGCCCCACGCATGGTCTCCGCCCTCACTGGCGGCGGAGGCGGAGGTGGAGGCGCCGCTACCCGGATCGGCGGTGGATGGCACGCCGTCGCGAAGCTCCTCTTCTTCTGCTGCGGCTGCGCCACCCCCACTCGCTTCTTCCCCCTCCCGGAGCGGCACCCCCCGATCCCCGGTCACTTCGCCTCCGTCTCCCGCTTCTCCAAGACCTCCGGCCGGTCCTTCCTTCCCCGCCGCTTATGGGGAGACCTCCTCTATGTCTCCGACCCCTGTGAGCACTCCGCCGCCTCCCCGTCCGACGAGGTCGACCTCGGTGCATACCGCGGGGTCTTCCGGGGATTCATGCGCTCGAGGACCCGGGCCTGTCTCATCGGCCGACAGGTGGAGCTGGAGTCCGGTGTGCGCTGCCCCTACTGCGGCGCCCGGGTCTGGAGCATGACCGCCGCCGGGCTCGTCCCTCGCAGCGCCTCCCACCGCCTCGGCTCCCACCAGGGCGACCTCGAGTACTTCGTCTGCGTCAACGGCCACCTCCACGGCTTCTGCTGGCTCGCCCATTTATCCTCCACTGACGACGACGACGACGACGACGACGACGACGACGGTCATGTCGCGTGTTGAGACAGGGACTGAGATTAAAGAGATAGAGAGAGGTAGGTTTAGGTGTTGATGAGTTTGGTTGTTTGTTTGGGAGGAGGAATAGTAGGTAGCTAGGTGATGTGGGACCATTTTTCCTTTTTCCTTTTGTTCTCTTCTCTTCTTTGCTTGCCTTTTTTTTTTTTTTTGGCTGGTCCTCTGCTTCACTTCATCTATTCCTGGTTCTCTCCTTAAGGAGCGTCCCGTAGGCTCTGGGACATTGCTTAGTGTACTATTTTGTACTGTATTCTAGTTACGAGTTCGTCTAGTATGTTGACACCGTGACTGTTGGCATTTATTTCATTTTTTTTTTTGGACTTGCAAGGAACAGGGATGCTCTGTTCCCTCCACTTAGGATTTGGAACTTTCGTGTGCTGCCGCGTGGATTGATGTGATGGTTATGTGATGATGTGATTATTAGGAAATGAACCTTAGATTGAATCTGATTCCAGACTTTGATACTGTGGATTGTGGAACTACACTCTCATGCTGCTGTGGTCCGACAGCAAACAACGGGCAATGAAACATTTATCCCTCGTGATAAAAGAGCAAAAATTTTAGTGGTGTACATGTGTCCATGGAATAATTTTTTTGGATTCCCTGTGCAAAGAAGGTGACATAGCTTGCTTATTCAACTTACATTTCATTGCATAGAGGTTCCCTTCTCGAGGCTTAAAAGGTATTACTGCCAGAGGTTTGACATGTGTATTTTTTTTTGATGATTCTATGAAATGATCGACAGTGCTCCTATATATATATATATATATATATATATATTAAAGTTAGGTATCATATATATTGATTTTTATATCCAATATAGGGCAATATATGGAAGACATTTGATGCGGGAGTCGTTCATGAAGGGCACTGCCCTTAATGTATGCTAGGGGCGGGGCTCTGCATTATCATGAGCGGACATCTGCAATCTCCATAGCAATTAAAGAATATCCCCATCCATGGTCAAGTCCAACTAATATGCATTGGACTGCAACTAGAGATGAAAATGGACAAGATAATATCCATTTAAATATTCGAATGTATCTGACTATGAATAAATTCAAGCATTCGATTAATATTTATATTCACATTCATTAAAAAAAATAAATATAGATATGAATAGATAATTATCTAATCTATATCTAAATATTCGATTATATTTATAATATTATTTAATTTTATATAATATACATGAAATTTTAAAAAAAATATATGACCACGTTAATAACAAACTTGATTTATCATCTACTTAATCATATATTTAATTCTATAGTTATGAAGTTTAATTATCTAAATTATATCCATATTTATATCCATATTTTTAGTATCAATTTGTATCTATATTCATTTGAAACGAATATGGATATGAATTTTTGTATCTAATCAACATCTCATCAAACAAAATAAATATAGATGTGAATATATTAATATCTGACCAATATTCAATCTAATTTCAGCCCTGACTA
This sequence comes from Cocos nucifera, assembly GCA_006176705.1. Classification (NCBI taxonomy): domain Eukaryota; kingdom Viridiplantae; phylum Streptophyta; class Magnoliopsida; order Arecales; family Arecaceae; genus Cocos; species Cocos nucifera. The sequence continues at coordinate 343,975 of QRFJ01000310.1, forward strand.
CAACTTGGCTGATTATTAACTTATTGGCAAATATTAAATTCAATGAACAGTTATGTGTCAACTGCCGCCTCATTTATCTTCTACATCAAGCTTTAGAGTGGGAATTATTATAGTGAAGGGTGCAGACTTGATCCTCAAGCTTGTTCCATCATGGCTTTCTATGTATTCATGCGTCCCTCTCGGTTTTGATAATATTTGTCCATACTTACCCATCTTTTGAGGCTTTGATATAGAACTTGTTGTAATAGAATCTAGTGCTGCATAAGAATGGGGTTGAGCATTTCCAGCCTGCCTGAAGAGAGCATCGAAGCCACTGAACCGAGCCCTTGATCCTTAGCTCTTTCTTTTAATCAATCCATGGATGCTGCTTAGCATCATCTTAACTTATTTTAATCCAAAAAAATTCAAACTTAATGACTGATTCCTCCCTGTATAAGTATATCCTTGGAGGAGAGGATTGAGACCCTCAACTTGAAAGATATTCTGCTGCTCGTAACTCTTGGAACTGTAGCTTAGAACCCATCAGTCTCCTTCCTATAACCCAACCCAAGGAGCAACCTCGTTTGAGATCCAAAAAGGCCTAAAGTAAGGAAGAGTTCAAGCTAGGAAATCCCACAAGGGATCTCCTCCTAGGGGAAGCATGCCTGATCGAGCCGAGATGATATTGGAGAAGCGTTTGTCCCTTTTTTACTTTATGTAATCTTGATGCTAGCATTTTAATTTGTTTTTGTTCAATAGATTGACTTGTTATTTCGTTATTTTACTTATTTTAGCTTAAACTTTGTCTGCTTGCTTAATGGCTTATACATCTTTGATTTCACTTCATTTTTGGGCATCATATGAGTGGATAGGTTTCAAGGCCAAAAAACATGTTATTTAAACAATTAAATTAGCTTAGCTTATGCATCCAATGGTCAAAAAAACATGTATGATTTTATGTCATTTAAACTATTTATTTTTTACTGCTAGATGTGTTGCCGCTGAAATCCAGTCCAACTGCTTAGCACCAAGTTGGCGAGGTCGGCAAGGATTTTATTTAGATTAGCAAAGTTCGCTAGGGTTCAATATCGATTTCTAAGTTAAGGAACGTGACCTGGATGGCAGTGGCTATATTTGGACGAAGACTCCAATACTGGCTGTCTGATCTAAAATAAGAAAAGAAAATCTACTTGTTGAAGTATGTCCAGTAGAGGATCCTCTAATACTTAAGTTAAGCAAAGATCTCAAAAAGATAATGGAGATTTTAGAGTGAAAGAGTGGTAGCGTGTAAGTAATGAGTCAAGAGAACATACTTAGAGGTCCCCTTGGCGTTGTTTATATAGGTGAGGGTTGGTGTTTGTAGCCAAGTAAAGTGGGCATACATCTTAATTACTTAGTACTTGCCTCTGCATCACATCCATGCATTATGCCATTATGTTGCACCTATGCATTACACTTGCATGTCTCACCTATACAGATTAACTAAGTGCGATTGTAGGCTAAGATGTAACAGATATAATTGGAGGAAATTCTAATGTCTATATACACCTTCAACACCAGTAATATGGTGATCAACTCCTATTAGTTGGCTTGCTACGTGAGTTAGAATCGGTTCCGACGCATATCAAGATGTATAAATTATTCGTTGGCTAGGGATCTGCAAATCATAAATATTTTTTTTTTTAATAGTGTACTGTTGAGAAATAGTAGATCCCCACTAGTGCACAGATTATAAGTGCCAGCCCTAGTCATCCAATTAAGATAAACCTTATTAAGATACATCTACATATTAGCTCTACTATATATCAAAAAGATATGCAATTTAGAGATTCTTAGCCTTTGCGTCAAGTGGTAATATAACCCTACATTTAGATAATATGCTGGTGCCCTCATAACTGTCTAATAAGATCTGCTTTGACCTATTGACTAAAAGCTTAGCATTGATGATACAAGTTATTAAATATAATCTACTATTTCTAAACTACTCATTATCAAAAAATTATATGATTTGAAGATCCCTCATTCATGCTTCTTATAAAGTCAAAAAATATATATTGTTGATGTTCTTTAAATTTTTCATTCGTGACAATTAGATGCATAAGTGATTAATGGACTAAGCAAATCCAAATCACTTGATTTTTTGATAAGACGCAATTTGGAGATAGTAAAACATATCCAATGACTTGGATCTTAGTGCCGGGCCCTCACTAGTTAAACCAGAACCGACCCTCCATGGGTGATTGTGTGGGCACCACATATTAGCTTGGCTCATACGCGCGCACATATATGTATATATATACCTAAATACACATGCACAAATAACTATAATGCATAAATATATATACATATGCATATATATTTATGCATATACCTATGCAAATACATATGCATACGCATGCATATATACAGTGCAAATAATGCCGATTGTTCACATCAAACTCAAGGAGAAAAATAAAAGATTATCATGCTAAAAGATTTCATTGGAGCTCTTTCCTTGCACTAGATTCTCTCAAAAATGGCGCCCACATCCTTCTCAAATGGGAAGTAAAAGAACCTGACCATCGTTATATAGTGAAGGATGAGACAGGATTATATAGAGTCGGAATCCTTTTCTCCAATTAAATGGACCGAACGCCCCAGAGCAAATTGTTAATAGAATTAGATTGACGCTACTCTACAGGTATTCTATTTGAAGGGTGCCAAGAACTGCAAGCCACATGCACTAGTAGAGAGGTTGATAGACCATGAAACTTCTAGCTCAATATGAGGCTGCTACAATTTTTAACTTCATTTTTTTTTTGGCTATGACGGTTGTTCATTATTAACCTGTTCTATGACACTAAAAAGCAGTTCAAGACGCTCTTGTAAATTAAACGTGCAACTGTTACCTTCCCATACGCTTTGAATGTTGAACTGAAATTCCCCGAGCATTCCACGACCTAAAATTTCAAATGAAGTTCCCTTGAAGTCTAGAAAGGAGTGGGGGAAATTGTTTTTATGCATTATCTATTTCCTTTATATTGGATGACGCAGCTTGCTTCCAACTTTTAAGAGTTATTTTGCCCTGGAAGTTCATGTGCCTGTATGAACAATAACTGTTCCGAAGGGTATCCAGTAAGTTACCAACCTGCTTTAGAATGGATAATTCCCACACTTAAAAGCATATTCAGCAGGACAAAATTCAAAGAAAACTGGACAAGGGTATCTGGAGGTGTAAAGATCGAGTTTAGTGTAGTTTGTTGTTGTCGTCGTAAATTGGAAGATTCAAACTAACAGTAGTTACTGCAAGCCATAAGTTTCCGTTGCTTATTCTTCAAAGAGAAATAAGAGACACAATCATGATGCTGAATGATATTCTGAGCTAAGGGTTTAGGAGCAAGGACTGCACATATTTTGCTTGAACATGACAGATCAACAACACTGCGTTGGCTATTGTTTTGGTTAGGTCACACGACATACAATCCACTGTTGAGTCTATTTATTTTGTCAGACCAGGTTAGGCCGGCAAGTTATAACTTTTTTTTTTTTTTTTTTTTTGATAAGGCAGATCATTCAAACCCTTCTAATATGGATACATCCAGAATAATCAGAAAATAAAATATTCCTAAATAGATTAGAGACATCTCGCATGTTGGTTCGAAAAAGCGGTCTCAAGTACTCTGCAATAAAAGTAGCTATCCAGTCGGTCGCCATATTCGCCTCCTAAAAAATATGCCTTATGATGCGATCAGCACAACTCAATAGCAAAGCTACAATATCCCATAGGAGGAGGTGGCTGGTGTCTCTCCATATACACCTCTAGAACTAGATCATGATCGTGGCCGAGTCACCCTCAATGAATATACACTCGACATGAAGGGACTGACGAACATAGGTGATCCCAACCCAAGCAACTTGAAGCTCTATAGTAGGAACAGATGGATCCTAGAGCCCGACCGCAACAAGCCTGGAAGTGGAGTCATGAGTAACAAAGCTAGCTCTCCATTTTTTCTTCTGACATTGCCATCAAAGTTGACCTTAAGGAACCTTAAAGGAGGAAGCTCCCAGATAATTAATACCCAGGGGACTGCTGCAAGAGCAAGATGGGAGTCCTAGATTTTTAAAAGTCTCAAGACTACATTAATCACCTCAACAACCAAGATCAGGGTTGTTCTTGGAAAGCAAAATCTGTTGAACAATATAGGCTCCCTAGATGCCAACTAGCCCCAACGCTCCTATGCTAACACTCCACCTCAACAAATCCAAAAATTTTTGGACTAGAGACTCGGACTAGAAGGACAAGCTATACTCACTCGCCAAATGTCATACCTACACTATTCTCGGGCATAGAAATAGAACATGCTCAATCATCTCCTCCTCCCTGTAATAGGCCGGACAGATGGACTAGATATCCATGCCCCTCTCCTTGAGGATAGACATGATCAGAAGCCACCCCTAAACAACTTTCCAAAGGAAAAAACTCACCAACGGGTATACTCCGATCCTCCAAATCCACCCAATATCCAAACTCTTGGATCGCTCCCTCCAGAACCAGCGATATAGGTCAACCGTCATAGCCCTCGACAAGCATGATGATCTCCAGATCCTAACATGCATCCTGAGCATTATGGATTGAGATCACTAAAGATTGCATGCACTCCACCAAACTCTCCCCAAAGAATTGGGTCAAGGCTCCAGAGTTCCAGCTCCAGTCATCCTAGACAAGCAAGTTGCACACCCTCAGAAAATCTCCAACCTCTGTGCTGATAAAGATTAGCCAACAGCTCAACGGCAAATCTGCAACCCATGAATCCACTTTAGGGATAAGTTTCAACATGCGTTCAGTTCCCTTTTAAAACAGAATAAACAATTTATTTTGGTTAGTATGACCGAATAAAACCAGTTAAGCCATGCATAGCTGAACAAGCATATTAGTAAATTGGGAATGCAGGAATTAGCTTGAAAATATTATTTGTAAGACCGTTGCAATAGGGTTTCATAAACTGAAATAAGCATAACCAGATCTCACAGGATTTTAGCTCAAAAGCAATTATGAGGACAAGCAGTTCCAGAATCAATTTTGGTGCTGACATCGGGGTTTTGCTTATGTTCTCTAGTTGTACTTTTATAAGAGCTTTGGTTCTTTTACAGAATCATTCAATAAAGTCAAATAACAAGTCCTAGAAGAGAATATGACTACAACATAAGGTGCAACAAGTTGATTCTTAATATTCAGCCTCAGACCCAACTTCAGAACCATAGGGCGTACTCCTATTAGAGTTCCGTTTGGTGGGCACAAGTGGGTTGTTTTCTTCCTCATCAATGGCTATTGGCCGTTCAATATCTTCGCTACGAAAGACTGGGTGAACGTATGCATCCTGGAGGTAACTTCTCAAATTTAGGTTTGGATCTGTAGCTCGCTCTAGCGTGTCCTTCACCACTGCATCCTGCAAAACGAGATCGCTATACAAATTCAAAAACCACTTTAATTGTGTCACATTCTAGCTTAAGCATAAAACCATCATGTTGGATTAAATAAAAAGCAATCTTCTCTAGAAACAATTTAGTTATAAGGTCATCAAACTAATGTTTTGCTAATGTAACAAATTTGGGTCATAGTATTATGATCATTCATCTGCATGCTTTTCTGTGGAGTGTCAGACTGTAAAATGAAGGGAAGCTGAATGATGTTCTTTCATTCCTAGTTTCTGACAAAAATAACTTGTCAAACTTTTCATAGTGAAACTAATCAAACTTCTAAAGATAGAGATCTTCCCCACAGAATCAAGTAGTTTTCTTGGATAAATCGGGTGTTTTTAATTTCAGATGATTTTGTATTGGAGCTTCACATTTAATAAATGGCTCTTGCATTTATGCTGGATTCATGACACTCTAGGTTGCGTGACTATGGAATAAGTTTTTCTGACAAGCAAGAATCATAACAGCCCCCCACCCCTGAGGGCATCCTCTTTCTTGATTTAATAATTTCTGCCTCCTACCATGGATGTTTGCTATTTCAAAAGAGTTATTGTAAATTATGGACTTACACATACCTGTAGTGGAAATTTCACAAAAGCAGGCTCAAATCGATCCTTGCAATATTTATGAAACCATATGGTCAATATAGGAAGAGCAATGAGTACTGGTGTAGCATGTTTAGGGTCTTTTGTAGACATCAAGCCCATAAGTGTAAGCTGCGATATTATCATTGCGATAACCAACCGTCTCTGTACATCTGGCCAAAATGCCCCCCCACTCTCATATTCTTGGTCGTATACATTTATGATCTTACAGCAAGAAACAAGAGAAATGAGCAAACAATAGTGGAAAAGGTAAAAAACACAAAATTAAGACCCAGTATAATCATCATCTGTGTACGCCATGTTCTCGTAAGTTGTAATCAAGTGTCAAAGTGCTGTAATGAAGCAAAAGAAGCATATGAAGAACAATATGAAAGATCAAAGAGTTTAGGAGTTATTCAACGACTATATCTACAATTCATAATTTATTGAAAAGTGTTTTAAGAATCAGAGCAAAGGTGACTATGGAATCAAAGCAGACAACAATCAAAGCAGACAACAATCAATTTTCAATTAGAATGCATCTCTTCCTTCCAACCACAAAGAAAAGTTTCAGTATTGATGTCAACTCCTTTTCTTTACATGATCACTGTTCTATGATTCAATATTTAAACAGCTTAGTGATGTGCTGACCTGACCTAATTTTCCCACCTTTTATCAAGGAAAAAAGGTTTCCCACCATCCAATCTGGCAGCCCTCACCACCACATAAAACTTCGATGTAGTAGATGGAAGATTGCCATATATGTAAGTCCATAACGTCCTAAGATGACAAAAAATTAACATTAAAGTGATTGATCTACTGGTCCTACCACAGTGCATACTTTACTAGCCAATTTTAGTGGTAACCAGACCAACTTGGGGCTGAGTTATGGGCAAACTGGCCTGAACCACCACAAACTAGCCCTAAACCACCTAGAACCACTTGATTTCGAGCAAGGATAGGAATTGAGCAGTTCAACTCCCATTATATACCAATTCTGCAAACTATCCTCGTTCATGGTCAATACATAAAATACCAACTGAAACCAGATAGTTTGGTCTAGTATCACATACCATGCTTTCAACAATTACTAAAGTATTTGCCAAAAGATACTGCTCGTATTAAAGAGAAGTGTCAAAGAAATATAATTAGAGCTATTGTATGTTATTGTATGAGACTTCTATATCACTTGAGCATTTTTATATTTATTAGGCTCAAGTTAAACATAAATTCCACATAAATGCAATTTTATTAATTAATCAATCTTTATAACTACCATTAAATTAAAAGAATCAGTTAAAATTGTTTTAATAATCATTATATCTTCTCCCACTTAACTCATAACTAAAGATGGTGTAGGCAAATGAGGACCAGCACTTTAACTCACCTTACACTCCTTTCTCACACTCGCCCCACCTAAACTAACTCATGCTTGAGAAACTTGATTGGAGAGCCAATTATCGCCAAATCCCCTCTTCCATTTCTTGCCCAAAACTAAATTGACTTTTCTACTCCCTTTCATCTATCTACTCTCTCTCTCTCAACCACCAAAACGCATTAACCCATGCGAGAGGCCACAAAACCTTATGCTTCCCTTCCACTCCTCTCTCTTCTCGTGGCATCTCTACCATGTTGTTCTCCTCATTCCTCTTTTTCTTCATCCTCTTACCCCTCCCATCTCTACCACCCTGTTGTCTCCTATATTGACACCAATTTTGCTTCAAAGGAGGCCCAAGCTAAGATTTTTCTCTCCTCATGAGTGCTACTATCACTCCCCAATCCTGAATTTCGAAATCAGGTACATGAATAGCCACTACATACCTATAGAGAACTATCCCCATAGGCATGCAAGGCACACAACCTATCAATAATTCAAACTAAACTAACATAGTGATACTGACAATTTAAGATCCATTAACTTAATTTCTAAAATATAATATTCATAGCTATCATACAGCTAATTTCAGTCACATAATTTACATATTTTTACAAAAAAATAGTATAGACAGGCTTCTACAAAATTTAAAAGGTTGGTCTAAGATGGCTAACTAGATCCTTGCTCTAATCTCACAATCCAACCTCTACCCATCCTCATCAAGCTTCAGGCTCTACAAAAACATAGGAATTACAATAATAAGCTAATAGCCCAGTAAGTAATCGAGACATAATCAAAGAAATCAAGCTACTAAAGCCAAATATATGCTTGATATAAAAATTGGTGTAACAATATGATATTTATAATTAGCGTCAAACTTTCAATTCTATAACATAGATATAATCATGCAAAATATTACACCAAAGTTTTTGATAATTTCATAAGAGCATACCTTTCAAAAGCACTATATTAACTCATCAGTCTATACAACTATGACTACATATAATCTCTGTAACAGAGCCCATAGTACCGCATTTAATCCCTGCGGAGTAAGTCCATGGTACCACATTTAACCCCTACGGAGTAGGTCCATAATACCGTATTTAACCCTTGTGGAGTAGGTCCATAATGCCAAGTTCCAGAACAGTCCATATCAATTGCCAATGTACAACCCCCATAGGACAGGGTCCAAAATGTAGGTAGACCAAGAGTTCAGTATACATACACAACTCAAATCAACAATCATTACTATAACATAAATAAATTGTAAGATATATAAAATTCCAAATCAATACATAAAATTCATAAAAGTGACTAATCATCAAACTTTCAATAATCTATATATAACATAATTTTTCAAATCAATGTATGCTAACATAAAATCCAAAGATTCATACAAGTTTTTCCAGAATTCTTTCAATTAGAAATCATTCTAAGAAACATGTAATTTTTCATTTCTAAAATACTATGGAAATTCAATACTTGAAATACTCATACTTCTATGATTCATACTTATTTCAATATGATTAGTACAACCAATAAATAGTATGATTTTAAAATATTTGGCAGCAATTAAGTCAATAAATAATCTCAAATCATATCTATTCATCATGTTATACAATTATTTTAATTAAGTAAAGGTTACCTTATAAATGTTCACTATTGGGTTATCTAGTGCTTCACCGACACTCCTCGAAACCTAATAATCTAAAATACATATACATAATCTGAAATCAGTATTATATTATTCCTTTGCAATAATCTATAAAACTTTCTAAAATTCTAAAACCTAAATTTCTAGTTAACCGTTCTATCTTGCACAATAGCCCCATTCCGGGGTTTAATTATCCTATCAAATAGCATCCCAAAATTCTCCAATTTTGCAAATTAGTTGAGTAATAAGTTAACAACCTTCAATTAAATTTTTAGATTAAATTACTTAACCACTAAAGAGTTAAAATTCCTAGACTACTATAGAGCAAAATCTATCAACCCAAAATCAGCAGCAGTCATCCCTTAACTTTCTTTTCATATTGCCCTAAACTATACAATAATTAAACCCCATATTAAATTAGATTAACTATGAAGAGGTTTAGGGTTAACTTACGTTGATGGAAAAGAAAACCTCAGGGCAGCACCACACCAAAGAAGAGAAGAAGAAAAGAGGAAGAGGAAGAAGAAGAAGAAGGGAAACGAGAGGAAGATGGAGTGCGGGGGAGAGGATGCATGAGAGAGAGAAGAGGTGGGAGGGGTTCATGCGAGAAGAAAAGAGGGAGAGATGTGTGCATGAGAGAAAGAAAGAGGGAGTGTACGGAAGAAAGAAAGAAAAGTATGGGAGAGATAGAAAGAGGGAGTTTCCGGGTGGGAGGTAGTGGAACAAGGGATTAATCCCCTTTTTGGTGTGGGTCAAGAGTGGGCACGGCCTAGCAGGCAAGCTCCAATTTAAATTGGTTTAATTTAAAGTGAACCAGATCTCACATTCTCCCTCAAATAAATTTCATCCTCGAAATTTACATACCTAAGTTTGCAAAAAGATGAGGATATCTCTCCTTGATCTTGTTTTCCAGCTCCCAAGTAGCCTTTCTTTCAATATGATTACTCCATTGAACCTTGACATAAGGAATGGTGCGGCACCGCAGAACTTGATCTTTTCTATCTACAATCCATATTGGTTGTTCATCATAAGTCAATTCCTTTCTGATTTGTAAAGGTTCATACTCTATAATATGGCTGGGATCTGATACATATTTCCTTAGCATTGATACATGAAACGCATTGTGGACTCCAACAAAAGTAGGTGGCAATGCAAGTCTGTAAGCTACATCTCCAACTTTCTCCAATATTTCAAAAGGATTCACAAATTAAGGGCTCAATTTGCCTTGAATACCGAACTTCATAATACCCTTAGTAGGCGACACCTTTAAGAATATATGTTCACTTACTCGAAACCCCAACTTTCATCTTCTCACATCAGCACAGGTCTTTTGCCTGCTTTGAGCTGTATGGAGCCGCTCCCTGATTAATCGCACTTTTTGTACTGTCTGCTGAATAATCTCCAGTCCCAATAATTTTCTTTCATCCACAACATCCCAACAAATAGGTGATCTACATTTTTTGCCATACAATGCTTCATAAGGGACCATTTGAATACTGGCTTGATAATTATTATTATAAGCAAATTTCACCAAAGATAAATATTCTTCCCAAGAGCCTCCAAGATCCACAACACAAGCCCTCAACATATCTTCTAAAATCTGAATAGTTCTTTTTGACTGACCATCTGTTTGAGGATGAAAGGTTGTACTCAAATTTAGTTTGGTCCCTAATGCTTTATGCAAACTCTTCTAAAATCGAGATACGAATCTAGTATCTCTATCTGACACTATGGTTACTGGAACTCCATGCAATCGTATAATTTCTTTAATATATAGCCTCGCCAATTTCTCAAGTGAATAGCCAACTCTAGAAGGTAGAAAATGTGCTAACTTAGTTAATCGGTCCACAATCATCCAAACAACATCATTACCACTTGGGGTTCTAGGTAACCCAACCACAAAATCCATTGTAATATGTTCCCATTTCTACTTGTGAGGATTTGTGGTGCTCCCAAGCCTTGGGAGGCCACAATAGGAGTCAGGGGGTTGGCTTCGAGGATTCCAGGGGCTTGGTTGGTGCTTCGAAGATCTGAGATTCAAAGTGGAGCAAGATACCAAAGCCGGAGAATCAAAACTGCAGAAAGAATATTTTCTGCAGGTTAGCTGGCTCAGTTCAAAACTGGATCGGCTAAGTCTCAATGCATAGGCAAAACAGAGAACTGCACGTTCGGAACTGCTGGCACGACACAAAACTAGATCGGCTCAGTTTGACTGGGTCGGCTCAAAACTAGATCGGCTCAGTTTGACTGGTCGGCTCAGTTTCAAACTGAGTCGACCCAGTGAAACTTAGCCGGCTCAATGCTGAGACTGAGCCAGCTCAGTGCGCAGGCAGAGGTACGCGAGGGTCTGTTTTAGGCTAGGATCTAGGTTGATCCTAGGGGTCTTAAGGCCTGGTTTGAGAGATCTTAAAGGGGCTAATTCATGTATGGGTCGGATCTAAATCCGGAGGATGAGAGCATGGGAGACATGGGTATATATGGGCTCGGTGAGTGCTTTTATGTATTGGGTTAGCCGAGAAGTTTTTTAGTCGGGCCTAATGGCTATGTATAAATACATAGGTTGTATTAGGATTTCAAAATACTGTAGAATACAGACCTTTTCTCCCTCAACTCTCTTCTTCTCTTCTCTCTAGAATTACCGTCCTAGGATTCTTGAAGAAGCCCTAGAGAAGGGGGGCGTCTCCCTCAAGCCCAAGGAGGGAGGTGCCCCATCACAGATCCAGGTGGAGGATCGGTGATTTGCTGCCCATAGAGAAAGTCACAGATTCTTTCAGATCCGTGCTAAAGATCAGGAACTTCCGCAACATGGTATTGGAGCTTGTGATGCCAAGGATGATTGACGTTCGAGCGATATCATAGAACATCAATTGATATCAGGGAGAGGTGATGCCAGTTGGTGCGCTTAATTTGGTATCAGAGCTAGGTGATGTCTGAAATATTGTGGATGGCAATATGGTATCTGAGCCAGGTTTTAGAGCCTGATAGTGCATGGAAAGAGCCAGATTTCAGAGCCTGATGGTGCATGAAAGGGAAGGAGAAGTTGTACAAGGTGAAATCAGAAATCTGCATAAGGATTCCACGGTATATCTCAAATCTATCTTTGTTATTACTGTGGTTTGGCCAGCGAGTTGAAGGTGGAGGTTGAAAGGATTAATGGAAAAAAAAAATTTTGAGGTGAAAGGATCTGGTGCATGATTTGCTGATCAGTCTTGGTGGAAAGGCTGGGGTGTATGATGGTTATGTGACAGACAGAGAGCGCTGGAGTGCTGCAGTAGCGCTTTCCTGAAGATGCAAGGCTGAAAGAGGCTCGGCGATGCAGCAGCCGAGGAAGGTATCTCAGCAGAGAGCATCAGGATTCTCTAGGAAGATGGACAGTGTAGGGCTGTTGAAGAGAGGCTTTCCAAGGGATAATGATCGAAGAAAGGCTGAAGAAGCGACTATACGTCCTTCGGTGTTTGGAAAGCGAGGAAGTAGTCGGAGATGTATTCAGCGGTTCGATCAGAGCATGGATTTGCGAAGCCTTAGAAATGATGGAGATAGATGATCCATGGAGGTCCAGCAGGTCAGGGCTAAATGGCTGTAGAGAGGCGTAAAGACAAGTCAGAGAGTGTTGGAGTACTGCAGTAGCGCTTTCCTAGAGGTACGAAGCTGAGAGAGGCTCGGTGGTGCAGCAATCGAGGAGTGTATCTCAGCAAAGAGTGTCAGTGGTATCTTAGGAGATCGGATGCAGGTCTCAGGAAGAGCCAGGAGGTCTCAAAGAGCATCAGGAGGTCTCTAGCAGCCGGGAGTATCGTGGATTAGGTTTCTTCTACAGGAGCATCAGGAAGAGTCGCAGTTCAGATGGAGGATGGTTCTCCGGGCACAATTGAAGCGATGGCTGGTGTAGGGGCAGAAGAGAAGGACTACGGTGGAATTTTCTAGGGTTCGATTGCTGGATTCAGAAGAGTTGGATGAGCTCTTGGGTTTCGGAGGTGCTCGCAGGTTGTGGAGGTATTCGACACGGCTTTGAAGGGATCCGCAGAGTGCGGAGGGTTCGAAGGAACAGCGACGGTATTCAAGGTGCAGCGGTAGGCTCAGCAGTGCAGCATTGAGTGGTTGGCCTCGAGGGACTCGATGATAGAGTCAACTTCTGCGGCATTAGATGGACTTCGGATATAGGTGGAGCTCCGAAAAGGTGGCTTCACAATTGGAGAGGAATTTGACATGAGTTAAAAGCAGAGAGGTGCAGGAGGATCGATATCCTAGCACTAGCGCCCGTGATGCACAATTCTTGGTGGAGCGGCATGTGCAAGAGGACAGGCGTAGTTCTGAGGAGACCATGTCAGGATTTGCAACAAATGCCGGTACAGGAACGTTGCGGGTTCTCCAGGAAAGTCTAAAAAAATTGATGCAGCTGCTAAGCAGAAGGGATCCTACAATTCTAAGGTGGTGCAGAGGTGCAAGCTAAGATCTTTAGCGATGGAGGCGGTTATCCAAAAGGCCTCAAAGATGCACAACAGCTAAAGAGGATTGGTGGAGGCGATGTTTGCATAGGTGCCGTTGAGTGCGCGGGGATAGTGTGATTGTACAGGAGGGCATTACCGAGGAATTTGCCAAGGCTTGGGGCACCAAGGTGGAGATTGTGAGGATTTATGATGCTCCCAAGCCTTGGGAGGCCACGGAAGGAGTCGGAGGGTTGGCTCTGAGGATTCCAGGGACTTGGTTGGTGCTTTGGAGACCTGAGATTCAAGATGGAGCAAGAAACTAAAGCTGGAGAATCAAGACTGCAGAAAGAACATTTTCTGTAGGTTAGCCGGCTCAGTCCAAAATTGGATCGGCTAAGTTTTAGTGCACAGGCAAAATAGAGAGCTACGCGTTCGAAACTGCTGGCACGGTACAGAATTGGGCCGGCTCAGTTTCAGACTGAACCGACCTAGTGGAACTTAGCCAGCTCAGTGCTGAGACTGAGCCGACTCAGTGCGTGGGCAGAATTACGCGAGGGTCTGTTTTGGGCTAGGGTCTGGGTTGATCCTAGGGATCTTAAGGCTTGGTTTGAGAGGTCTTAAGAAGGCTAATTTATGTATAGGTCGAATCTAGATCCAGAGGATGAGAGCATGGGAGACATGGGTGTACATGGGCTCGGTGAGTGCTTTCATGTATTGGGTTAGCTGGGGAGTTTTTTGGTCGGGCCTAATGGCTATGTATAAATACATAGGTTGTATTAGGATTTCAGAATGCTGTGGAATACAGACCTTTTCTCTCTCAACTCTCTTCTTCTCTTCTCTTTAGAGTTGTCGCCCTAGGGTTCCTAAAGAAGCCCTAGAGAAGGGGGGCGTCTCCCTCAAGCCCAAGGAGGGAGGCACCCCATCACAGATCCAGGTGGAGGATCGGTGGTTTATTGCCCATAGAGAACGTCACAGGTTCCTTCAGGTCCGTGCTAAAGATCAGGGGCTTCCGTAATATGGTATCGGAGCTTGTGATGCCAAGGATGATTGGTGTTCGAGTGATATCATGGAACATCAATTGGTATCAGGGAGAGGTAATGCCAGTTGGTGTGCTTACACTACTTAGGAACGTTAAGAGGCTATAGCTATCCTTCTATTTTCATATATTCAGGCTTCACTTGTTGGTATACCAAATACTAAGAAACATACTAAGCAACTTCTCTCTTTATATTGTTCCACCAAAACTTTTGCTTTAAATCCTTGTACATCTTAGTACTCCTAGGGTGTACTGTTTAAGCAGTATCATGGGCATCTTTCAATATTTTCTTCTTCAATTCTACAACATTAGGCACATATAGTCTAATACCAAATCTTAAAGAACCATCACTGTAAATACAAAATTCTGATTGAGGACCTGCTTCTATTTCACCTTTGATTTTCTATAGCTAAAAATCACTGCTCTGAGCTTCTTTGATTTTCTTAATCAATGTAGGCTGAACTGTTAGATAAGCTAAAAGTTTAGGAGAGTTGTGCATCAACACCTCAATTTCTAATCTTTTCTAATCTTCTAAGATCAACTTTTGGATAGTGATCAAGGCAACTAAATATTTTAAGGATTTCCTACTCAAGACATCTGCTACCACATTAGCTTTTTCTAAATGATAATTAATTGACAAATCATAGTCCTTCAAAAGTTCTAACCATCTTCTTTGTCTCATATTCAGTTCCTCCTGGGTGAAAATGTACTTCAAACTCTTATGATCAATATATATCTCACATTGTTCACCATAGAGATAATGTCTCCAAATTTTAAGAGCAAAAACAACAGTAGCTAATTCCAGATCATGGGTAGGATAATTCTACTCATAAGATTTTAATTGTCTGAAGGCATAAGCCAAAACTTTACCATGTTGCATTAAAATACATCCTAACCCTTTCTTAGATGCATCACTATAGATAACAAAACCTTCATTCCCAGAGGGTAAAGTTAAAATTAGAGCTATTATTAATCTCTTCTTCAAAGCTTTGTTCACATTCTTCTGTCCATTCAAATTTGACCCCTTTTTTAGTTAAACGGGTTAATAGCATAGCTATATGGGAGAATCCCTCAACAAACCTTCTGTAATAACCGGCCAGTCCCAAGAAGTTGCGGACCTTTGAAACATTAGTTTGCTGACTCCACTTAACAATAGCCTCCACCATGCCTGGATTTACTGAAATGCCATCCTTCGATATCACATGCCCTAAAAATGCTATCCTATCTAGCCAAAATTCACATTTCTTTAATTTTGCATATAATTACTTCTCCCTCAAAACTTGGAGTACACAACTCAAATAGCTTTCATGCTCCTCTTAACTTTTAGAATAGACTGAGATATCATTAATAAAAACTACCATAAACTAATCTAAGAAGGGTTTAAATACTTTATTCATTAGATCCATAAATGTTGCTGGTGCATTAGTCAATCCAAGTGGCATTACTAAAAATTCATAATGTAATCTTGTTCTAAAAGCTATTTTAGAGATATCTTTTGTCTAGATTTTCAATTGATGGTAGCCCAACCGAAGATCAATCTTAGAGAAGACTTGAGCTCCCTGGAGTTGATTAAACAAGTCATCAATATGAGGCAAAGGATACTTGTTCCGCACAGTCATTTTATTCAACTCTCTATAATTAATACATAGTCTCATAATACTTCCATCTTTCTTTTTCACAAATAATACTGGAGCTCCCCAAGGTGATACATTGGGTCTAATAAAACCTTTATCCAATAATTCCTGCAATTGCTCCTTTAATTTTTTCAATTTAGCTGGAGCCATTCGGTACGAGGTCTTAAAAACTAGGGTAGTGCCAGGTACTAACTCAATTGAGAATTCAATCTCCTTATCTAGTGGAAGCCCTGCAAAAACCTCAGGAAAAACATCAGAAAATTCACAAATAATAGGTATGTCCCTCAGTATCATGCCTTCCTGTTGAGTGTCCTTCATAGTGGCTAAATAGGCCATGCATCCCTTCTTTATCATTCGCATAACCTACAATGTTGACACTAATTATGGAGGGGTAGTACTTTTGCTTCCAATAAAATAAATTTCTAGTTGACCTGAAATTTTAAAAGTGATCCTTTTTTCACAGCAATTTACTGAAGCATGATAAGTAGCTAACCAATCCATCCCCAATATAACATCAAAATCTTGCATATCTAATACTATTAAATCTGTCAATAATTCCATATCCCCTATTCTGATTATGCAAGATTTGTAAATATAGGCAGCAATCAAGGTACGCCTAACTGGGGTGCTAACATACAACTTAACATCTAAAGGCTCACAGGATAATCCATATTTTTTAACATAACTAGTAGATATGAAGGAATGAGTAGCATCTAGATCAAATAATATATATGCATAAGCTGAAGAAACTGGAATGGTACCTGTCACCACCGTATTAGAAGTTTGCACATCCTGTTGGGTTATTGCATAAATCCTTCCTTGAGTGTCAGTGCCCTGCTTGCTTTGACCCCCAAGATAAGGTCGCCACACTACATATGGTTGACTCATCTGGGAGGATGAGTAGGTTGATTCTCCTTCCTGAAGGGATAGTTAGCCACCTTGTGGTTTAATTGGCCACACCCAAAACAAGCTCCACTAATCTAACGACAATCTTATTCTCTATGACCCACCCCACATTTGGGGCAACGCATCCCTTTATTCTGTTGAATGCTAACAGCAAAGTGTTGAATTTCTCTTCTCTTAAATTAATTTGCAAGACTCTGACTTGCACGAGAAGCAACTGGAAAGGATCCCTTTTTCTTATTCAAATTCCAATCTCTATTCTTCTGTACCTCATTAAGATCATTCTCTATCAACAATGCCTTGCTCACCATTGATTCATAGGTAGTCAGCTCAAATGCATTCACTAATTGCCTGAGTCAAGGCCTTATTCCCATTATGAAGCACCGAATTCGACTTTGCTCATCAGCTACCATAGTAGGGGCGAACTTGGCCAAACGGATAAATTCAGCCTCATGCTGGGTCACAAACATATTTCTCTACTCCAACTTTATAAAATCACTTTCCATTTGAATTCGGACACTCTTGGGAAAGTATTTGGTATATAAAACTTTTTTGAATACCTTCCAAGTAATGGCCACATTAAATCCACATCTGCATTCTTCTGACAACCACCAATCATATGCACTTCCTTGGAGGAGATAAGAAGCATAATTGACCTCTTCTTCCTCAGTGCACTTATAAACTTTAAAAGCCTTCTCAATTTCTGTTTGCCATTTCTTTGCCTCCAACAGATCGGTTGTCCCAAAAAATGATGGTAGAGGCACCACTTTAAAATCAACAAAACTACCAAATCCTATTGGTCTATACGATGTTGGTTGATTTTGTTGTGGTTGTATATTCTATTACTCCAACTTTGGTTGTTTTTGTTGTTGCATATGCAACTGTTGTTGCTACATCTGCACTACCTCTGAAAGGTATGCATTAATCGAATCAATTCCTCTTGAGTACCTCCAGTAGAACCTCCTGGATTAGATAGATCAACCGGATCCTTCTATTGACGAGTGCCACCATCACGTGAACTCTCACCAACCTAATTAACTTTGGCACGACATCCCATCCTGATATAATAAACAATAATAACAGAGATTTATAAATTTCTAGGTAGCTAAGATAACAGATAATATCAATACGTTAAAATCTTAAATTTACTATCCTAAGTACCAAGCCAACTCCATTTGTCTACCCGACCTACGCTCATCCTAGGATTTATTCCTAATGGTTCTAAACTTATGCTCTGATACCACTTTAACTATCACGCTCCAATTCCGAATTCCAAAATCAGAGACATGAAAAGCCGCCGCATACCTACAGAGAATTATCCCCATAGGCATGCAAGGCACACAACCTATAAATAATTTAGAGTAAACTAACATAGTGATACTCATAATTTAAGATCCATTAACTCAATTTCTAAACATAATACTCACAGCTATCATACATAGTTAATTTCAGTCACATAATTTACATATTTTTACAAAAAGATAGTATAGAGAGGCTTTTACAAAATTTGAAAAGTTGGTCCAAGTTGGCTAAATAGATCCTCGCTTTAATCACAATCCAACCTCTACCCATCCTTATCAAGCCTCAGGCTCTGTAAAAACATAAGAATTACAATAATAAGCTCATAGCCCAGTAAGTAACCAAGACATAATCAAAGAAATCCAGCTTCTAAAGCTAAATATATGCTTAATATAAAAACTGGTATAACAATATGACATTTATAATTAGCATCAAGCTTACAGCTCTATAACATAGATATAACTATGCAAAATATTATACCGAAATTTTTGATAACTTCATAAGACCGTATCTTTCAAAAGCATTATATTAACTCATCAGTCTATACGACTACAGCCACATATAATCCTTGTGACAGGTCCCATAGTACTGCATTTAATCCCTACGGAGTAGGTCCATGGTACCGCATTTAACCCCTGCAGAGTAGGTCCATAATGCCGCATTTAACCCCTGCAGAGTAGGTCCATAATGCCAAGTTCCAAAACAATCCATATCAATTGCCAACGCACAACCCCCGTATACTAGGGTCAAAATGTAGGTAGACTGAGAGTTCGGTATACATACAAACTCAAATCAACAATCATTACTATAGCATAAATAAATTGTAAGATATATAAAATTCTAAATCAATACATACAATTTATAAAAGTAACTAATCATCAAACTTTCGATAATCTATATGTAACATACTTTTCTCAAATCAATGTATGCTAACATGAAATCCAAAGATTCATACAAGTTTTTCTAGAATTCTTTCAATTAGAAATCATTGTGACAAATGTGTAATTTTTCATTTCTAAAATACTATGGAAACTCAATACTTGAAATACTTATACTTCTATGATTCATACTTGTTTCAATATGATCAGTACAATGAATAAATAGTATGATTTCAAAATATTTGGCAGCAATTAAGTCAATGAATAATCTCAAATCATATCTATTCATCATGTTATGCAATTATTTTGATTAAGTAAAGGTTACTTACCTTACAAATGTTCACTATCGGGTTATCTAGTGCTTTATCGACACTCCTCGGAACCTAATTAATCTAAAATACATATACATAATCTGAAATCAGTATTATATTATTCTTTTGCAATAATCTATAAAACTCTCTAAAATTCTAAAACCTAAATTTCTAGTTAATTGTTCTACCTTGCACAATGGCCCCATTCTGGGGTTTAATTATCCTATCAAATAGCACCCAAAAATTTTTCAATTTTGCGAATTAGTTGAACAATAAGTTGACAACCTTCAACTATATTTTTAGATTAAATTACTTAACCATTAAAGAGTTAAAATTCCTAGACTACTACAGGGCAGAATCTATCAGCCCAAAATTAGCAGCAGTCGTCCCTTAATATTCTTTTTATATTGCCCCAAACTATACAATAATTAAACCTCGTATTAAATTAGATTAATGGTAAAGAGGTTTATGGTTAACTTACATTGATAGGAAAGAAAACCTTAAGGTAGCACCATACCAAAGAAGAGAAAAGAAGAAAAGAGGAAAAGGAAGAAGAGAAGAAGAAGAAGAAGATGGGAAATGAGAGGAAGATGGAGTGTGCGAGGGAGAGGAAGATGGGAAAGGAGAGGTAGGAGGGGTTCATGTGAGAAAAAGAAAGAGAGGGAGAGTTGTGCATGAGAGAAAGAAAGAGGGATGTATGAAAGAAAGAGAGAGAAAGAAAGGTATGGGAGAGAGAGAGGGGGAGAGAGAGAGGGGGAGAGAGAGAGAGAAAGAGAGAGTTTCCAGGTGGGAGGCGGTGGAACAGGAGATTAACCCCCTGTTCGACATGGGTCAAGAGTAGGCACCGCCTAACAAGCGGCCCCAATTTAAATTGGGTTAATTTAAAGTGAACCGGATCTCACAGCCACCATGTCATCCTTCTTCATCTGCCTCTTCTCCCACCTCATCTTTGCCACACCACAATCTTCTACACTAGCATCGATGTTGCCTGGGAGGAGGCACGAGCAAAGATTTTCTTCATTTCTCTTTCCTCAAATATGCACCACCATGTCATCCTTCATCCCCTACTTTTTTCTCTGCTTCCACCACCTTATTTCTACCCCTTGTTATCTCTTATGCTAGCATTCGAGCTACCAGAAATCAGACTCCAAATATCCAAATGAAGGTGGAGTCCCTAACACCTTACCTCGCACCCTATGAGCCTCTTTCTTACAATGTTAGTTTATCATGTAAACTTGCAGTGAGGACTTTAGCAAGATAATTACCATATTTGGTCAATTTGTATCTTTGATAATTACTGCCATGTCTCTTTCTTTCATCTTCCTTTTTCTATCTCTTTCCCTATCTCCCTCTCTCTCCCCCTCCCCCAACCTCTCTTTCTCCCTCTTCGCTGACCCTTTGTGTCAGTGGGCTCATTTCCGACTGAGAGCCATGCTACTCCCCCCATCCTCTCTTTCATTCTATTCGCTTGCCCTTATCGGTTGCAGGCCAAGCCAAGCCGGCTTCCTCTCCCTTACCCCCTCCCTTTCTCCCTCTCCCTCTCTCCTTGCCATCAGAATCCTCCCTAGATGAACCTATCCCCCTCTCTTTACTACCGAACCCTTTGTGCGGATTGCTGTCAACCTTCCTCAGCAATAGGTCAATCGCCAGATTCTATTTCTGATCTCCCTTCTCATTTTGGTGCTAGATCTATCCCATCCGGTATGGTCACTCTCTCTCGCTCCTCCCTTCCTTCGGCCTCGAGGATGTTCCTTTCCCTTTCTTCCTTCATCCCTCCTAGTCCCGAGGTAGAAGAGTAGCTTCTCCCTTCCTCCCCTCTCTTCCCTTTCCTGGTGTTGGATAGCCAATGGGCCTCTTCCCTTCCTCCCTTCTTCCCAGTGGCATCTAGGTCCTAATGAGGTTGTTGTGGGCCGATCGGTTGCTTCTTTTCCTCTCTACGTTCTCCTCTAGTGGCGGCAAGATGGAAGCTTCTCAATTTTGAAATTCAAATTGCAAAAGGCATTGTGTTGTTTATATGAGGGGATTTGAATTTTCAAATGTTAATGGGATATTGGGGGAAAGTTGAATTTGAATTTCAATTGTTAATGGGATGTTAGGGGGTTTCTCTTACTCTTCCTTTCTTATAATCTTTTTCTTAATAAATCTGGGTGGATTTTTTTCTCCCTTTTCATCAAAAAAAAAAGAGGTGGGGAAATATACTTTAGAATGGCCTCTCTCTAGGCCCTCATAGATCCCTTTATGACACCCCTCTTTCCCTTTCCCTCACTTTCAACCCTTTCTCTAGTCAATGAGTTTCTAGGATTAGATTTCCAATAAGGTTATAGCAAGCTTAGGTTGCTAGGTTAAAGGGAGTACAATTACAAAAAGCAAGAAAGGTGGGATTGGAGTTGTTTGTAACTCCAAGTCATTGGCAAGCATACCTCAGCTTAAGGTTTGGTACACATCGATACATATAGGAAGGGTCCATCCAAGCAAATCACTCAAAGCATTTAACCCCAAGTGAGTGGTTATTAAGGTTGCCTCACCCTAAGCTGACCCCTACTAGCTCTCAAACCAAGTTGTGTGCCTAAATACCACCGGTGATGCCCATTTTACCCTATTGTTATTTATTTTCCATCATTTGAAGTTGGAAAAGAAAGGAAAAAAAGGTAAATGCTAGTAATCAATCATAAAGCCTTTGAAATCAGCTTAAATCCATTAAAATACTCAATCAATTAAACACCATTTTCAAAATAAAGAATCAATTCAAAGACACCATCTCTATTACTTAAATGATATAGTAGTAAAAGATACAAGTTCTCTTGAAGATTAAAAAGGAACATAGAAAATCTAGATAAATGACAACCAATTATATAAAGAAAACAAATCTCTAACTCAACTTCAGTCTCCAAGAGAGAGAAAGAGAAAGGCAACTTTGAAGGAAACATCTAACATCATAAAGAATGAAATCATTAAAGAATACAACAAATAAATAAGATTCACATATTCCAACAATGAGTTCACACAAGCACATAAAAATATAAAAACACTTAAACGAGTGACTTGTTAAATCTTAGTCTTCATCATAGCAAAATGATTTATTCGGACATACCAACATGGAACAAGATAAACCCCTCCAATCATTGTCTAAAGCATGATATACTAGCAGCTCTCATGATTATTTGAAAGCAGAATATTATAATAGCAGTTGTATATTCTTGTTGTTCGAGCAGCAAAAATTTAGTTCTCAGATACTATTGTTCTAAAACTTTATCAATCTTGATAAGTTGAATAACAAAGTGATACTACACGTTCTAAAACTTTATCAATCTTGATAAGTTGAATAACAAAGTGATACTACACAACTGAAACCCCATTGACTATTGTAAAATTCATTTTAAATCATAGAATATTCGAAAGAATTTTAAAATGAATAAAGTATTCCATTTTCATCTTTACTAGTTGCATCAAAATCAACAATAGGACAAAGAAGGTCTTATCTTTCCCACTAACTATTATAAATTACCCATGTTCTTTCTTTGTTTACTAATCAAATAGTCATGGTTACTTCTAGACTTCTTTCATGTACATCAGTCCACTAGATGTAAATGTCAGTATGCTTCTTGGATATTGGATCTATGATTCTTAGTAACCTAATTATTTTTCAAATGCTAATCTAAACTTCTAAATGTTTAAATGAATCTTAGTTTTCTTGTTGTGTATTTATGAGATAAATATGCATGTTTCTAACTTCAACATGCAGAAAACAATGACTAAGTTAATTCAATACTCCAACCTTCTCACAAAAACATAGCACTGAAATAAGAAAATGTCCTGAAAAAAATGTAAAATCAGAATTTGAAGGCCAAACAATGCCATACAAAGGGTGATTGAAGTGTATGTGCACCCATCGATGCTCTCTCAGCACAATCCTCAATATAATGTGTGCCCTACCTGCCCTTTATTAGTGTATGATCAACCTTAGCATTTCGAACCTTGGATGGAAGAAGAGAGGTGGGCATGGAATTACAGGGTTGCACTAGATTGCCCGCAGATGTCAAATCAAATATCCATTTTTTGAAGATCCACATTTTGGTTAAACTTCAAGTAATTTGCGACATTGTTTGATCAGGTTTTGTTTGACAAACTGGACCTGGATCATCCATGATCTAAACTAAATCAGCTTAATTTGCAAGTTTATGTGGCTATGCAAGTACATGCAGATACACACATATACATATGCATGTGTGCATGCATTTATGTACTTTTTATTTTATGCATATACAGATTTGTGATTTCATACATATGCTGCACAATATTTACTGTTCAAGGACTCAACAAACACAATAACCTTCAATATTTCACATGCTTGCTAATAATCTGATTAAATAAGAGGACATTTATGGTTGTGAATTGTGAAAAATAAACCAAGGGTGGCTTAAATGATGGATCATGTGTTTGAGAACAGGTAAATAATACAAGAGAAACTTCAAAACTGTTTTTCTTTTTTCTCTTTTTTGACATATAGTATGGATTCCAACTCTCTCTCTCCACCTATCTATCAATCTCTCTGCGTGAAAACCTGTTATATTCTTAAGTTATATCAAAACCCATGTATGATGTGATGTAATGCAATTTACTGAATTTCTAATTCTTCACTTTTAAATAATCTATGTCACAAAATCAATGCAATATAGCTAATCAAGGTAATACACGTTACATAGATCTCTTCATCAAAAAAAAAAATCAAATTTCAACAAGCATCAAGCAGAAGTGATCTTTGAAAAGCTCAACAAAGGTGACAGAGTAAGAAAAACTTGTTAAATCCATAATAATCAATGTACCTGGTGACGAAAAACAACATAGGACAAACTGAAGAAGACCACTAGGAAAGGAAGAAAAATCGGGGTGACAACAGAATAAACAAGGCCAAGCAAAAAGTACAATTGTATTCTGGGCTCTGAGGAGGCAAAATCTAAGCTCCCAGGATCCATAGCCTGCTCCCGGTCTTGCTCAGTTTTAACCAAAAATGTGTTCTTCAAATGGTAAATGATCAGTGGTTTCAATCTAAGAATCTCTGAAGCAACACCAGCCCATCCATCAAGCATTATATAAGTAATGAAAAATGTTGCTTTCGCTGGAATAGCCGTCCCAACAATAACTGGATATCTGCATAAGAGTTGAAAATCTGATATCAGAACTTCACAAGCAGATGCTTTAATATGTAGCACTTATGCAGTCCCTTTTTTTCTAATTTCAAGGAAAATAAAAAGCATAATGTGCTGATGAAGGTGTTTATCTGATGACACAAAAATATTTATGTAAACTTTGGTAACTTTAAGTAGATGCTGAACTGAAAAACTTTGGTTGGAAAATTATTTCAAAATCCTGAAAACAAGATGAACTTCTTAAAACCAATGAAGAAGTACTCTAAAAAAAACCATTTTCTTCCTAAACTAACTGTAGATGAACATATTTTGACAAATTGGTCTCCTGTTTCTTGTCTCCCCAATGCTACCTAACATAACCTATCTTTCTATGTATTAGGCTTTTAGTTTTGAGTGGAGAATACAAATATTTTTCTATCAAGAATTTGTCCAAGAATGACTTGGAAAGATATCTTTTATCCAACAACAAATTTATTAAGAATTGAACTTACACGAGGAGGGAAGTTAAAAAGGAAAGTGCTAATCCTAATAAACAACATGAACTTATAATGTGTTGTGGAATGCATAAGAGTTTGCTATAACCAAATTTACATCTCATAAGTATCTGTCCACTAATTAACTATCTCCAGTCAAGGTCGTGTGAAAATATCAAGCTTTTCTGTTTAGCTCCATTGTACAAAACTTCAGTGGAAATCCTTTTGGTATTTGATTTCTTCTCCTTTCAGCATTTTGATCATAATAAAACAAAGATTACACCCATAGTCATGATCCCATGAAAAATCGACATACTAGTATTTTCCTTGAACCTTCTGTTTAGATTTTCTTTGTCATTCTATCTCTCCAATCTTTCCTCACAACTCTAAGGGACAATCTCTAGTAGAGCCTTACTTTATTCTTTATTGCAAATGATAGTAGTATCAAGCAAGGTTCGCCATCTCGGTACCAAACCTCATACTAGTGCCTTCCTATTATAATGTTAGTATGTGGTACGGTACAAGATGGTGGGGCATACCAAGTACCGCTATGGTACGAGATTGTATACCGGCTAGGCACCAGTACGGCACGTCCTAAATGGTACGATACTGACCAGTACAACAAACCTTGATATTAGGTAAATATCCATCCTTTGACTCAGTTTTGGTTCACTTTTTAAACTTTCTTAGATTAGTTGTTTCTAACTCTGCAAGCTTTAGCTTTAAGAAACAACCATCTTATTCAAGGTTTGCAATCTCAGTGCCAAATCTTGTACCATTGAACAATCAGTACACCTTGTACCAGGTGTTGGTACTATACCTTAGTATTGACACTTGATACTGGGCGGGGGGCATACCAAGGCTTGGTACACTACCGATATGGTATGGTGCTTTCCTTACCAGGTTAGTATGGTGCTAGATTGCAAACATTGATCTTATTAATCATATTTACAAAGCTCCTCTTATTGACCAATATTTGCATCTTAGTAGCTGGTATCTTCTACCTTAGATGATGCATCCACTTCAAAATCTTAGTAGAGCCTTGAACCAACACCCGCTTCCTAAGAGCTTCCTTATTAGAAGTGTTTCTAAAGCATCCACTTCCCTACACCCGCAACACCACCTGCTCGTGCACCTGCTTCTGACTCTGGCAACTAAAATTTGAACCAGAAAGCATTAATTGGATCATTGTTGTCACATGATATCCTCATTAATTTTGTCTACTGCAAATTGTGTTCCTATTTGAGATTTGTAGTAATTTGATTTTGTGCCTTAAAAACAAGCATAGTCCCTTTTAGTAATCCTTTTCACCTTCCTTCTTTGTTTGGACTCTCACCAAGTCTAGAAGAATTTCAGGGGTTTGCAGTAGTTGTAAACAAAACACTTGAAAATACATCCCCAACTGATTATTAAGAAACAATGGAGGATGGTTCCAACTTATATGCATAATAAATTTATCAGGTTAGGCTCTGATTTTGTATTTGTGATTTAAGTCGTTGATGGTTGGAGTTGGATATGGCTGTATCTGGACTTATCAACCTGATAACCTGAATGGTTATGTTAATACACACATCTAGATGATGGCTTAGTACCAACTGCAATCGAACTGTTTCTTCTCATGAGGTCGCAATTTTCAACTCTAGGCCTTTTTTTCCAACACATACCATCTCCTATTTCAATTACCAATAAAATTGTCTTAAATTTCAGTCCAATCAAATATATATGCACATAAAAAAAATGTTAATCTACAAAATAGCTTCCAGCATGCTCAAACCAATTTTAATACAAAATGTATATCTATTATGATTATTCAGTAAACAAGCAGGGATGTTGGTGATGTCTCCATATATTTCCCTTATTAAAAAGAATTGGCATTACATGAGACAAAAAGGTAAACACGTTCCTGAGTAAACATTCTAACTTATCCAGAATTTATTTTGTCAACATCTGAGCCCAGTATTCGAAATTAATAATCCATTTGGGTACTGAATTAGATATCTAGAATGTAAAATGTTACAAAAGAAATAAAGAAACAAACATACTTGTTAGGAGTTTCCTTGTTCACGAATGTGTTGAGCTGTTCAAATGCTGCTCCAGCAATTACATTCGCAAGAAATACATTAACCAGTATAAAAAGATAAAACTTTGCAGCTGATTTTCTCTCCAATGCCGATATTGATATATAACCTTCTATCTTGGACATAATCATAAGTATCGTTGGGAGAAAGATCATGAAGATCTTTAATGCAATTCCTGATAGAAAGCCTTTTATAAATGAACTAACAACTTCCCTGCAAAATCATATACAACTGAGATCTGGATGAAAATGCACAATGTTTCATCATGAATAAAAAAAAGAAGTCTGTTAGTACATAAAGCAAGTTGTTTAACCCTAAGATGGTTAGCTAAGCATTGCAGACTGGCTACAATATCCCCTTGTACATCAGAGAGAGAGAGAGAGAGAGAACAGGATCTTTTCCTAATGGATGATCTCAGAAGGCTATAGATTCTTGATAATAATTCATCAACCCTTAAATTCCAAATAGCACTCAGTATTGGATTTGGTAATCAGTAATTGAATACTTGAACATGTGTGATAGCATGAAACATGATAGATGTACCAATAAATTACAGATCAAAGCACAGACTTTGGAAAGCAGGCACAGATCTGCCTACTTCTAGGTAACAGTATTAAGAGATTTTGAATGTAGGCTTATATCAGAGCACCTTATTGCTGTGACATTTGTCGGGTGTAAGTCCTTTGTTAACAGTATAAAATTATTTCTATGTCACACGGAGATCATATTCACTCAAGCAATTGCTTATCAAACATCAGAAAGCATGTTATATCCAATTTTTTTCATATAATATGTATTTTTGAATGAAATCAATTTGATATAATAGTAAGAGTAAGTATCTACTCTGAAAAATTTCATGTGGTGCTGTTATGTATCAGTTGAACTATGGCTACAATGAATTTTGACCATCTAAAAGGATGCATCACATGCAACCCAATATTTACAAGAAATTTTAAAAGCCAAAATAATAGATGCTCACTTTTCTATTAAAGGTTTTAGGAAAGGCACAACTTTCTCGATGCCCTCAATGTTTGCTAGGGACTGCACAAATGCAATAGGAATCATAAAGAAAAACGTAAGGAAGAAAAATGCAACAGCCATTATCAATCTTCGCATTGTGAGCTCAACAAATGGGATTGCGAGATTGGACCAATAAACATCACGTGGTTCAGGAGCCCACTCAGTTAACCACAATGTTGGATTACTTGATTGCTGAGTTTGAGCACAAACAGCTGCCCCCCATCGAGTTCTGAAGGAGACAAATGCTGCTGGCATTATAGCTTTAGGATCACTGACTAATCTTTCCCTTTCTGTAGCTTCCTGCACAAACATTAGAAATTTTAGAATAACTGTAAACAATTGAATGTATAACAATGCTTCACACGTTTGATGTTATTGAACAACAACACAACTGATGAGCTCTGAAATTCTGCAAATCTGTGAATGGAAAAATGACCGTGTCACAACTAAGCTGTCATCCCTCTTACAAAGTTGCAATATTACTCAAAAGACCGACCTGTCTATGTAAAAGAGATATCATAAAAGAAAAAACTAATATAGCTTAACTTAGTTCACTTGTAATTTGGTGTATTCCTCAAAAACTTTTCATTGGGTGCATACTGCATGCCAATCATAAAAGGGTTGTTTAGGCCCCTGATGTAGTCTTTCTGTCTCCCAAAAGGTTAGTGGTTTAATAGTTTAACGAAAATAGCATATCAAGTTAACAAAACTAAACAATTTGTTATTTTTTTCAAAATGATTTAGTTCAAATTATAGACTATATCAATATTACTTAGATGTCTGAGAAACTACAGAATGCAATCATATAAACTAATAAAAAATCATTTTACCAACATAGATGTTTGATGAGCTTTGGTAGAGTAGCTTTAAACTCAGACATTGGACGGGCCAGAATTGAGCCAGTCAATGACCTCGCACCAAATCAGAGAATGCTGGCAGTAGACCAGCTTTACAATAACTATTAGGGTCCTGGGCATGGTGCAGCCTTAACCAGTCTGTTTTCCTAGATGTTGCTTACTTGTGTCTTAAGGTTCACCTCTACAATGTCAAAAGCTGCTCAAAGTCATGGGGCCTGCTCATTAAATTATAAGCCTTCTCATTGGTGCACGTTCATTTATCAAACAAGAAAAAAACAAAAAGAAGAAAAGAAAGGAATGTATGCTAGGAGAGGACATTAAGAGGCTGCAAGCATAGAACATTATAAGATTTTCTGAAGTATATAGACAGTTAGAGATCCTATCATGATGAGATACACACACAAGCCTGAACATACAAACACAAACATGAAGAAAACACAAGAAGTCTAATTTCAGCTAAGCCTGGAGCAAGCCTCACAAATCGAGAAGGCATAGATATCTGGGCCACCACAAATGGCCACCTGGTCCATGCTAGTTCTAGTGGATACCTTGATATAATTTACTTAAAGTGCAGTAGGATTGATCTGATTGGAGAGAGAAGGAAAGAATTCCTTCAATCCACTCAATATAGAGCTCTTAAAGAGAATAATAGAAAATAAGAGAATTTGTTAAAGTAAGGTTCTAACTTCTAAGTCCCCTTTTCTTTCATTAATTAAATAATAAGTTTGATTATAGTCCCTCTATTTATACTAGTGATGTCTACTTTACAAAATCTAGGTCTGATTCCTCTTCTAGTTATAAGAGAAGAGATAACAACTTTTCTAAAATAACATGACTTGTGGAAGCAATCATGAGAAAGCTAAAATCTTCCAAGAATTTGGATCTCGACTTGTAATCAATTTTGCCTGCTGTTGTATCGCTTAGTTCTTTTGAGATTGGAAGATACAACCTAGTCAAAAATTTCCAAACAATGACAAAATTTCATTTAACCAAGCATTTCAAAGGCTTAAATGATCTTGAAATGGGGTTATTTGAAGCCTAACGACTGGTTGACATGCCATAGGTCTTGAAAAGTTACCCAATTCCAAAGAAAATCATGTCCTAAATGGATAATGGCCTCTAGATTTTTTGATGCTAGATGGGCCTCAGATGTGGCAAAGCTTACTCCCCGATCCTATATACAAACCTCCATAATAGATTTGGTAATCCTCTTGGGTTAAGGATTAAGTAAAATAACAAATTCACCAGATAGGTTATGAGTCAGCAGCAGGATCCAGAGCTTGATGAGCTAGGATTGCCTCCATGATAAGCCAATTTTGTTGCTAACGAGGTTGGGATGGATGCCTCTCAGTGGGCAGGCAGCAACATTCCATCTAGACGTCTAGCTGATATGCCACAACATCCACCCTTACAGCCTAGGCAGCCAGAGCGAGATATGAGCAAAAGAAAAGAAAAGGCAAGTATGGCACCAGTAGAGCCCAAGCATTCGATTCACTTAGATTTAGATACCAGATGGAGCAGTAGCGGTAGTTCTTCAGCTGGTCATGGATCTGATGATCATGGAGGGACCAGAGGATAGGAGACACAGCCAGTTGGTGGTCTTCGATTTACTGATGAGTCTCAGTTTACGCATGCCACGTAGGATAGGGACCATGGTGCACGTGCTGATAGAGCCCGCGATGATACGATTTCATAGAGAGGACGAGCTCCACGAGGTCATTCAGGACATGATGCAGCTGCAGATGACCTCGCATACGGAGTAGGATTCATAAATGTATTAAGTTCATCTTCATATTTTGGATCCTTCTATCCGCAGCCGCAGCCATCCTATGATCCTTACGGATATGGATATGGATATGGTGCATTGGAGACATCTTCTAGTGGCTATTATCATATGCAGCCCGGAGCATCTTATGGATCGAATTTTGCTGCTGGTATATTTGAATAGGCTCCTTTACAATCATACTATCAGTCCGAAGATACCGCTCAGAGCCAGGACCTCAGTAACACTTCGAGGATGAGTTATGATCCAGCATGCATGCCTTATGGATCTAGCTGGACTGATGTTCCTTCTGAATATATAAATGATCCTACTATTTATGGATATCGATGGTCGACCGAATTTTGATGAATAATACATATTTAATATTTAAAAAAAAAATTAATTAATTTAAGCATTTTAGGATCCAATAATATTTGATTTATGTATTTTAGATTCGTATCACACATGATTAACATTATTTTTGAATTCCGAGTGATACAAATATTAATTAATATCACTAAATAATAATTTAAATATTTTTTTTCAAAAAAAATTATGGAATATTTCTTTCAAAAAACAACCAAAAAAATGGCATGTCGGTTTGACTGGCATGCTTGCCGTACTGAGTGTCAGTACGGTTCGATACCAGTACCGTATTGTACCGACTGGCAACCGGCATGGTCATCGATACCAATACCAAAAATCTTGCCTAGGGTGGTCTTCAATTCATCAGTAAATCCTAGTTTACACATGCCATATAGGATAGGAACCATAGTGCATGAGCTAGTAAAGCACATGAGGGTACGATTGCTTATAGGCGATGGACTCCTTGAAGTCATTCAGGACATGATGCAACTATAGATAACCTCACACATGGAGTAAAATCCATGGACATATCATGTTTATCCTTGTATTCTAGATCCTATTATCTGTAGCCATAGATAGTTTATGATCCATACGAATATGGGTATTAGGGATAGCAATAAGTCTGGTATGAGTCAGATCGGCCAATACCCATATTTGCCCCATAATTAAAAATCCCACACTCATACCCACCATGCACCTACCTTTGGTCGGGTCAAGTAGAAGTGCTGGTCGAGTCGAGTTGGGTTGGATTGGATAGATAAGAGGGGTCAGATCGGGTTGGGTAAGGAACTCATCATGTAAATTGGGGCAAGTGTGGATTTAGAAAAAATACCTGAAGCAGGTTCGGATACTGGTATGCCCCACCTCAAATCCGACCCAATATAACCTTAATCCAAATCACCCTTTCAAAAGAATTATCATTATTTTTTTAATCAATTCAAGTAAAACCCACCTCATTCAGATCGGATAGCTAGTGGTCGGATAAAATTGCCATCCCTAATGGATACATCTTCCAATGGCTACTATCCTGTGCAACCCGAAGTATCTTACGGATGGAATTTTACTACCGCATATTTGGATAGGCTACTCCACAGCTGTACCATCAGCCAAAGGACACCTCTCAGAGTTAAAGCTTCCATGAGAGATCTAAGACTAAATACAATCCAACATGAATACCTTATAAAATGAGCGTACAGGACTACAATGTTGCTTGGTTAGAGAGATGGCTGATGTGCCTCCTAATTATGCAAATGAGCTGGATATTTATGAGTGACATCGTGATGCAGGATGGTCTAAAATCCAGTATACTATGCACCAATGAAACACACAAGATGTCAAACCTATCCTACAGGTTGCTATCCCTTGGATGTGGCAGACAAATAGTTTGCAAAATAAAATTAAATGAGCAATTTTTTTTAAAATTAATTTTAATAAAGGAAGAACATTCGACTAAAGAAAATAATAAAGTGAAGAAATTAGATCAAGTAAGAAATTATACCACATAATATCCAACAACACATAATTAGGCTATTATGATTAATCCGAATCAATTCACAATCTGTCCACAATAATCTCCTAGCTTAGCTTGTAGATGTCCACATAGTCAATTTCTGTCCAACAGTCACAATCAAGTACCATACAGAAAAGGAAAAGATTGAATAAAATTCCTGGAGTTTTAAGAAAGAAATAATACTATGAGTTTTCCGAAGAAAGAAAATAGAAATTAAACTATCCTACAAACCCGGCCTTTATTACCAATAGATGATATTTGTATATCTAGATCTCGACAGAAAATTAGCACTACAACCTTTCTTTTTTGAAGCAAAGAAACTAAAATACTACTAGTTGGCTTTGGGCTGAAGTTAGCTCAAATTACTGGCATGAATGGCTGGTCGGATGTCTCAGGTAGCGTACACAAGGAGAAGAGAATGGAGATCTTCTTCTTTAACCTCCATCTTCTTCCTTTTTGAAATCTTCCTAACTTTTCAAATCTCACAGGTAGGTAGTCAAGATTTGCAAAAAATGGAGAAGAACATAGATCTAAAGAAATATTAAAGTCTGGACCTCGCCAGAACCAATAACACCCTTGGAAAAAAAGCCTTTCACCACAACTCTTTTAACAAGACAAATTTTATTCAATAATCATTCTGTCTTTTTAACCAAAGCCTTATGGGCTATTTATATACTAAATACATCCAAGAATAACATGAAAATATTCCAAACCTAAAAACTTATTTAAAAAAGAAAGATGATAGAATAAGATCCTCCTAAACAGGAAGAAAGGTGACAAAATCTTCCTAAGCAAAAAAAGAAAGATGATAAAATAAAATCATCCTCCTAAGTAGGAAGAAAGATGATAAAATCTTCCTAAGAAAAAAAAAGATGATAGAATGAAATCTTCATAATTAGAAAAGAAAGATAAGAGAATAAAATCTTCCTAAAAAAGGAAGATTTGGAATAGATCTATAAAAATCTTCAGATCCACATAGCGGGTTTGGGTGCCAATTCCTTCGTTGATAGATTCGGAATTCGGACATGAGTGCAAGTCGGGCTCGGTCTGCATCACATCAGCACTCAATGAGATTCTAGATCTCAATATGTATACTTTAAATACATGCAATGGATTGTATCATTTTATGTTTTGCATCTTATCAATTGATTTGAGCATATTAAGGTTCAATAATACCTAGTCCTTGTAAGGTTGTCCCTAGGCTAGTTCTTGCAAGGCTATTCTTAGAGCAAAGCACCACGTCAAACTCAGATCCATGTCACATTAGGCTCAGATCCACTACCACCACCGTTGGCTTCCCGCCTTCCAAGACTTGGGATCCACATAGGGCATCTCTTTTATTATATTCCAGGTAATGCCATGTTAACATAGAAATATCACTCAAATACTTCTAAAAGCATCATTAAGGGTATATCGGAGTAATACAAACATCAAACAACATCAATTTGAGCTTAAAATGATTAAAAAAATGAAAAAACAATTGATTAGAGATCTTGAAAGCAAAAGAAAAACTGAAAAAACAACAAAAGAAAGGGAAATTGGCATGCTAGTTCAACACTGGCACATCTTGCCATACCATGCATCAATACGATACTGAACTAGAACTGTACCAAACCAGTAGCCGACCGGTATGGTTCCCTATACTGGTTTGGCAAACCTTGACTAATTGTCTTCTACATATTCCGTATTCCAAAGAATACCTAGTCCTTTGCTTGATTCATATGGTTTAACATAAAAGGCCTTCCACCAAAACAATGACATAAATGTAAGCTTTTAAACAGATGGTGGTAGGCATATCCCTTATTAACCTCATTAATAGATTTTCCTCATCTACCTTGACCATCCATCATAGCCAAGTTATGTACGGTACGTGTTATGATGGACAAATGCATGGACGAGTGTACTATGCCATACATGCTAATTATCTTCAAGTTATCCTACCTTCTATACCAATTATCTTCAAACCTATACAGTATAACTACTACTATTACTTTGTTTTCTTATCCTTCATTTTTTTCAAGTTTTTGCATATCATCAAAAAGTTATTTGTGCATACCAAGGTTTTCCGTACCGGCCTAAACCGGCCAGTACACCCCGTACCATACCATACCAGTAGGAAATCGGAACGGTTCAAGCTGGTTTTTTCGGAAAATAGCTTGAACCAAACCGAACCGACCGGTATAGTACAGGCTAGCACCGGACGGTTTGGTTCGGTCTGGGTCGGTACGGTATTGGTACAGAATAGTTTTTTCTTTTCTTTTTTTTTTTGGAACCATTGGATGGGATTTTTTTTTGATTTTTTTATTGACGGTACAAGGCGGTATGGTATCGTAACATACCGTACCGATCGGCTGCTAGATATATGTGCCCTAGAAGCCAAAATTGGCTGACACTTGTAATACACTTCTAGGGGCAAAATTATAATTTTAACTAAAATCAATAAAATGGATTATTTTCTATCACATATGTGTATTTAGTGTCTGTGATACATCCTTTGAGTTAATGGTAATGATAATTCATATTTTCAAGAGTTGAAAATTTAAGACATGAATAATCATTATTAACTCATAAAATGCTCCCGACCATAGGATCATCACGAGGATGGTGATTGATCCGGAAGGTTGGTGTACAATCGCTTCTCTTTAGTAGATGAGTCTTGAGTCTATGGTGTGGAGACACCGGAGTGAGAGTACAGATACTCGTTAGAGAACGAGGGCACTGAGCGTGACCACCTCGAGTAGTCATTAGGAAGTCTACCTTCTCGTCAATGACTGACTCGATGCTGCAGTGGTGTGTCTGGTTCTTTGACCTGAGGTGCATCGACAGTTCACCTTGAGGGTGTTATAGTTTGACTACACCATAACTTGGTCTCCTAGCCATACGGAATCCTGAGATGTATGTTGGCTATAGCATGTTCATTGTAGGAACTGAATTGCATCAAGATGGAATCTATCTACCTCGGTGGTAGAGGAGCAGCCTTATGATGATCATGAAAATCAAGTCCAGAAGCCCATGGCCATGGCAAAGTGAAATAATAGAAAGAGTTTCTATTTAGGTTTTCACATCGGACTTGAATCAAATGATTACATCATATGATAGAAACTAGGGTTTGACGAGTTCACCTTAACCCTAATCTGATCGAGGCTCAAGATAGAAGAACTTAATCACACAGGTAGCTGCACCAAGAGATTCGCATTCAGCTCTGATGGGTTGCCACCATATACTGTTAGGTGTCACTGATGGATTTTGGGAGCAATTAGAATGATTTAGATGATCGATCATTCTAGCTATTCGAATCAAAAGAGTTCTGATCCATCGAAAGGAGTTTTGCTGATGTCGATGATAGAGATCATGACATATCCCATTACCATACAGAACTGAATCTAACTGGGTCACACAAATAAGGGTTTGAATCTGGTGATCATCAAATGAACTAATTCAGTTCAATTGATCTGAATAAGATTCAATTAGGTTCAAGAAAATCGTGCTAGCACTCGATTGAACCTAACGTTCTTCTTTTACTATCATAAATAGTTGTCCTGACTGAGCCAAAGGAGTTTGTGCTTGATCAGAGGCCTTCACTTGGTCTGACTGGAGTTTGTCCAGATCAAAAAAGGGTTGTCTTATTTTGTAAGACAATACCTGCCATTTTTGGTCATCTGCCATTTCTCGTCCTTTGACTTTGGTCAAAAGTTGACATTTGACTGGTCAAATATTGACCATTGACACTTTGACTTTTGTCCACGTGTCATGCACCTATTGGAGAGCTGCTGGGGGCCTGTCTCCCTGTCAGAACCTGGCAATGAGGAGGGCGCACGCCACCTTTGGTGTGTGCCCAAGCTGGAGGTGCCCAGGAGTCCCTGTTGGACAGGGACTCCATCTCCTTTTTGGATTCCGATTAGACTTCTCCTAAGAACCAAGTTTGACTGATCTTAGACGCCATCTAAGGAGGAATCCAAGGGACTATTCCCACTAATCAGATTTAGCTCTGATTTCACAAAGAGTTGTGATTGGTTGGGAAGAAGAGGAGTTGGATCACACATAGTCTATAAATAAGACCCTGCGCCCAACTCAAAAATATCTAAGAATTCTCCATGCCCCAAGGCTGCCTCTCTCTTCCTCCATGCCAAGCCCATCTTCTCCCTCTCCTCTCCATGCCCAAAGTAGTTTGGGATCCAAGTTGGTGCAATCCAGACGAGAGAAAGGCGACAGAAAGCTAGAAGGCTGTGCTGCTGCAAAGGACAACTGCTGATCTTCGAAAGGTGTTTTGAAGATCCTCCAAATCAGATTCAGATATGATTTTTGGAGACGTGATAGAGAAGAAGAGGATCTCCAGATCCAGTCCGAGTGGATACCGGTAGAGGCCAGGCACTTGCATGGCTAGATCCAGAACCTTCCGCTGCTTACAGGATCATTAACGGATAATAGGATTACCCTACGTCAAGGTAAATTCAATTTGATTTAATTTATCTGAATTTATTTTAATTATTAAAATAATAAAGATCAGATCTGAAACATCCCAGATCTGATTTGGATCAAAGAAAAAAATTTTGAAATATATCTCTTGATCCGATCAGATCTGAACGAACTTGATTCGGAAAATCAGGATTTTCCTTCAACTGGTATCAGAGCCAAGGTTCTAAAGTGTTTAGATCTAATTTTAAATTTATTTTAATCAAAAAATAAGTGATTTCAGATATTACATGAGATATGATCAGATCTGAAATCAAAAAAAATTAAAATTAAATGATTTGGATCTAAGATTAGAAAATATGCATGACTAGTTCTAAAATAGAATAGTTCTATAGAATAGTCTTGCATGTTTTTGATTTAATCTGATTAAATCATATTTTAGATCTATTTATTTACTTTTTTTGATATTATAATGGTTATAATAACATCTAAAAAATAGCAAATAAAAATTATTTAATTTTAAATATCATATGAGATATGATTGATGCATGTCTAGACTAGTTGTAGAATAGTTCTACATAATTATCTAGATTAGAATTTATTTTGATTAATCAATTTAAATCTAATTTTTTAGATTATTATGAGATAATTTAGATCTGAAAATATGCATGATACGATACATGAGATGTATGCAAAATATGCCATGATTAGATCTAATTTGTATATGAGATATATGATATAGATCTAAAACTGTTTTGTAGTATTGCATGTTCCTGATTAAGGCATTCCTCTTGGCCGTCCGGTCATAAGAATGAAGAAGGATTTAAAGGCCCTCTCTTCCCATTCGATGGGATATTCTTATGATGTGTAGGGATGCTGCGCGTTCGTCCTTAATCAGAAACCCAAAACTTACTTTCTGCAAAACCCTAAATCCTGAAACCCTAGGATTTATTGTGCATATTTTGTTTATGAACCCTACTTAATTAAAAATTAAGATTATGGAATATCAATTAGGTCTAAAATTAAGAATTTTAGATCTAAGACATATTCATAATACTGGGTTCGGGCTTAGGTAGCTCAATTAGGTCTAAGCGGTTGATCAAATCGAATCAAGAGTTGGTTAGATGGGATCAACAATGCTTAAATTGACCAGCCTAATAGGATTAAGTCTGGGTCAAGATCGAGTCACGATCAAGCAAGACCTAATTAGGCTCAGAGGTTAGAGTCTGGATTGTAGGCTAACCCAATTGGTTCTGGCTCAATAATTTGATGTCTAAGGTAAGTTTGGCACATACGACCGACTGGTTTTTAATTGGAAGCTACTCGACCTGAATGCATTCTTGTACGAGTTAATGGCATATCCCTTCCACCGG
Source organism: Cocos nucifera (assembly GCA_006176705.1). Taxonomy (NCBI): domain Eukaryota; kingdom Viridiplantae; phylum Streptophyta; class Magnoliopsida; order Arecales; family Arecaceae; genus Cocos; species Cocos nucifera. The sequence goes on from QRFJ01000310.1 coordinate 382,508, forward strand.
TCTCACTTACCTGGCCATATCTGTCGACTCAATTCTAATTTGAGGTGGTCAATAATCCGAGCTAACCCATGCCACTAGGTTAGTCATAATTGTTATGACTATGATAAGTCTAGTTTAATGAGATCTGAATCAATTCTCCCTAAGAAAAGATTAAGTCTGAGGTCTTCCACCATTGTAGATGTGCGGGCCCTTCCCGGGGTTGATTGTTCTTGGCTGGATACAGTGGCTCAGTTGCACCGGGAAGACGCAACCATGTCTATTAGGCATTGGATGCTATGGGCTGGAGGATGAGTTGGGCTCAATATTCCGGATACGATGAGAGACTCAATTAGGAATCCAGTCTGTGCAAATGGTGGGTCTAACTTAACTAAGGAGTGGATCAATATTCCGGATACAGTGAGATTCATGAATTAGAGACCAAGTTTGGGTGCACCATGATTAAAGAATCATTGAACAAGAGTTGTTCACTCATTGGCTAATCCATCACCAATAACTGTTAGGTGAGGTGATGAGTCAGTTGGTGAGACCGCACCACCCACTAGAAATCATTAATCATGGAGATTTTTGCATCTTTACAGAGAGAGTATAGGGATCCGAGAAAATAGTGAGAGCTAATTTGTTTAAAAATAAAATTCCTAAATAAATTGATCAAGTCATAATTACAGTATCTACTTGAATCTTTGACTCTCTACAGGAAAATATCTGCATCCAACCCATTAGCACGTATCCTGGACACACATAGACTGACCGAATCCAATTATAAAGATTGGCTCAGAAACTATAAAATCGTTTTGGGTTTCGAGAAGTTATCACATGTATTGGATCAGGATCCTCCCACCTTACCAGTCCGTCCATCCACTAAACAGAGAGCGTCTCTGGAAAAATGGATAGACGAAGATAATAAGGCTAGATATTACATATTGAGCTCGATGTCTGATGAGCTCCAGCGCCAACATGAAGATATCGGGACTGCTCGCCAAATGTTGGCTCACCTACAGAAGATGTTTGGTGAACAGAGTCGCGCAGCCAAGTATCAAATCACGAAATAACTTTTTAAGGCTAAGATGCATGATGGGCAGTCAGTCCAAGATCACTGTCTGATGATGATCAAGGAACTTGGAAGAGCTTGAGAAGCTCGGTGTGAAGTTAGACTTGGATCTGCAGAACGATATTATTCTGCAATCCTTGACTGATGCATATGGACAATTCATCATGAATTACCACATGCATAAACTTCAAAATTCCTTGGTCGAATTAATGAACATGCTGGTCACCACTGAGCTTTCTATGAAAGATTCTAAAGGCTCAGTTCTTGCTATGGAACGGACTTCTTCCAAAAGAAAGTCTTCTGAAAAGAAAAAGAAGTCTGCGAAAAAGCAGAAGGTGGAAGGAGCAAACAAGAAGAAGGCAGAGCTGAAGAAGAAGGCCGCTGTCAAAGGAAAGTGTTTCCATTGCAACAGCGACGGCCACTGGAAGCGGAACTGCCCTACTTACCTAGCCATCCTGAAGAACAAGAAGGAAGGTCCTTCTGGAGGTATGCTTGTTATTGAGTCTAACCTTACGGTTTCTTCTGCATCCAATTGGATGCTTGACTCTGGTTCTAGTGCTCATCTGTATACTTCCATGCAGGGTCTTGAGGATAGCAGAAGGCTGAGGGATGGAGACATGATCCTACACGTTGGTAATAGAGCCAGAGTTACTGCAGCGGCGATGGGAACATACCCTCTTCGATTACCATCTGGTTTAGACTTAGTTTTGAAAGACTGTTATTATGTGCTTGCAGCTAGCAGGAATTTGATTTCTATTTCATGCTTAGCACTAGAAGGCTATGTGATTACCTTCTTTAAGGACCATTGTAACATTCTTTATGAAAGAAATAAAATTACAAATGATTTTCTTATTAACGATCTTTATCAACTACATATTGATGTATCTGTTCTAACTTTTGAGCAAAACGTGAATGACAAACGACAGGTATCTATGGCACCTGAGATTAGGTCATATAACAGAAGATAGGATCAACAAATTAGAGAAAAATGGGCTATTAAGTCCATTGACTTTCGAGTCATATCCAACTTGTGAATCTTGTCTTCAAGGCAAAATGACTAAACTCCCTTTTGTTGGACATAGGGAAAGGGCCACAGATCTCCTTGCCCTAGTACATACTGATGTGTGCGGCCCATTTGATGTGCCAGCTAGAGGCAATTTTGTCTACTTTATTACCTTTACTGATGATCTATCTAGATATGGATATGTGTATCTTATGAGACACAAGTCTGAAGCTTTTGAAAAGTTCAAAGAATTCAGACATGAAGTAGAAAAACAAACTGAAAAACCCATTAAGGTTCTTCGATCAGATCGAGGAGGTGAATACCTTAGCCGAAAATTCCTAGACTATCTCAAGAAAAATGGCATAGTCTCTCAATGGACTCCACCAGGAACACCTCAACTCAACGGAATTTCAGAATGGAGAAATCGGACTCTATTGGATATGGTCCGATCCATGATGAGCTTCACAGACCTCCCTGATTTTCTTTGGGGACATTCATTGTTAACTTCAATTTATCTACTGAATAGGGTTTCCTCTAAAACCGTTCCTACCACACCGTATGAGATATGGCACGGTAAGAAACCAAGTCTGAGTCATCTTAGAATTTGGGGTTGTCCGGCTCATATCAAAAGACAACAAGCGGACAAGTTAGAGTTTAGGTCCTTCAGAGCTCGATTCATAGGATATCCTAAAGAGTCATTAGGATACTATTTCTACATTCCAGAAGACCAAAATGTGATTGTGAGTCGACATGCCATCTTTCTTGAAAAATAGTTTATTCAAGATAGCGGCATTGGAAAGCAGATTAAGCTTGATGAGAAAGTCTCACAAGTACAACGAGCTAAGGACCAATTGGAACTAAATCAGGTTGAGCCAATAAGAACACTACCTCCTCCACCTCGTAGATCGGAAAGAGTTTTCCGTCCTCCTGAAAGATACTTAGGTATTATTTCAGAGGAAGTAGAGAAAATGTTCCTCATAGGTAATGGTGCTCATGGTGATGATCCCAAAACCTACAACAAGGCGATATCAGATATCGACTCCGAGAAATGGCTAGAGGTAATGCAGTCAGAAATTGACTTGATGCACTCAAACCAAGTCTGGACCTTGGTAGATCCACCAGAAGGTATAGTACCTATTGGGTGTAAATGGATCTTCAAGAGAAAGATTGGTGCAGATGGGAATGTGGAGACATTCAAAGCTAGACTAGTGGCAAAAGGTTATAGTCAATGCGAAGGCATTGACTATCAGGATACCTTTTCCCCAATGGCTATGCTAAAATCCATCCGCACATTGCTTGCCGTTGCAGCCTATTTCGATTATGAAATATGATAAATGGACGTGAAAACGACGTTTTTGAACGGATATCTTGAGGAAGATATCTATATGGAACAGCCGCTAGGTTTCACATCCAGTGATACTGATCACAAGGTTTGCAAGCTGCAAAGAGGTCCATATATGGACTTAAGCAAGCATCTCGGAGCTGGAACACTCGTTTCAATGATGTGATCAAAAAGTTTGGTTTCATCAAAAACGAAGAGGAACCGTGTGTCTTCAAAAAGGTCAGTGGGAGCGCTGTTGTCTTCCTCATATTGTACATGGATGACATCCTCCTTATTGGAAATGATATTCCCATGTTGACGACAGTCAAAATATGGTTGTCCAAGGAATTCTCCATGAAAGACCTAGGTGAAGCATCCTTTATTCTAGGAATTAAGGTCTATAGGGATAGACCGAATAGGATGCTAGGACTTTCACAGAAGATGTACATAGAGGAAGTACTAAAGAGGTTTAGTATGGAAAACTCTAAGAGGGGATTAATACCCTTCAGACATGGTATTCATCTTTCCAAGAAGATGTGCCCTAGCACACCTGAGGAAATAGAACGCATGAGCAAGATCCCTTATGCTTCTACAATAGGGAGCCTCATGTATGCCATGCTATGTACACGACCTGATATAGCCCATGCTGTGAGTGTCATAAGTAGATATTAGTCAAATCCAGATGAAGAACACTGGACTTCTATGAAATGTATCCTTAAGTACTTAAGAAGAACTAAGGATATGATGTTGGTCTTTGGTAATGGAGAACTCCAAGTCCAGGGATACACAGACTCGAATTTCATGTCCGATGTAGATGATCGAAAGTCGACATCTGGGAGTCTGTTTGTGTGCAATGGTGGTGCTGTCAGTTGGAAGAGTTCCAAGCAAATCGTGATAGCAGATTCCACCATGGAAGCAGAATATATCGCTGCATCAGAGGCTGCGAAGGAAGCATTCTGGTATAAAAAGTTTGCTGCAGAAATCGGAGTAATGCCATCAGATGCCATTCCTCTGTACTGCGACAACAATGGCGCCATAGCCCTTGCTAAGGAGCCGAGGTCTCATAAAAAATTCAAGCACATTGAGCGGCGATACCACCTCATCCACGATTACCTCGAGAAGGGTTACGTCGAGGTCAAGAGAGTCGATTCCACAGACAATGTGGCAGACCCGCTTACAAAGCCATTGGGCCAGCAAAAGATCGAAGCCCACCTTGAGAAGATGGGACTTAGACTTGTAGCCAATTGGCTTTAGGACAAGTAAGATTGTTAGATATATGTGCCCTAGAAGCCAGAATTGGCTGACACTTGTAATACACTTTTAGGGGCAAAATTATAATTTTGACTAAAATCAATAAAATGGATTATTTTCTATCACATATGTGTATTTAGTGCCTGTGATACATCCTTTGAGTTAATGGTAATGATAATTCATATTTTCAAGAGTTGAAAATTTAAGACATGAATAATCATTATTAACTCATAAAATGCTTCCGACCATAGGATCATCACGAGGATGGTGATTGATCTGGAAGGTTGGTGTACAATCGCTTCTCTTTAAGTAGATGAGTCTTGAGTCTACGGTGTGGAGACACCGGAGCGAGAGTATAGGTACTCGTTAGAGAACGAGGGCACTGAGCGTGACCACCTCGAGTAGTCATTAGGAAGTCTACCTTCTCGTCAATGACTGACTCGATGCTGCAGTGGTGTGTCTGGTTCTTTGATCTGAGGTGCATCGACAGTTCACCTTGAGGGTGTTATAGTTTGACTACACCATAACTCGGTCTCCTAGCCATACGGAACCCTGAGGTGTATGTTGGCTATAGCATGTTCATTGTAGGAACTGGATTGCATCAAGATGGAATCTATCTACCTCGGTGGTAGAGGAGCAGCCCTATGATGATCATGAGAATCAAGTCCAGAAGCCCATGGCCATGGCAGAGTGAAATAATAGAAAGAGTTTCTATTTAGGTTTTCACATTGGACTTGAATCGAATGATTACATCATATGATAGAAACTAGGGTTTGACGAGTTCACCTTAACCCTAATCTGATCAAGGCTCAAGATAGAAGAACTTAATCACACAGGTAGCTGCACCAAGAGGTTCACATTCAGCTCTGATGGGTTGCCACCATATACTGCTAGGTGTCACTGATGGATTTTGGGAGCAATTAGAATGATTTAGATGATCGATCATTCTAGCTGTTCGAATCAAAAGAGTTCTGATCCATCGAAAGGAGTTTCGATGATGTCGATGATAGAGATCATGACATATCCCATTACCATACAGAACTGAACCTAACTGGGTCACACAAACAAGGGTTTGAATCTGGTGATCATCAATTGAACTGATCCAAGTTCAATTGATCTGAATGAGATTCAATTAGGTTCAAGAAAATCGTGCTAGCACTCGATTGAACCTAACGTTCTTCTTTTACTATCATAAATAGTTGTCCTGACTGAGCCAAAGGAGTTTATGCTCGATCAGAGGCCTTCACTTGGTCTGATTGGAGCCTGTCCAGATCAGAAAAGGATTGTCTTATTTTGTAAGACAATACCTGCCATTTTTGGTCACCTGCATTTCTCGTCCTTTGACTTTGGTCAAAAGTTGACCTTTGATTGGTCAAATGTTGACCATTGATACTTTGACTTTTGTCCACATGTCACGCACCTATTGGAGAGTTGGTGGGGGCCTGTCCCCCTGCCAGAATCTGACAAGGAGGAGGGCGCACGCCACCCTTGGCGCCCAAGCTGGAGGCACCCACGAGTCCCTGTTGGACAGGGACTCCATCTCCTTTTTGGATTCCAATTAAACTTCTCCTAAGAACCAAGTTTGACTGATCTTAGGTGCCATCTAAGGAGGAATCCAAGGGACTCTATTCCCACCAATCAGATTTAGATCTGATTTCACAAAGAGTTGTGATTGGTTGGGAAGAAGAGAAGTTAGATCACGCATAGTCTATAAATAAGACCCTGCGCCCAACTCAAAAGTATCTGAGAATTCCCCATGCCCCAAGGCTGCCTCTCTCTTCCTCCTCCACGCCAAGCCCATCTTCTCCCTCTCCTCTCCACGCCCAAAGTAGTTTGGGATCCAAGTTGATACAATCCAGCTGAGAGAAATGCGACAGAAAGCTAGAAGGCTGCGCTGCTGCAAAGGACAACTGCTGATCTTCGAAAGGTGTTTTGAAGATTCTCCAAATCAGATTCAAATCTGATTTTTGGAGACGTGATAGAGAAGAAGAGGATCTCCAGATTCAGCCCGAGTGGATATCGGTAGAGGCCAGGCACTTACGTGGCTAGATCCAGAACCTTCCGCTGCTTACAGGATCATCAACGGGTAATAGGATTACCCTACGTCAAGGTAAATTAAATTTGATTTAATTTATCTGAATTTATTTTAATTATTAAAATAATAAAGATCAGATCTGAAACATTCCAGATCCGATCTGGATCAAAGAGAAAATTTTTTGAAATATATCTCTTGATCCGATCAGATCTGAACGAACTTGATCCGAAAAATCAGGATTTTCCTTCACCGGCAACCGGCATGGGTGTCGATACCGAGTCCACGAACCTTGGTGCATACTCTAAGCAACCTATAAGCAGTTTGCATCAAAAACTCACACAATGAATGAATATATAAGAAACATAACACATGTTTATAATTTAGCTACAACAATATCTCTAACAATCTACCAATCATGTTTATATTACATACAGGCAAGGCATATAATGGCAACAAGAGACATCATAATATGTTAAAACACAAGCTATGTTTAACATTGACACAAACTTTATAAGTACATTAGTTAATTTAATCATTATGGAGTAAGATAATCTACATGTTGTAGCCAAGGGCAAACTTGGAATTGGAAGATGTTATTGGTCTGATAATATCTTCTGTAAGCATCTTCTTTTGAAACTATGGTTGAAATAGGATAGTAGAAAGAGAACGGTGTAGCTAAAGGGGTAATTAATTTCTGTTTTCAGGAGATAAGATAAATCACCTTGGAAAAGGTATAAGTTATCCCTGAAAAAAAGGAACTAGCTACTAACTTCGGCAACCCTCATCTCTTCCCACTGCTGGGTTCCAATCATATTTTCAAAAAAGAAGTCTCCACCAAAAGATCTTATCAGCCTGATAAGATCTTTCAACATCCAAACAGACCCTAAGCATTAACACAATTATAAAGGATGATAAATTCTTACCTCTTTCGACAGCTTCTCAATCTCAGCAGTGTAATAGTCTATAGCATCTACAGCTTTTCCCCAAAGACCTAAAAATCCTGTCTATAAGTAAAAATTATGGGGTCATACAAGTTAATATTTCCACCAAATACCGAAGTTATTTGATTTTGTTAAGATAAAAATGTAAAACGTAAAATCTGAAAGATTTAATGGGTAAATGAACCATCATGTACAAACAATAGTTACAATACCTTTGTTCTTGGCCTTTTTTCAGGATTTCTAGTGTTTTTGTTCTCATAGTAGACCAGCCAATTTTGCAAACTTTTCCTTCGATCAACCAATTTTGCAAGATTATTTGCATTATATACAACCTGCCAATCAAAACAAGACAATGAATACAATTTAATTGAGTAACATCTGAATGAACATCAATGATAATGTAAAGAACTTGCATTCTGTAATTAATATAAGACAAACAAGCACTATAGTTAAGTAGCAAAGGTTTTCATAGAATCATAAATTAACATAGTCACTGATAACTGTATCATGGCATATCAAAGCTCCCAAAGTGATTGAGGATATTCTTATGGGTCTCCAACCAAGATTTTTCTAGTTATGCAAACTTGCAAAGGCTAAACAAGAATTATAGATTCAAACTGGAATGATCAAGAATCCTGTCACATCAATCTAAGGGCATGTTCAATATCACTTTTATTTCTTGTTCTATTTTTAAAAATAAATTATAGAAATCGAGGTAAAAAGCATGTTTGGTGTTATTGTTGTTATTTTCTATTTTTCAAAAATCATTTTTATTATTTGTATAACATAAAAGTAAAAATCCTCATTATCAATATCCTTAATAATGAGAAATGCATATTTTTTAACACCACCACCATTTTTGCCCCCGCTGCTTTTGCAATCGCTGCCTCTACCACCATCACTGCCTTTACCACCATCTCTGCCTCCATCATATCACCAGCATCAACAACACCACCATTGTTGCTGCCACCACACTACCATCACCATCATTACTATTTTCACCACATAGCCAACACCTCTACCACCATCATTGCCGCCATCATTTCCACTATACCACAACTACCATCATCATCACCTTCGCCATATCACCGATTGCCCCACTGCCGCCACTACCACCATTATCGTCACCATCTTTGCCATTATACCACCAACATCTCCAAAGCCTCCACTACCTCAATCGCTACTATTATCACCTCCACCACAATTCCATGTTTATGTAATTGACTATATCAAACATTTAAGTTATTAAAAATTTTAAAACATATAAATGGAATTTTTATTTTTCTATTTCAGAAAATAGAAAAAATGAAAGTGATGCCAAACAACACCTAAGTTGATGACTTGAAGAGAATCCTAATGCAGCCACATTTTGAACATTCTTAGTGATGCACATGCCATGGACCTAGTCAATGCATGCTTCACTTGGTGCACGTCAAAGGAAATAAATCTTGTAGAATAGATGAAATAAAGCTGACATTAGTCAATCTAACTAGAGATCAAATAAAATATTGTTGGTGAGAAGCATAAAAGAAAGAACCTGAGATGCTAATAAGTAATACCCATGATTGCAAAATTAAATCATGAAAAGATAAAATAAAATATTCTTTACAAGAAGCATACGAGAATGAATAGAGATCCTGTCATATCCCAATATTTGCAGAATTAAATCATGAAGAGATTATTTCTACCTTTGCAGTCTACATTTTCAATATTTTCTACAATTTATTTCTATATTTGAAAAAATTTGCATTCCTATTTAGCTAGAAAATAATGTAGAGTAAGGTTTTAAATACCAATACTGAACCCCATTCCATTTTTCCATTGGACGAGTATGCTACCATTACAGCACCAAATACCAATGTTATGTACCAAAATTGGCAGCTTCCAAAAAATTGAAAGTTTATTAGTATTGATTGGTACAGTTGATAAGGTACCTTTGATACACAGTTGTACCGACCGATACAAACTAGTATGGCTGGTACATACCAGTACAGCTATTTTGGTATCCCAGCATCCGCATTGGTGCCGATTTTGTGCCAGAATGGTACAATAATGATCACATCATCTTGTTTCAGTGGCTTTTAAAACTATGATATAGAAACATTCAAGGGTAGAATGAGGCATCTACATCTGTATATATGGATCCCTATCAAAAGTAAAGTGCATGTTGAGTTGAATATAATTCTAGGTTCTTTTTCATCTCTTTTTGAGTCATGAGTTACTCTTTATTGCTTTTTAATCCTCCTATCTTGCTAATCCAACATAGTTGGGTAGATCTTTTTTTACTGAAAGATAGGCACATACACCCCGTAGGCCACTAGATGAAAAGCAACATACAAATACAGCCTTTTGAGATGCAAATTGACTAATTAAAGAGGCCATTTGACATTCCTCATAACTCTTCATGAAACAAATTGATGTTTTTCTGAATATTGTCCTGATCCTAGGACATTCCATTGTAATCTAAGATTGTTCATAAAAAAGCTTATCTACTTATTGTTTCACTATATATTGTAGTGTTCATATGATGATGCATTTGCACCTATGGTGATGATATCTGGTTCATATGAACATGAATAATCCCTTTTTTCTTAACAAAGGTTTCAAATTTTGAGTTTAGGGACCAAGGCTGTTAAAACACCAAGTGGTCCTAGGTAGTGGCTCCTTGAGCAAAATCCTAACCAGCTAGGTGGGCACCTAGCGTTAAAATAAATCTCCAAACACTAATAAAGTTCACATTATAGCTTTGTATGATCAAATTTTCACAAACCAATATACTTGGATCATATGAAATGAATGAGAAAAGTCAAAAAACATCATATTCATAAATTGTAGGTCATTAACTACTTAAGCTATTCATATATGATTATAACAACAATCATTATCTTTGAGAGTAACCAATATGGATAGCCATGATCTAAAAGTGAAATGATTTTCGAAATACTTTGACAAGTACATTTGAAGCCTCATTAAATATAAACCAAATTATTAGGTAGTACAAATTTTATTCTACATGTGAAGAAACATAGCTGGAACTTAAAGTGATAAATAATATAACTAGGTGCCTACTCTACAAAAAGCAGCCAGGCACCTGCCTAGCACCAACCTACATTCTTGAATGGCATCCCTGTCTGATGCTTTTGACAGCTAGAAAGCACCAGGAGCCTAGGAGTTGGGGTTGCCCAGGCACCTAGGTGGACAACTATGACAATCTTAATAGGGTTGTATTAATCCCTGGTCAACACGGTATATACTGTAATGTGTGTTATACCAACATTGTACTGATCGACATGGATTGGGCTAGCTGATACACTCTTGGCTAGCTTCTTTCAGGCTATTATATTTTTTTTTGCTTTTATTTTTTTTTGCTTCCATTCTTTTAATACCGAGTTTTTACAAAAATATAAAAATTTCATTGACTTAAATGCTTAAATAATCCTATTTTATGCATATCGATACTTTCTCATTGCTATTTCACATGTTTTATTATGTAATACATAATTCTGCTGACTCATCATTAAAAAATATATATTTATATATTGAACTATATCTGTGTGTTGACAATATAGATATAATTAATTTTAGAACATACCATAGCTTATCATTCATTTTGACATCATATGTGCTCCAAAGGAACAAATACTGATGGATGAAAGTTGCCAGTGCCTATCAATCTGAATCTGACTTGAAGTTGAAATGTTGGTAAAGAAAAGAAATTTAAGGTGCCCATAGCAATTCATCCTAGGTGCAGGCACAACCTTCCCTGATATGGTGAAATTTGGATTGTTGGACTTGGACCCAATTCGCTAAAATTGGGGTGTATTGAGCCCCCTTACCATTTTACTGCTTGTATAGGGCAATACACATGGTACCCCAATCCTTGCTCCATATCAATCAGTCTGAGCAAGACTTCATGCACCCTCCTAGCATTCTGCATCCTCCATATAGTATTTATTTCTTTCACCTTGAGGCAATGAATATACATGTCCACCTAGATATTCAACTCCAATGCCACTAATCAACATAAGATGCCTAAGTCCTCAGGAGTTGCCAACTCCCACTTGCCCTGTTCTGACTAAATGTGATATCCAAATTATTAAATACTTATCATCCAGCATAGATCCATTACACTTTCATATTCTGATATCTAACCTTGAATCTTGACAAATTTAAATTTTATCAGTTGACATATTGCTTTAGTTTGATTACAAATATCAATATTTGTTCTTGATATTTGCATAACTGACATACATGGACAAAATTCACAAAATCATCTATGTTTTTGTTTAGGAAAGAGAAATAACAAATAAGAAAACCTTTACAACAAAATCAATGGAACTCTCCTTATCTATTTTTCATGGGTTGCGTTCAGTGGGTCTTTTTTGCTAAAATGTTGTTAGGGGCTACTCCGGTGTCATTGAAGCTTTTTCAAGTCCTTGCTCATAACTTCCATTAATGTGAGTTTAGACCTATTTTGAGCACCTTTCCATCTAGATCCTTCTTAATTCTTCAACATGCATGCCCTTACCAAATCGATTGATTCCTCCTCACTTTATCTTCAATTCTATGCAACTCTACACTTCTCTACTAATAATTTTTCCTCACACTCACCTTCTTAACTTTACCATAAACAATCTCAACATTATCATTTCTGCCATGTTCATGTTGTTTGCTTGTAAACTTCATTTTCTAACATCCAAAAACACAAAAATGTAGACTAGGCCTTATTCATAATTTATAAAATTTTCCCTCAAATTACCAATAAATATGTGAGCCAAATAAAGTTTCCTCACTTACAAGTATGTTCCAGATTATGTAATTTTGAATTTCAAAAGCTAGCAAGAAAATTCTTGAAGAAATCGAAATAAATGGCATGGAGACACAAATACTAAATTTCCTATAGTTTAAGTACTACTACTTATACTTTTACAAAGAAACATAATGTATTATTGAACCATTTCTTAGTTGTCTGAAAATGAGATAAACATATATACCTATTTCCAACCATGAAAAAAAATGATAGAAAATTAGCTTCATTTCATGTAATATGTAGGCTTGATTTCTTAATAAAATAGAAAGCATCTTTATTAATTGCAATGTATAACAACAGACCCAGTGGCAGCATTCAAATCTTACAGATCCAAACCTGATGTGTTAGATAATGACCGTGATGATTCACAGAAAAGAAATGCTCAACATGCTCGCTAACAGATTCATCAGGATCCGGTGGAATATTTCTTACAAGAACCTAAATATCATAGAAAAATGGGGAAACATAACTAACAGTGCAGAGTGAAAGCAAAACACATTATCAAAGATACAAAAACAGTAATTTGGTACCTTAGGTAGAGCATACTAAATCTAACTAAAATTTACTGATCAGATAAACACAAAAAAACAAATATTAAAGCAAACATCTTGAAAAAAGAAAGTTTCAAAGATGCATCTAATATCTAAAACTTGAATATATAAAGAACACTTTGTTTGTACTAGCCATCACGTACTTAGACAAATATCATGGATGTGTATAAGATTGAAATATGGACCTTCTAAGAACTAAGAACCCAGTCTATCTCGGTCCTAGCAATACCGTATCAGACTGGAGAGAGACCAGGTCCTTGGATTATCCAAGACCCAGGATCTCTTCAGATCGAGACTGTTGCAACCCGACACTTTGAACAGCCTGGCATTCTGCTATGCCAATTTTTAATTTATTTTTTTTATTTTTCTCTTCATTCTTGTTGTTAATGATTATTCTACTCCTTTCATTCCATCTCAGTACTGTATTGACCCAACTTCAAACAGGGCAGGCCCCAGTAACAAGGATTTAAACTCTTGGTTCTATCAATGCAATAAGCATTGAATAGAAGTGAAATAGATGGTATACCATGGAGACTAATTTATTAGCTTTTTCTAATCAAACTTTTAGGATTTAGTAATATCTTGATATAAGAAAATCTGTAAGATTTTTTAAGATTTAAAAAATAGCATAGCATTTTAAAGTTGAAATTTTCATCTGATGCCAAAAAATGGAACTTGAAAAGTGAAAAATCAACTTTTTATTCCTAGGATTTTTTTAAGTATTTTATTCACATATAATGATATTCATATAAATAAGCATTTTTTTAGGCCTCTGTCGCTAGTCTGCATATTGAACCATGATACTATTTGACCACTTGGCCCCACCAACCTACTCAATTTACATGAGGAACCATCCTACTTAGGCAACTGGCCTAAGTAGGCAAAGTCACCTGGTGGGCCTTACCTGCTTGACCATCCCACTTTGCTTATGAAAAGGGGCAAGGACAATCAACCAAGGGGAAAGGAAAGAAAGAGGAGAGGGAAGAACAGGAAGAAAAGGAAGGAAAGGGGAAAGAGGAACTTGGGCAAGGAGCTGAAGAGTTCTATTAGGTTTAAGCTATGAATTTTCTATATTCATTTGAAATTAAGTGTTGTTTTCACAGTCTTGAAGTTCTTTTCAAGCTTATAAGGATTTTCCAACCTAGACACAAATTTCTAATTTTAGGGTATCCCATATGCCAATCCAACTAGACCCCTTGAAATTGAAATATGTTTTATTCCATCAGAATTTTGTTTTCAAATTTTTAAGCCTAGAGATACCTTTGAAACACTAAACTCAGCAAATTCTGGGAGCTCCTTTGAAACCCTAGAACTCATATTTACTTTAGCCAACAAATTTTGAGATGATTTTTGTTTTGAATATTTCCAAATCAAGTATGAATTTGAATACCTAAAAAAAAGTCAGTTCTCAAAAACTTAGGGTTTCATAAAGGTTTTCAGATTTTAGTATACTTATGCATTATAAAAATTATAACTTTTTTTGAACATCCTACCTTGTTGTTATTGAGAAATTGATACTTGGTTAACTTCAACTATGATTTGGTTTGTGCAGAAATGCTAAAGTCAAATTAATCTTCCCAGTGATGTTTATATGTTTACATATCTACTTGAAAAATTTTTTATATTTGAATCTCTTATACATGTATTGCTTACATTTGGAGTTTTCTAATAAATATTTCATATTATATATTTCAAATCTTTTTCAAAACTAAAACTAATATCATACCTAAAAGACATATATGTGGGACTCTACCAAAATGGTATATGTGGTCTCATTCTAGATTCAATATAAGTAACTTCCTCATTTGTCTAAGATTGAAGTTTTATGATGTTTCAATCTTATAATCATTCTTAAGCCCTTGTGCTTTGTAAAAGCTTTAAACTATATAGCCCTTTAAAGCAAGGTCTGCCATACTACTGATATGTACTGTACTAAGCCAAGGAATAGCAAACCATGGGGAGTGAGAGGGAGGAAAGGAAGGAAGGGAGAGAGAGGAGGGAGGGGGGCCAGAGGGAGAGCGAGATAGAGAGAGAGGGGAAAACTTACCTTGACAGCAGCCCACTGATGGTATCACTATGTCCAGGGGGGGGAGGGTGGGGAGCGAACAAGCAAACATCTGGCAGAGAGAACAAGCTTACCTCAAGGGCATCCAATGGCATCACTGCATCAAAGAAGGAGAGGAGAGAACAAGCATCTGGCAAAGAGAGACAAGAAGAGGGGGAGAGAGACGAGGAAGGCTAATCAAGCGAGCAAGAATCTAGTGGAGAGAGAGAACAAGCAAGAGAACCCTTGAAGGCTCTCGAATGTTTGATGTTCTGAACCAAGCAGGCAGGTGGAGGGGGAAGGGGAGCAGGAGGGGTTTTATAACTTGAACCAACCCATGTTACTGAACCATCCCAACTTGGTGTTAGTTTGGCTTGGAATGGTCCAAACTGCCTAATTTAGGTTGGTTTGGCAATCATTGCTTCAAAGTTTATGGGTTTGTTTATAAGTACTTTGCCGTATGATGAATTTTTATTATTTTTTTTTATTTTCAAACTATATTAATTATCAACCTTAGGTACGAAGGTTCGCCGTCTCGGTACTGGACTCTATACTGATACCTTCTTGTTACAATATCTATATATGGTATGGTATGAGACGGCGAGATGCACCAAGCATGGAATGCCGAACCGCCTGGTACACCTCATACTGAGCCAAACTGGTGGGGAACCGGTCCGGTTCGGCCCTTTTTTCGATAAACCCCTTGAACTGCACCGAACTGCTCGGTTTGGTACAGTACAGATCGCTACCAAGCGGTTTGGTCCGATATGGGGCAGTATGGTACCGGTACGTACCAGTATGGTATAGTTTTCTTTTTTTCTTTTTTTTGCTATTGGATAGAATTTTTTTGATTTTTTTACTCATGATATGGGGTGGTA
This sequence comes from Cocos nucifera, assembly GCA_006176705.1. NCBI lineage: Eukaryota > Viridiplantae > Streptophyta > Magnoliopsida > Arecales > Arecaceae > Cocos > Cocos nucifera. The sequence continues at coordinate 398,390 of QRFJ01000310.1, forward strand.
CGGTACCGTACCATACTGGTCGGCAATCGGTATGGATTGCGGTACCGAGTCTGCGAACCTTGGTACCAAATGTCGGCACAGTATAAAACTGCATACTAGTATGGTATGGTATAGTACCGGCCAGTACGACAAATCTTGCTAGGTATTGTTTTGAAACTCCAATACCATTGTCAACCTCAAAAAAAACTTAGAATTTATTTTGGTATCTTTTTAACTTTTGTACCGTTGTGACACTTGTGTGTTGTTTTAAAGCTTGAAACTTCTGAATTGTTTTCCAAAATTGAGGGGTTTCTTTTAAAATTTGAACTCCACCATCGTGTTTGCTTTTTTAAGTTAGCTAGATCTAGAAATTTATGAATAATAGCAGAGGCTTTTGACTTAAATGTCTTTGGAAACTTGGTACCTCAACAATTTGAGTAATTTTTCAGTTTCCATTTGAAAATCTTTTAATGACAAGTTTTTGAAGTGAAATCCTGAACTCATATAATGCTTTTACTCTTGAAATCCTGTATGTATTAGTGATGCTTCCACATGCTTTTCAGTGATCATATTAGTTATGTATTAGATACAGTGCTTGACATTATACTAGAATTCATGAATAAAGAATTAGAATTTAGCATCTTGATTGAGGAATGAGAGATGATTAAACTAAAGAACTCACTGTAAATTGATCTGGTCTGCGATTTTCAGATGCAAGAAAATGCAACCTCATTGTTGCTATGATCTTATATTCTTTGTATAATGCATAATAAACCCAAAATGTAAAGATGTATGCCATTACCAGATGTGCCCAAAGCCTGAAGAGCAAAAAAAAATGTTAGAAAAATATACATTGTGCAAAGAAATTATGCTATGAATATAAAGAACTAGTGCACAACGTTATCAAGGTGAGGTCATACCAAAATAAATTAGTAATGATACTTAAGAAGCCAAGCAACAGGAAAAACTTATATAAGAGAATCATTAAACAATAAGATATAAGAATGATAGATAAATAGAATATCCAAATAAAACAAAATTCATGATTAAATGTGCTGAGAACAAAGGGAAAGTCATAATCTGTACATTTGAAAAATCAAAAAAATAATACAGTTCATCCACATGAGGAAGAAGTCAACTGCTGAGAGTTCATACATGCAGAAAGCTCTATTCTGTTACTTGGACGAGATATTTCAAATTTTAAACATCAAATAGACAACATGCTGGAAGATGATTTTTCAGAAAAACATGTATGAATATTGCATTGACACACAAGAATGCAACCCCATGCATACTTCTATATACATGTAAATGCATAGATACATGAGTACATACATATATACGTATGTACATATACATATACATACACACACACAAACATGCATATATCTTGCAAGGTTTTAAACACTGGAACCAAGCTTGGTACCAATTTTTGTTTGGATTGGTATATTACCAGGCCGACCTATATCCACACACAGTACAGGGCTTTGTACCTGCCCATATTTTATGCATGATAATTATCACTACAGCTTGGATATTGTCCCAATCCCTGCTGGTCATAAGATGTCAAATAATGATCTAGCCATGGTTTCGGATGCCATGGATGTGTCTACCTCTGGTACTTGACAGAGCCTAGTTGCTGGGGGTAAAACAGCTCCCGCCGAAGTCTAGTAAAGTCCGACCTTGATAAAATAACATCTGGAGTCACGATGTCTAAGTCTGAGGTTCAATTAAGTCGACCCTCTGGTCTAGACGAGTTCCAGAAGATCGGCCTCCAAATTTAACTAAGCTCAGAGCTTCAACTAAAGGTAGCTCATCCCGAAAATGACAACAACTTCTGTCGATGCCTGATCTTATGTGTTGGCCAAACTCCTTTACTCCAATCCTCCAACTCTATCCTGTAAACGATAGATCTTGCCAAAACCACACCGCGGATATTGGCTAGATGAACTTGAGCCAGCAAAAGGAGCTCGTCATCCATTTGACTCCGATCTTCAGTCTGGGATAAGTAGCAACCGCTTCACAAGCATTGAACCTCAGTACTCTTTGATCCTGACTTCGGGCCAGCCTTGAACACTGGTTGAACTTCATCAAAATAGCTTGGCCACAGTTTTAATTGAAGAACCCGTTATTCCTTTCCGACCTCAAACTCTCCAGCTCGAAATACTAGTGTCCATCATTATCCGACCTTGAAGATGACCGAGCTTCCAAGAGCAGTTGAAACAGTCTTACTGAGGTTCAGATCCTGAGCCTGACCTACAAACTTATCACTCTTTACCCGAAGGGTAACTTTTAAGTTCAGTCCATCTAATCCTAGGCCCCAACTGCTAACCTCAGGACAGACGACTCGCGATCAAGCTCGAAAGCATCTGATCGTCCATCTAAACTCTAGCAAACAATATCCAACCATCAGCAAGTCGCGATAAACGACAGCTCACTCTCCGTAACAACTCTGAGCGGCTTGAATGGCCTACTAACATTCCGTTGCGGCTGTCACCATCAATCTATTACTGGCTCCATCTATAAATAGGATCCTCCAGATATGTCTCCTTCTCTAAGCTTTTTTTCTATCTCCAATCTCCTAAGTACTCCATTCCTGTTGGCCAGAATACTAACTTGACCATTAGAAGGTCCGTGTTGGAGCCACCTTTGGCTAGGACTTTACTTACAGGTTCTCTTGGCGAGATCCTGACTTTCACCTCTAGCAATCTCCAACGGCCAACCATTTTTTGCGCTAAGTGGATTGGTGCTAGAGGAAAGACATCGTGAACCTTTGTTCTAAAAGAAGTATCCAGTCGAGCAATCACCTCCTCCGTTCAAGCAGAAATGCCTCCCAAAAGAGCTGCATCTCGACGATCGACCACCACCGCCACCCGACCGGAGTCGGAACCAGCCGATCATCCTGTTCCGGGACCTTCATCTGTACAACAACCTCCCCAGCAAGCAGCAATGGTAGATGCCGGCTAGTTCAATCTATTGGTACAGCAGATAAGGAGCCTCGCAGAAGTCGTGCAGGCTATACAGCAAGCTCCGGCACCAGTGCCACCTGAGAGACCATTGCTGGAGCATCAAGATTTGGAGTAGGGGAGACCCACTTGGAAAAGCCAGCTAGAAAATCCTGAAAAGGGAAAACAGAGAGCTACAAGTCCTTGTTTTCAGCACAATTCCACCCCCGAAAAGTCTCTGCCCCCATCAAGTCCGCCACACCTTGAGATCCATGATCGAGATGATGTCCTCGATCAGAAGCTTCGAAAAATGAGCTAGCAGATTGAGGAGCTCTGCCATGCAGCTTCTGCCCGAAATGACGACCTCTGCATCGACCCACCATTTACCATCCAGATCATGTAGAAGCCTGTCCCATAGAACTTCAAGCTCCCCCAATTTGAGAGTTACAACGGAATTTTGGATCCAGTTGACCATCTGAAAGCCTTCCGAAATATGATGCTGCTCCACGGCATGCCAAATGCCATTTTGTGCAGAGCTTTCCCATCGACCCCGAAGGGTGCAGCAAGAAATTGGTACTTGGGCTTAAAATCGGGTATCATTTATTTCTTTGATCAACTGAGCCATCAGCTCGCGGCTCATTTTGTTAGCAGCCAACGACCGAGGTGAGGCTCGGATTTCCTCATCAACACAAGCAAAAGAAAGAGGAGTCCATCCAAGCCTATGTCAACCACTTCAACACTGCTGCTCTGGAGGTCCAAAATTTGGACCAGTCTATTGCAATGGCCGCTCTAAAGGACGGCCTTTTGAAAAATGATCTTCTCTTCTCGTTAAAAAAGAAATACCTTCGAAACTTCGCTGATATGCTGGCTCGGGCTGAAGGCTATGCCCATGGAATGTTGTACCAATCGGTACACCCCATATCGAACCAGACCGATGGGAAGCCGGTCTGGTTCTGGCCTTTTTTTAGTAAAACTTCCGAATCGCTCGGTTTGGTATGGTATGATTTAAAATCGCCCAAAATCGAGCATTTTTTCTCGATTCGGCTCGATACGGCTCTGAACCGAGCCATACCAACACAAGGGGCAAGGGGGTGGGTTTTGGTCTTAATGGGGTGGGGGTGGGCCAGCCAATAATAGCATGGCCTCTTAGTTGCTTTGCCTTAAAGCGTCTGCGAGTTCGAGAGCTTATCTTACTCTCAATGATGCCAAGAGTGCGAATGAAGCCTAAGAAAAAAAGAAAAATTCAAAAAAATTGTCACAACTTCAAGAAGATGATGATTTTCGATCAAAAGTAAGGTAATCTAGTATTCTGTTAGTAAATATTTTATTTTTTATATTATTATGGCAAAAAAAGATAAGAAGTAAAAAAAATAAGAAAAAATCATGCCAAAATTTATGATTTTGGTATGATTTTATTATATATTATAGACCTTTAGAAGATCTATGCGGTGATGCTAAAATCATTAATTTTTGTTAATTATATATATTTTTTAAAATTATATTTTTAGAATAAAAAATAAAAAATAAAAAAATCAAAAATAACTATAAATTTATAATATTGTTTAGGATAACTGAAGCCATGTACAATACAAATTTTATGTTTGATTTTGAAGTTTTTGATGCATTATATGCATAATAACCTAGGCTTAATTTTGAATAAAATAAAAAAATAAATAGCATTCAACGTATGTTAATAGGCTTAGAATAATATATGTAGAGTCTATAACATGTTTTTAGTTGAATCTAAGCTTAAATAAACATTTTAAAATTTTTAAAATTTTTTAATTATTTAAATAATAAAAAATATAAGGCCTTTCGATGAAAAATTTTAATTTTTATAGATAATTATTAAAATGATATATTTTGTTAAACTTGCAGAAATGAGTAAAAAAAGATACAAAGCATGATATTAGTTGAGAGAATGCGAGATGCTCTTGGCTCATTACCATTAGAGATGCAAATGGTGCAACATAGAATTCAAGAAAGAAGGGGTGACCAGGTTGAAGCAGTATTTGACTGGTAGTTACCCCGATGGCCATATGTTGAAAATGCCTGCAAGAGGTCCAACAGTTGATGAAGAAATACTTTGCTGATTCTAAAGCAATGAAGGAGAAGACGAAGCAGAAGAGAGCAAAGATGGACTGTCGAGCTGCAGAGCCACCTTATCACTGAGAGTCAGAGGAGGCCTCTGCTCTAAATGATGAGGAGGCATAGATGGAGGCTATCATTTGGACGAGTATGGATTATCAATACCGTATAGAGGAGATGGCCAGATATAGAGAATGATTTGGACCGTCATACTATGAATCAGGATCCGGCTCTACGACTACTGAGGGAGAATCCGAGTTCAGGAGGACCACCTCAGTCAGAAAGATATCTAATAGAGGCAGGCACAGACTGTACAGTATTTCATCTATGCTAGAAGCTTTTGGCAGTAGGAAGAGGTCCTCCAGGAACATACCAGCAGGAGCGACCATTCATGATTTGGATCCACAGGCTTTTCCTAGCAAAGATTTAAAATAACAGAGGATTGATAGCATATTAAAGAAAGATAAAAAAAAACACATGTAGCGAGCTATTGGATCATAGTTTCATTTTAGCCACATTCCAGCAAATGCAGCAGGTAATACTTACTATCGGTCTGTCATTTCAGCCATACAGGCAGCCAGCTCAAGTGTAGATCCCCCAACACCTAAAAACATTTATGGTCAGCTTTTTGATAGTAGCAAAGAGGAGCTGCAGAAATAGATTTCTTCTTACAAGAATAAATGGCCTACATACGGATTGACGGTGATGTGTGATGGTTGGACCAATCCTACCAGGCGGAGCATCATCAATTTCTTGACTTATTATGATGGAAAAATATTTTTTCACAAATCAATTGATGCTTCAGATAAAGTGCACGATGCTACGTATATCCTTGGATTGATGGAGGAGGTGATTGATTCAGTAGGAGAGCAGAATGTTGTGCAAGTCATGATAGATAATAGACCGCAATATAAGGCTGCTGGAGAGTTGCTGATGGAGTGGTGGCCACATATTTACTGGACCCCATGTGTTGCACATTGCATTGATCTCATATTGATGGATATTGAGAAGCTTCGTAGGATGTAGCAGGCAGTAGACTGAGCCCAGACTATTACTAGATTCATCTACAATCATACATGGGTCTTGTCATTGATGCGGACATACACTAGGAGAGATTTTGAGATCGGGTGTCATCCGGTTTGTTATAAACTACATAGCACTTGATAGCCTTCTGAAGAAGAAAGCAACATTGTGTTAGATGTTTGTCAATGTCGAGTGGCAAGAGAGCAAATATGTGAGAGCCGATACTGAGAAAAGTCATGTGGAGAACTTGATGACTAGTCAGTCATTTTGGTAATAGGCTGATAAGATAGTGAAGGCTATCAAGCCATTATATAAGGTGCTTCGCGCCGTAGATAGTGAAAGATACCCCCAAATGGACTTTTTATATCACATGATGGAGAGGATAAAGAAATAGATCAGTGTGATAGATTCAAAACATGGCCAGGAATATATCAATATTATCGAGTGCTGTTGGGACTATCAGATGGGTAGGAATTTGCATCTAGCCGGTAAGCAAGAATTCAAGAGTTCACTGAAAATTTTTCTCTTCTACTTGTGTAAATCTACTCATTCATTTATGAAATTTATCTACAGCTAACTATTTGAATCCGAGATTCCAATGCACCATTCCTGGGATAGATATGGATAACGAGCTTCTTACTGCTCTTCGTAATGTGATATATAAGATGGTGGATGATCCAAAAATTGCATACAATGTTTGCAAGAGGTATGTTAGAGAGAATAGGATATGAGTATTTAACTAAATTCAGTCTATAATCAAATGCATATTTGTTAATATAATAAATATAGTTTTCATAAATGAAATAGTTTAGAGAGAGGACGAACAGCTTTGGAGTCTCATCGGCTGTCGTAAGCAAAAAGAAGATGAATCCAGGTAAATTATATATCAATAACAAGAAGATTTTGCTGACTTTACATACCTACCAGTATCATGAAATATGATCTATAATTTTGGTTTATATTTTTACAGCTGAATGGTGAATTGATTTTGAACAGTCTACAAAAAAATTTGAAAGCTATAGCCATCCACATTCTTTCTCAGACAGTCTCCTCTAGTGGCTGTGAGCATAATTGGTTGACTTTTGTCCTTATCCACAGCAAATAGAGAAACCGTCTGACACAGAAGCGCCTTAACGATCTTGTATATATTCATTATAATCTAAGGTTGAGGCTAAAATGTATCTAGGATGAAGTACAGCTAAAGTACACAGATCCAATATTCGGTAATTATGCTGATAGGGATGACGATCCAATGATTGGATGGCTTGCAGGCTAGCAGCAGAAGACAGAGCTTGATAAGCTGGGATCTCCTTCACGACCAGCCAATTTAGTAGCTAGGGAGATCAAGATGGATCTAGGGTGATGGACAGATACCAAGGTTCGCGGACTCGGTACCGACACCCATGCCGGTTATCGATCGGTACGGTACCGTACCGTATCATACCATATCGCTTCATACCGCCAATAAAAAAATTTAAAAAAATCTCATCCAATGATCCAAAAAAAAAGAAAAGAAAAAATTGCTCCATACCGGACCGTACCGCTCCGTACTAGTGCCATACCAACACATATCGGACCAAATCGCCCGATATCGACCCGTACTGTACCGTACCATACCAACCGATTCTGTCCGGTTCAGATCATTTTTTGAAAAATCAGCCTGAACCGTTCCGATTTTCCATCGATACTGTACGGTACGAAAAATCTTAGCAGATATAAATATTCCACATAGGATTTCAGAGGCTGAGAGCACACAGAGGAGTCATTTATCATATGACTCTATGTCCGAGACATCCTTCCAGATGTTTGAACGAGAATTTTTGAGACGAAGCCAGCCATCTCAAGCAGAAAAAAGAGATCCATCCTCTTAGATACAGCAAAGTAAGAAAAAAGATAAAGCAAAAGAAAAGACAATTGCAGCATCCTCGAGAGTGCAGGAGTTAGTTGGCTCAGATTCGAAGATCAGGGTGAGTGATGATAGTAGTGATGGATCTGATGATGATTAGGAAGGGACTGGAGGATAAGAAACTGTTATTCATGAGACAGCCACAGGATGGTATTTGATTCACCGGTGAGTCTCAGTTTACACATGCCACACAAGATAGGGACCATAGTGCACGAGCTGATAGAGGCCGTGAGGATACTATTTCATATAGACGATGGCCTTCTAAAGATCGTCCAGCACATGATACAGTTGCAGATGATTTGGCACATGAAGTAGGATCCATGGATGTATCTGGATCATCCTCGTATTATGGATTCTACCATCCACAGGCAGCTTATGATCCATATGGATATGGATATGATGCACCCGAGACATCATCTTCGAATGGCTACTATCCTATGCAGCCTGGAGCTTCTTATGGATTGGATTTTGCTGTTCGCATATTTGGATAGGCCCCTCCACAGCCATACCATCATCCCAAGAATATCTCTTAGAGCCAAAATTTAAGCGAGAGATCTGAGATGTCTTACAATCCAGATTGGTTACCTTATGGGATGAATATTCAAAACTATAGTACTAGTTGAATAGAGGGATGGAGTGATATTCCTCCGGAGTATGCAGATGATCCAGATATCCACGAGCATTACAGATACTCGACAAGATATTAGATCAGTAGAGATCTTGAGGTTAGTAATTATTTTTTTATATTTTGGAGACTTGTACATTAAATATATTTAATGCATTGTTTTAGACTTCTTTTATTTTATTTGGGGATGTTAGAATTATTATATAACATAAAACAACATTAATTTGGACCTAAATTAATTTAAATTTTTTTAAAACAATATTTAAAATCAAAATAAAATAGGAAAAAAAAAGAGAATCGGTATGCTGGAGCGTACCGAGTGTCGATACAATACGGTATGGTACCTTCCATATCGGCCAGGAATCAGTACGAAAATCGATACCGATTCTTGAATCCTTGGCTATGCCTGAGCCGAAGAGGCTTTCAAACTATGGGACAATGATGCAGCAAGTGAGCGGCAGGTGGGGGAATCCAGCAAACCCATGCTTATGGAAAAACCACAAGAAGATCAGCCACGTTCTAGGACCCCTCCTAAATGAGGATGAATCCGAACTCCACCTCAAGCTTGTCGGCCGAGAAGCACAAATAGAAGAATGTGGCGAAGCCCCTCTTAGAAGATTTAATAACTATGCTCCATTAAATGCTCCAAAAACTCAAGTTCTAATAGAAATTAAGGAGCAATTATCGAGGCCGGAGAGGTTACGAACTCATCCAAGTTAGCGTAATCCCAACAAGTACCACCTGTACCATCATGACCACGGTCATGATATTGAAGAATGTATCTAGCTCTAGGATAAAATTAAGGAGCTAATCAGGCGAGGTCGACTAAACCGGTTCCTGCGACGTCGGCCTGAAAGGAGAGAAGTGTGGCTAAGAGCTCTTCCACAGTCGGAGCAACCTCGGAGGGAAGAACATTAAGGAGATCGACCCCCACTAGAGATCATCAACACAATAACTGGGGGACATCAGCACGAAGAAGCTAGTGGATCAGTGAAACCAATGAAAAAGCAGAGGACTGATGAACCTATCCCTTTCACCAAAGAAGATGCACAAGGGGTTCAATTTATGCATGATGATGCGGTTGTAATTTCTTTAAATATTATAAATTATGATGTATGCCATGTCTTGGTAGATAATGGAAGTTCTGCTGATATCTTATTTTATGATGCTCTCTAAAATGTTCATACCCGACAGTCGAATAGGGCCATTAAGCTCACCATTAGTAGAATTCACCGACGACACTGTACCGATTGAGGGAATAATTATCTTTCCCATTATGGTAGGTCGGTACCCAAAGCAAGCTCGTGTCCAGATTGACTTCTTGATGATCAAAGCTCCTTCTGTCTATAACGCCATTCTTGGATGACCTGAGCTTAATGCACTTTGAGCCATAATGTCTACATACTATCTAAAGATGAAGTTTCCAACAGAATTTGGGGTTGGAGAGATCCGAGGTGATCAAGCACTGGCACGTCATTGTTACACCATCGCACTGCAAGTGAAAAAACAATCTGAGCTGTCCTGTAGACGAACTTGATATTCATGATGATCTAACTGAAGAGCAGGGAGAACCTATTGATGATCTTATCATAATCTCTCTAAATGATAGGAATGAAGACCATACAGTCCAAATTGGTTCAAATTTAGATGAAGAAGTTAAAAGACATCTGGTTAGCTTTTTGCAAAAGAATGCGAATGCCTTTGCTTGGGTTCCTATAGATATGCTTGGGATAGATGCAGAGGTAACGGAACACCACCTAAGTGTGGACCATACGCATTGACCTGTGAAGCAAAAGAAATGAAGCTTTGCACCAGAGCGACAGAAGGCGATTGTGGATGAGGTGGATAAGTTCCTTAAAGCTCAATTCATTCGAGATGGATAGCAAATATGGTCCTTATGAAGAAAGCTAACAATAAGTGGTAGATGTGTATAAATTTTACTGATCTAAACAAGGCCTGCCCAAGGATAGCAACTCTCTACCTAGAATTGACTAATTGATGGATGCAACCAGGGGCATGAGCTCTTCACCTTTATGGATGCCTTCTCTGGTTATAACCAAATCCGGATGACACCTGAAGATAAAAAAAAAACTGCTTTTATTACTGACCATGGTCTTTATTGTTATAGGGTTATGCCTTTCGGACTTAAAAATGCAAGTGCAATCTATCGGTGCTTGGTGAACAAAATCTTTAAGGAGCAGATCGGTTGTAAATGGAGGTTTATGTAGATGATATTCTTATTAAAAGCCAATTTTCAAAAAATCACATTGCCGACCTGGAGGAGACATTCAATGCTCCAAAAATACAAATGGAGCTGAATCCGACAAAATGCACTTTTAGAGTGACCTCAGCGAAGTTCTTGAAATTCATGATATCAAGACGCGGCATAGAGGCAAATCCAGAGAAGATTCAAGTCATTCAAGAGATGGCCACTCACAAGACAATAAAAGGCGTTCAAAACCTGACAGGGAAGATTGCGGCTTTGAATTGTTTTGTCTCAAGATCGACGGAATGCTGCATGCCTTTCTTCCAAGTACTAAAATAATTGAAGAACTTCTGTTGGACTTCTGAATGTCAGCATTCCTTCAATGAATTGAAAAGCTACCTTAGCTCACCTCCCCTCCTTGCCAAACCTAAACTTGGTAAAGAATTGTTCCTATATTTGGCTGTGTCACCCACGGCCATCGATGCTATCTTAATCAGAGAGGAGAACAAAGTTCAAAAGCCAATTTACTACATAAGCCAGATCTTGAGAGATGCCGAAGTAAGGTATATCAAATTAGAAAAGTTAACTTATGCCTTATTGCAACTAGGAAGCTCCGACCCTACTTCCAAGGGCATATAATAACAATCCTCATAGATCAACCTATCAAAATAGTCCTTCATCGGCCCGACACTTCTGAGAGAATTGCAAAATGGATAAATCGAACTTACAGAATTTGATATAAATTTTCAACCTCGACCGTCTATTAAAGCTCAAATACTAGCTAATTTTATTGTGGAATGCACCATTCTGAACTCAGTCGAGCCTGAGCGGCAAGAAGCCAACACCTCTAACTTCCAACCAAGCTCCTCTGAAGAGAAAGCAGACCTTCCTGAAGATTTCTGAGCCTTATATGTTGATGGTTGATCCAATGCTTTCGAAGCAGGCACAGGCTTAATTCTTATTAGTCCAGAAGGGATTATTACTGAATATGCACTATGCTTTGAATTCCCCGCAACTAACAGTGGAGCAGAGTATCAAGCTCTGATTGCAGGATTGAAGATAGCCAAGGAATTAGGGATGGATCATCTGAAAATCTATGGTGATTCGCAATTGGTGGTGGGGCATGTTAATGGCAGCTATGAAGCTCGAAAGAAAAACATGAGAAAGTATTTGGACAAGATGAATAGCTTAACCTCGGCTTTCGATGGCTTCAACATTCAGCAAATTCCAAGAGCAAAAAATTTTCGAGCTGATTTTCTGTCCAAACTGGCTACTTTAGCTCTAAACAACTTGCCAAAAGAAGTATTCTTCGAGGTTTTCCAACACATAAGTTTGGAGGAATCTCAGACAATAATGCAAGTAGACCATGGACCCAGGTGGATTGATCCGTTGGTCTTATATCTCAAAGATGGCATCCTTCCTCGAGATTCCAAAGAAGCTTGAAAGCTAAGAAACCAGGCCTCTCGCTACATCTTATATAAAAATAAACTATATAAGAGGTCTTATTCCTTACCACTTCTCAAATGCCTTCGACCATCTGAAGCTAACTATGTCTTAAGGAAAGTTCATGAAAGAGTATACGGGAATCACCTCAAAGCTAGATCATTATCTTACAAGTTACTCCAATAAGGGTATTATTGGCCGACCATGCAGCAGGATGCAGTTGACTATGTAAGAAGGTGTGACCGATGTCAAAGGAATGCCATATTCAATAATAGCCAGCCTCTCAACTCACACCCTTGAGTGCCCCTTGGCTATTCGCACAATAAGGGATGGATATACTCGAACCATTTTCCATAGCGTTCGGATAGCAAAAGTTTCTTTTGGTAGTGGTGGATTATTTCACTAAGTGGGTTAAAGTCAAATCCCTGGCAAAAATCACTGAAGCTAAAATACAGGAATTTATCTAAAAATCGATAGTGTGTAGATTTGGTTTACCTCGGACATTGATCACTGATAATGGACGTCAGTTCACGGGGGCAAAGTTTGCTGAATTCTGTGAAGATTTGAATATTTCTCACCATTTCACATCCGTAGCACACCCTCAAGTGAATGATGAGGCTGAGGTGACTAACAGAACATTGCTGCAGGGGATAAAAGAAAGGCTTGAGCGAGCAAAAGAAACATGAGTGGACGAACTTTACCATATACTCTGGGCTTATAGGACCACCCAAAGGCTGCTATTGGAGAAATACCGTTCACTTTGGCATTTGAAATTGAAGCTGTCATTCCAGTCGAACTTGGACTTCCTTCAATATGAGTTCAAAACTTTAATGAACAAAGTAATTCGCAGGATCTCAAGACAAATCTTGACTTATTACAAGAGAAACGGGAGAAAGCTCAGGTTTGGATGGCAACTTATAGGCAAAAAATAGCTTGATATTATAACTCTAAGGTCAAGAGTAAGACATTCAAGGTCGGAGACTTGGTACTATGTCAAGCAAAGGTTTCTCAACCATAGAATCAAGGCAAGCTTGCTCTAAATTGGGAAGGTCCTTATGAAGTCAAGAAAATTATCCAGCTAGGAACTTACCGCATAAGGGAGCTTGGAGGAGCTGCGCTACACCGACCTTGGAATTCGGAAAATCTATGAGTTATTTTTAACGAGTCCTATTTTTTTACGCAAATTGAATTATGGCAGGAAATGATCAAACCGAACTTTGCTCCCAGACAAAATGGAAGGCCTCCAGTTATTAAGACATAAGGTTAACCTCGTTAAGAACAGAAGGAGAATCCCATCCTAATTAGAGTAAAAACCCTTACGGGGGATATGAAGGCCTCCAGTTATTAAGACAAGAGATTAACCTCGTTAGGAATATGAGAAGAACCTCATCCTAATGAGGGTGAAAATCCTTACGAGGGGATATGAAGACCTTCGATTATTAAGACAGGAGATTAACCTCATTAGGAACAGGAGGTTAACCTCATTAGGAACAGGAGAAGAACCTCGTCCTAACGAGGGTGAAGACCCTTACGAGCAAGGTTCGCGGACTCGGTACCACTACCCATGTCGATAGCCAACCGGTATGGTATGTTACTATACCATACCGCCCTGTACCACCAATAAAAAAATTAAAAAAATTCCATCCAATGGCCAAAGAAAAGAAAAAAAATTATCCTATACTGGTACTATACCATTCCATACCGATACCATACCACCCTATACCAGACCAAACCACTCGGTACTGGCTCATACCGTACCGTACCGTACCGACTAGTTCAATCTGGTTCAGGCCATTTTTCAAAAAATCGGTCTGAACTATTCCGATTTTCCATCGGTACGGTACGGGGTGTACCGACCAGTTCGGGCCAGTATGGAATATCCTGCTTACGAGGGATATGAAGGCCTCCAGTTATTAAGACAAGAGTTTAAACTCGTTAGGAATAGGAGAACTTCTTCCTAACGAGGGTGAAGACCCTTATGGGAGATATGAAGGCCTCCGATTATTAAGACAGGAGGTTAACCCTTTTAGGAACAGGAGGAGAACCTCGTCCTAACGAGGGTAAAGACCCTTACGAAGGATATGAAGGTCTCCGATTATTAAGACAGGAGGTTAACCTATCCTAACGAGGGTGAAAACCCTTACAGGTGATATGAAGGCCTCCGATTATTAAGATCGAAGGTTAACCTCGTTAGGAACAAGAGGAGAACCTCGTCCTAACGAGGGTAAAGACCTTTACAAGGGATATAAAGGCCTTTAGTTATTCAGATAGGAGATTAATCTCATTAGGAACAGGAGGAGAACCTCGTCCTAATGAGGGTGAAGATCCTTACAAGGGATATGAAGGCCTCCAGTTATTAAGACAGGAGGTTAATCTCGTTAGGAACAGAAAAAAAACCTCATCCCAACGAGGGTGAAGTTCCTTACGGGAGATATGAAGGCCTTCGGTTATTAAGACAGAAGGTTAACCTCATTAGGAACAAGAAAACCTCGTCCTAACAAGGATGAAGACCCTTACGATGGATATGAAGGCCTACAGTTATTAAGACACAAGGTTAACCTTGTTAGGAATGAGAGGAGAACTTTGTCCTGACGAGGGTGAAGACCCTTATGAAGGGTATGAAGACTTTCGGTTCTGAAATAGGAGGATAAACAAGGAGGATAGATCTACGAGAGGCTGAGCGAAAGTTACCATTCTAAAATGAAGCCTAGTTTGGACAAAATAATAATCAAGAGTTCAACAAGCATTAAATCAGGACATGGCAAAGAAGAATAATTCCAAGAAAGAGCATTTTATTAGGTAAAAGTCATTACAAGGGTCACTGAGACCAATTACAAAACAAAAAGAAAGAAAACGAAGTCCTACTCAGACTTTAGATTGTCGGCCCTAACCATTACTAAAGAGTGTTTCAGATTGTTTACTCGGTCTTCAAGCTTCTTCTTTGTTGCCAAAGTCTCACCAAGCAACTTTCGAGCTCATCTAACAACTTCCTCTGCTTCTCTCAATCTCTTTCGGAGAACTGCAGATTCAGCTTCGACGTCCTTAACGACGTTCTCCTGATATGTCATTTGAATCTTAAACTGAAGAAGCTTGACTTTATTTTTGTCATAAATCTCAGTAAGATTCGCAAGGGTGTTCTTCACTAAGGCGAGTTCGCTCAAATCCCCACTTGGACCAGCTCGAGCATTGTCGGCCAACTACTTCTGGAGCCAAGCTACCTTGTCATTGGCTGCCCGAAGTTGCCATTTAAGATCAAAAATCTGCTTGCACTAGCCCAGCCTATAAGAATTATGCGCCTCTTCAGCCATGCACAACTGATTTTGGAGTTCGGAGAACCTCTTAGACCAGTCCCAATCGCACTCTTCTTGATTGTGAGTCCAAAGCGAACCTTCTCCAACTATTGAATCCTCTCTCTTGCTTCTCTGAGCTCAGCCTCAAGGGAGCAGATCTTGGCGGTTAAGACCCAAGACTTCTCACTAGCGTGCTTCAATGCCCGATTGAGCTCTTCAGATAGATGATACTTCTTTGAAGTGTATTCCTTGAAAGCTTGCTTTGAGGTTTAACGCAGGCGGTTAATTTCAGCGGAGGCTACCGCATAATTGCTCCTTGATTTTTAAAGGTTGTTCTTAGTTTTCTTTAGCTTTTTGTTAGTTTGACAAACTTCTTTCTTTAGAGCTTTTATATGGGTTTCAAAAGAATGGCCTATGGTAACGTGTAGCTTTAATCCACGATTGAGCTCGGTGGCAGTACTTACAGACCAAAATCTATATCATAAATATGTCGCAACACACAAAGGTATAGAAAAAGTTCAATTTCATTGCTCAAGAAGTTTAAGTTCATAGAGAATAAAAGGAAAAAAAATATACAATTAGAAGAGGTCTCCGACCTCTGACTGAGGGGCAACAGGAGGGCTCGGTTTGGCCTCAACAGGTGCTGGCTCCTCGACGGGCTCAGGGGCATCGATAGCAGGTCCAGCAGAAGGAAGATCGGCTCTAGTTGTGGAAGCCTTAGCTTCATCATCAAAAGAATCTTCCAGTCCGTCCACCAGGAAGCCGAGGTCTAATTCGGGGTATCTCTCAGCGACCCTCTGTTGACGGATATCAAAACCCTTGCTGAAGGCTTCCTTAGTAAATTCGATCTTGATGTCTTCCTGTTCTTTCGAAGCCTTAAAGTCCAAGATGGCCTGCTTCTTAGCTTCAGTAATCGGCCTTTCCCCTTCGGCAATCTCGGCCTCAGCCTTCTTTCTTCTCGCTACTTCTAAAGCTAGTGTATTCTCTATTTCTGCTGAAGTCTGATCCGCCTTTCTGAGCACCTCCTTGAGACGCTCAATCATGGCAGAGTTCTCCTTAAGCGTCTCAAGGAGACGCTCAACCTCGGCTTTGGATTCTTCAGCCTCTACCTTAGCAGCTTCGGCCTCCTTTGCAGCTTTGAAGCCTCGGCCTTGTGAATGTTGACTACCTCGACATTGGTGAACAAATGATGTCCCAACTGCAAGCAGCAAAGTAAATCTTACCACTAGAAAGCATATATATAACTGAATTTGAAAATGATAAGGCAACTATCTCAAGGAAGGCTGCGAACGAATCTCTCTTCCTATCTTAAGTATTCGTCTAGAGGATCTTTTCAATTACATTCGGTAGAATACAGCCCTCCATGAGAGGTCGGACGACCCTCCAGCTGTCAAAGGAAGCCCGATCTAGATAGACATTATTATCGCTAGATTCCTTGGAGTTCTTTCGCAACTGAACTTTCTTGACGATCGATCTCTTCCTTTTCTCCATCTCAGCAGGAGGTGCTAGAGTGGTGGCCTCGATAGGCAAACTTAGAGTCGGCAAGGGCGCTTCAGCCTCTAGAACGGAGGTCGCCGGAGCAGGGACGGCCGAACTCAAGTCCACAATCTTAACCTGCTTGGATGTCTCCCCGGGGGCGGTGCCTTTCCTTTTCTGAGCTCGGAGTTCTTTTGTCAGCCATTTCAGCTCATCAAGAGTCATCTCTATGAAAATAAACGAGCCGAAGTTAGAAAAAGATAAGAAGACAAAAAGAAAACATAAGTTAATACCTTCAGGATTGACAGGGCTTAAGCCGAGGTTGTAAAGAGTCTGGTTATCTATCAATTGGGTCAGTGAAGTGGTTTTATAATTCTTCAAAATATTGGCAAAATCAAGATCTTCCTGCTCCAACCCTGGGGTTTTGCGAATGGATTCCCTAAGACGACCCCAGTAAGGAAGTTCCTATTCAAGTGAGGGGTTAGACACGAAGAACTTTTTCTTCCAATTATGGATGGAGGAAGGGGCACCTTTAAGTAATCCCTTTTTGCCGAACTGGGATGAATATACCACCAGTCCTTAGTAGTGGGATGGTGTTTGAAAGTGAAAAAAGTGTGAAACAGAGAAATCAAAGGTCGGATCTCGGCCAAGAAGTAAAGTGCTAGAAATCCTATGATAAAATGAAAGGAGTTCGGGACGATCGGAGAGAAGGATATATCAAGAAAACAAAAAAGCTCAACAATGAAGAGAGGAATGGGCAGTTTAAGCCCAGGCCGAAGGGCCTCAGTATACAAACTGAACAGACCCGGAGGGGGCGCATATTCGGCCGTCTGATCCAGGAAGTTCAAGTTTGTATTCTAAGGGAATTTTATACTAAATCCAGATAAAGAAAAGATCCTCGATGGAAAGGGTGGAGGCAACAATCCTGGGAACAAAAGTTGGACGAGCTACATCTCGAAGATTAGGTTCAACCTCGAACCTAGGGTTTGTAAGGCTTGGCACAAATGAGCTCATGGAGGGAGTGAACCAGGAGTATTCAAAGTCTGGAGAAGTCATTTTGGATCAAGAAAAATCAAAGAAAATCTACTAGAAACCAAGAAAAATTGGTGGAAGAACTTGTAAGCTAGAGGAAGAACTGGCGAACCCCAAAAAAATCCTAAGAACATAAAAAAGATAAGAAAATTTAAACAAAGAGTTAAGACACTAACCTAAAGAGGCGAGAAACTTGACGAAATGGTCGGAGTCACAGACAATGGATGGGAAGAGGGCGATCGGAGCCGAAAAATCCTAGAAGGACGAAGATGGTCGGAGTCGAAGAAGAGAAATGGAAGAAGAAATGAAAGAGAAGAGATTCAGAATAGGCCAGAATGAGAAAGAAGGGAAGGAGGACACTTAACTAGCCAGTGGTGTCCTTGAGTCGTTATGATTGCAGATTGGCAATATCAAATCCTGGCCTTCCGCATGCCCGCCCCATTATTGCGGTTGCAAATATCAGAAGAAATCATCATTGCGCCGTGCAATCGAGCTCCGTGCTAGGCAGGATTTTGAAATTCGAGATTGTCTTGAGCCGTTCCACAATAAAAGAGCTCCCACGTCGGTTTGAATAAATCCAAGTGTGTCGCATCCCAAAGGCAGGAGGACTAGATAAGACTTCGACGATTGTAAGTAGTGGTACTCCTTTCATCTAAACTTCGAACTTGGAAGTAGGAGGACAAGTATTGAGGGTAAAATAACTTCCGTCGAAGTCTAGTAAAGTCCGACCTTGGTAAAATGCCATCTGAAGTTTCGACGTCCAAGTCCGAGGTTCAATCAAATCGACCCCTTGGTCCAGATGAGTTCCAAAAGATCGGTCCCTAAATTTGATGGAGCTCGAAGCTTCAATTGAAGGCAGCTCATCCCAAAAATGACAACTTCTGCCGATACTCGATCTTGTGTGTTGGTCGAGCTCCTTTACTCCAATCCTCCAACTTTATCCTATAAATGGCAGATCTTGCCAAGACCCACCGTGGATCTCGACTAGACGAACTTGAGCCAGCAAAAGGAGCTCGTCTAACATTTGACTTCGATCTTCAGTCTGAGATAAGCAGCAACTGCTTCACAAGCATTAAACCTCAATACTCTTTGATCCTGACTTCAAGCTGACCTTGGACACTGGCTAAACTTCATCAAAATAGCTTGGCTGCAGTCTTAATTGAAGAACCCATTATTCCTTTCCGACCTCAAATCCTCCAGATCGAAGTACCAATGTCCATCATCATCTGACCTTGAAGATGACCGAGCTTTCAAAAGCGATTGAAATAGTCCTACCGAGGTTCAGATCCCGAGCCTGACCTACAAACTCATCTTTCGATCCGAAGGTCGACCTTCAAGTTCGATCCATCCGATCCTAAGCTCCAAAACTTAACCTCAGGACAAATGACTCGCGATCAAGTTCAGAAGCATTTGACCTTCCGTCCAAACCCCAGCAAATAATATCCAACCATCAGCAAGTCAAGACAAACGACAACCCACTCTCCGTAACAAACTTTGAGCGATCCAAACGACCGTCACCATCAATCTATTACTGGCTCCATCTATAAATAGGACTCTCCAGATACGTCTTCTTCTCTAAGCTCTCTTTCTATCTCCAATTTTCTCAGTGCTCCATTCTTGTTGGCTAGAATACTAACTTGACCGTCGGAGAGTCCGCGCCGGAGCCACCTCGAGCTAGGACTTCACCTTGCAGGTTCCCTTGGCGAGACCCTAACTTCCACCTCCAGTAATCTCTGGCAGCCGACCATTTTTTGCGCCAACACTAGTCATCCTAGGTTAGGGTTTTAGGAAGTAGAACTATACTCTGATCACTAGCTATACTCATATTGATAGGATGGATAAATATGCAAAGTTAGATCTCATAGGACATGATCAGTAGAAGGAACCAAATATCATACATAAATGGAGCATAGTGTTCCCTTTGGCTATCTGATGCACTAGGAGATCCACGTCTAGCATATGATGAGATCTACTATCTAGTACAGCTACTATGCACTTGCAGATCTATTACTAATATCGAGTGTCGACTCCCTCCAATATACATAACAACTCTCAATTCTTCCAATACTATTCTTCATCTCCTTTTATTCGGTTTAATCTTTTCCATCAACTTGGTTTCTAATGTACCAAGCAAGGTTTTAAATTCTATGGGATAGAGGTGTCCAAATATCTCCAAGGAATAGGATGCCCTGCTATCCCATCCCATCCCAATAGTTGTCCTGGTAAATATCCACCGTGCCTCTCCCCTTCTTTCCTTTCTTTTTCTTTCTTTTTTTTCTCCTTCCTTTTCTTTCTTTTTCTTCTACCTTCTTTTCTTTCCTTTTCTTTACTTTTCTTTCTTTTTCTTATCCCTTCCTTTCTTTCTTTTTTCCTTTTTCTTCTTTCTCTTTCCTTTCTTCCTTCTGTCCTTCCTTTCTTTTTTTTCTCCCTATCTTTCTTTTACTTTTCTTCTTCTTCCCTTTCACTTTTTCCCTTTTTTCATCTTTCTTTCTTTCTTCCTCTTTCTTCTCCTCCCCCGACATGGATTGGTTTCGGAGTCCCAACCCTATCTTGGTCCTGTTTTCTCAAAAGAATGGGACGAGATGATTGGGACACCCTCCATTCCATCAGGACGTAAAACCTTAGCACCAAGTACCATAAAAATTATAACATATGCACATTAAAAATGTAAGCATGCTACAATTTTTTAGACTAAATTTCCATATAGTTATTTTTATTAAAATATTAATATTAATATAAAATTCATAAAAAATAAAGTATTGATGGAAGAAAAAATAAAACTCACCATGTTGTAGGGTGTTGTCCACCATATAACATATCCAAAATTCAAATAAAAGAAAATTCAATATAGATTTCCCCATTTTGATTTTTGTCAACTTTGGGCCAAAAATAAGAGATTCAAGGGCGCTACCAAATGAAGTACCCTCCCTTGCAGATTTGCTAGCACCCCCTCTTTGGTGAGATAAAAAAAACCCTTTCCTTCTCCCCTTCTTCATCTCTCTCTCCTATCTCCTTCTCTCTTTTTCTCTCTCTAGTGGATCAAAAGGGGCCTTGGGAGCTCCTCACAAGATGCCTAAAGGCATCAAAGTACTTGGATGGCCCCCCTATGCACTATTTTTTATTAAAAAATCAAGCATGTTTTGGTTGAGACAACTTTGGTACCCGACAGTATCAACCTAATTCAAGTGGAACAAGGGATGCCCCATTTTGGCTGTGTTTTAGCAACTCGTGCTCTATCCAATCCTATCAAAGCCATGCGATATCGGTGGTACCATCCCATTCCACTGGTTCTTAAAACCTTGTAATTTATGTATGCATTTATGCATGCATGGATGTACATTTGCTTTCATGCATGCATGTATATATGCTTATATACTATGTATGTTGCATGTATATATGTATGTCTGCCTGAATGTATGTATCATGTATGTATACATGTGTGTATGCATGCATGTATGCATTCATGCATGTCTATATGCAAGCATCCATAGATGTGCTTGAATGTATGTACATATGCATGTGTATATGAAGATAGTGTCTCTTGAGATGTCCACAAGAAAAATGGAATTTCAATTATGATCAATTATTGCAGCATAAAGAACAAAAGATGTAGATACACCTTATAACCAACCTAGTTCTATAACACTCGGATGTTAATGGTTACAAAGTGTCAAAACCTAGAAGATGCTAGCTGATTCATTACAATCAGACAGGGCTATGTCCTCCCACCAAGATGCAAGCAGTCTGGACATGTCTGAATCGTACCATTGAGATTCTTTGAGCACATGCCATCTTGAAATGGCTTTAACAAATATATTGGACCAACTAATACTTGCCACCATGGAGGAGTTCATTTCTGCTTGCCAAATATTTGGGATATCTATGATGGGCTGGTCCAATATGGCCTAATCCATTGGACTAGCCCATCACTAACTCAGCCCAATCCCAAAGCTAAAAACCCAGCCAAAAATAAGGTTGGAAGAAGACTCCTGATGGAAGTCTTCTTCTCCAGTGAATCCCCGAGAGAACGGGAGTCCTAGGGCCACTGGGACCCTAGGGCTTTTTATAAATAAACCCCTCTCCCCTGCCCCCGCCCCAAGGCCCACCAATGGTGATCATTACGCCCCTCTCTCTTTTCTCCCTTTGGATCTGCGGCCTCCTATGCTTATGCCCACCTGACATTGGAGCTATTGTCACCACTAGAGTCAAGGTAAAACCATAATCTCACCTCCTCTCTTTCTTCATTTTCCTTCCACGGCCTTGTGCATTGCTGCCGACCATTGGTTTCGCTGGAAATCCATTGAAAAGCAAGTTCGGCTTCATCCTCTATTTTTGGCCAAGTTCTTTTCTTTTTTTGGTCGCCGGTGTCGCCATCCCTTGAAGTCGAGTCCTAGGCTGAGTACCCCGACCTCCCCATGACCCTCCATGATGGTGCCATGACCGTTGGTGACCAGCCAATGATCGGAAAGATCAAGAAAAGGGCCCAATGCCCTATTTTTCTCAAGCCCTTTCCAATGATTTCCCATTAGCCAGCCACTGCCGCCGACCATCCACCACTGCTTGCCGTCGGCCACCTGCCACTGCTACCTGTTGTCGGACTTCGGGCCATGAGCCACCAGCCCGCTTCCTCACCTGTTTGGCCAAGAAAAAGAAGAAAAAGAGGAGAGAGAGAAGACCCATCCCTTTAGTGTTTCTCTCTCCTCCTACTTTCTCTCTCTCTCTTCAGTTTCTCTCTTAAAAAATAAAAGAAATAAAAAGAAGACTCATTCTCTCTCCACTTTCTCCCTTTAAGAAGACTTAGAGAGTCCAACATCAAGCCATGCCTTCCTCTTCAAAGGACCATGTTGACTTCGGCAAGATGACCCCGAACCACTTTGGTGCCTAGAGTGGTCTATTGGATCAATCACTTGGTCAACCACCTTCTTTCACTATTATTTAATTTTATTGATCAAATGAAAGTTGATTATGATTTAATATTTTAAATAAGATCACCTTATTCTTCTAACAAAGTCTAAAGATCTAGGATGAACGAGGTAAGTAAATCTTACATTCCTTATTTAGTAAATCTTACATTCCTTATTTATAAATTACCATGTTTTTCATGCAAATGATTTATTATTGATGAAATCATATTTTTCATAAAATAAGGATCAATATATGAGATATGAAAAAGCATATTTTATGGTGACAAATGATTCCATGAATATGTTTTATGAAAATAGCATGTTTATGAAGCATGAATTTTATCGTTTTTTCCATCTATGTATATGTATCTTTTAGAAATATATATATTTAAAAGCTCTCAAATGGCTATGAAGAAATCTTTATGGGAAGGTCCACATCTGGAGCTAGCATCCATAAGAACACAGGTCCTGCCAGTGGATATAAAATTGGTATATAAAATTAGAACTTTATCGATCAAGAACACTAGCCCTATCATGGGTATAAAATGACCATAGCACGAATATCTTAGAGCAACATTTTAAATTATGATATAAACACATGACAAGAACGACTTACAAATCAGCATGTTTATGAAATGTTCATGATTTATGCCTGTATGATTGACTTTATGACTCATTTTACTATATGCTCTATATGTTCTATTTTTTTAATATATTTTTTTCTAAATATTGCATTATCATAGAAAAACTTATGCTTGATCCGATAAGGAAGTGTAGGTTTTATTTATTGAGCTAGTATAGCTCATATCCTTTTTTATTTTTTTATCCAAAGGAATAAAACAACTAGGATCGACGAAGGATCTAGGTTTGGAGGCCTGTGCTAGCAACAATGGGAATTTTGTAGCTAAAACTTAGTTTATTGGATAATCAAGGACTTGTAGTTAACTACTATGAATTTTGAGATATAGGTTTGCGATTTGATTTTGGATTTAGATGCTTTGAGCCAATCTTAGTTTAATTACTTGATGAATGATGGAATTGAATCCTTTATTACTTTTTTATTTGTGATGGATTTTAGCTGATTATTATTGATTGACTTCGTGTTATCGTGGGCTGCACCCCTCACTAGCATGGCGTGTTATGTCCCATATTTGGGGCATGATATTTTATGGTATCAAAGCAATAAGTTTGATCACGGTAGAAACTTAAAGTCTAGTAATAGGTAATTAGGTCTTGTTTAGCTAGATCATGTTTAATTGAATAAGAGTTGATAAGTTTTCTTAGAGTTCCTATTGCTCATTTAAGGAAGCTAATTAATGTTAGAAGTTTTCTATCTTTAACATCATTCTTCATGTGTCCCTACTCTTTGGAGTTCAGAGAAACAAAGACAACAATTATGCCATACAAGCACTAATGTTACAAATCAAAACAAAGTCACCGCATAACCATAACATAGCGATCAATAAGCTAGAATAACCACATGTATAGAGAATGCTTTATCAGTTCATCAACTCTTTCTCATCAAGAGCTCTATATTCTATCAACAGAACATTGCTATATTGTTTCTCATATATTCCATTTAGTTTGTAAAATAAAACCTCTATTTTTTAGTATGGCATGCCCACTCCTTGATCATCTTGGAGCAAATAACTATATCACCTCAACGAGTACCAGCTTCACACCTACCCAACATATCAGCTTCTTCATGTAAATTCATTCAAAATTTTATATTTTCTTGATTTACCATACATCAATATCCGCATTTTAATCTTCCTCACAATGATCTTTTGAGCCAGTACCCTCCATATTTTAAAGGTTATCACCCATACAACATTTAGAAGCATAATCACTCACAAAAATCTTCCCCTTTTAAAATTCATTTGCATGCCAGACTTAACCTATCCAATCCTAGTTCTACTAGAAGTGTCATATATACCTAACTCTATATCCAAGATCCAAGATATACTCTTGCAGCGGCATTTCATTTCGATTAGCTTTGATCGGAAACTTCTATATATTTATACTAAATTATATTTATAAACTACATATTTTAACTAAGTTTCAACTATTGCAAATAATGTATATCAATCATACTGCCAACATTTTCATTACACCATTAATCAATAGATCCACATATTCCTTATGAACAACAAGCAAAACATGTATGTAGGTGCACACAACCATATTATGGGCCACAAGAATAGAACAACTAGAAGTAATCAAATCAGAAGGATGCTATCTGTATATCGGAAGACATAAAAAATTGGTATCACAAGAAATTGTCATATGGTGCTATGCATTATTTTCAATTTGGGGTAACCAATAGAAATTGATATATAAAATTAAACAAGTATACGTTTTAGAGTCTCTATCTATCAAATCAGAAGGACGTTATTTATATATCATAAAGACATGAAAAATGTGGCATCACAAGAAATTTTCATATGGTGTGATGTATTTTTTTCAATTTTGGGTAACCGACAGAAACTGATATATGCAATTAAACAAGCATATGTTTTAGAGTCTCTATCTATCACATCAGAAGGATGCTATTTGAACATCATAAAGACATAAATATTGTGGAATCACAAGAAATTGTCATATGGTGACATGTATTAATTTCCATTTTTGATTACTGATAGAAATTAATATATATATATTGAAAAAGTATATGGTTTAGACTTTAGAGTCTTTATCCTCACAAACACCATCCTTATTCCTTAGGTTTAACTAGTAAACACTGCCTTGATAAAATTTTAAATAAATCAAAAGGTTATACCTTTTTGATTCTTTTGCTATATTCGATATTGAGAGCTTGTCAATGTCACTAAATTCCACGTCTAAATGCTCCAAAGTATCACCAGTCCAATTAACAGGAACCAGGATGCCAAAAGCAAGAACAGTTAGAGGCACAAATATCTTTAACCTACAAAAGCACAATGTAGGTTAGGTCAATCCATCTAATCAAGAAACATGAATAAACAATAAAGGAGTCAATATACAAAGTAAAATAAATGTAAAGTAGGACAGATCTAGTTTGCTATGAAGATAGAAAAAGGCATTCTAATTAATTGATTGCACACATATCTCTAAAAAATCTAGTTCGTATAGTGGAGTGATTGAATTGCCTGGAACCTAACTGGCAGCTGTTCTCCGGATGCAGTTCAAGTAGATCTTCGCATGACAAGTACCAGAGATATTAAACAGGTGAACCATAGAAATATCCCAAAAAT
This sequence comes from Cocos nucifera, assembly GCA_006176705.1. Taxonomy (NCBI): domain Eukaryota; kingdom Viridiplantae; phylum Streptophyta; class Magnoliopsida; order Arecales; family Arecaceae; genus Cocos; species Cocos nucifera. Next base: position 424,540 of record QRFJ01000310.1, read on the forward strand.
TCCCCAAGAGGCATGCACATAGAGTTGGTGAGGTGAAAAAATTGAAAAAAATGATGCAGATGTTCTTTTAATCATTTTAGTTAGGTTCATTTTCCCATTCTGCTATAAAAGAGAGAGAAAATTATTTTTAAAAATAAACAAAATAAATAATAAGATCAATGGCACCATTGGACTCACCCAAGAAGATAAATCCTGACATATACAGCAGAATCAAGTCCAGCATGATCAATTAATTCAGGTTCTGGCATTCTCAGTGCAGCTGGCATCCAATTCAAAAACCTTAGATACGTTCTCCAATCCAAGTTAACAAACTTGGTTACAGATTTTCCTGAATGTCTTGGACTGCTTCTTATCCCTTTGAGATGCCATTTAGGAAAATATACTCTATCATTGAATGGCTGTAGCCGTAATATAGCGAATGCCACAAAAAACACAAACGCAGATAGAATATTTATAAATGCTGACAAAGCAATATCTTGTAGTGATGCCATATCTTCTTAAAGACTCCCTTCCACAATTTTACCGGGTAGTGAGTGTGGATCCAGAGAACTGCAGGAAAAGAGAAAAAATTACAAGCATTTACTGAAGGAAACATTGAAGAGTTAATGATACCAACTGTCCACTACAACTATGTAAGAACGGTACTGAAAGGTGATATAACTTGATTTAGGCACACTTTAATAAAAGTAAGGAGATACAAGTTCTTTAGCTTTTTTACTTTAAAGGGGATATCTGTTTTCAAAATCAGATCCTGCAAAAGGGCCACTGTCAACAAAATGCAAATACACACACACGTTTATATGTACCTAAAATTTTTGAAAAACTAGAGTTGGATGCATCACTGCCATTAAAATCATTAGATTTCCTTCTCATTTAGGGAAGCCAGTGACTGGAAGGTGCTATCTGTTTAAATCCCAAACATTTAATCTTTATCAGCATACCTAGAGAGTAGAATTAAAGTAAAAAGAATCCGCTAAAAATGGATCTGCCATAATGCTTTGACAAGCCCTTTGTATAGAAAGGTTGCCATTAGACTTCCACTACCACCATGGAAAGTAAAAGAAGCCCTTTGTATAGAAAGGTTGCCATTAGACTTCCCACAACGACCATAGAAAGTAAAAGAGGATACCACCATGGAAGTAAAAGAGGATGAGGATACCACCATGGAAAGTAAAAGAGGGGATGAGGATACCACCATGGAAAGTAAAAGAGGATATGTAGTGTGTGTGTGTGTGTGTGTGTGTATCTGCATTTCTTCCTGTTAAATTATAGCATGATGATTAGCACTGAGCTGAACTAAAATATTTCAAGAACTAAGATAAAAAGCTTTTCCTACATGAAACATCGATTCCATTAATGTTTGGATATTGTTAAACTTGAGTTTTTGAGAGCCAAGAAATACCTTAGCATTTGAAAGTCAGTAATGTGACCCAACCCCTAATACCTGGATTTTTGTTCTTGAACCAGAAAATTGATCTTTTGTTTCGATGAATTTTTTTAGTGTTTCTATAATCTTGAAAACAGGGTGTAGGACCTTATATTATAAATAATATCTCATAAATGGAAATAAATATGCAAATAAGGCTTGTTCATATGGCATAGTCAAAATGCTTCTCTATAGGTCAGAATGCTAAACCAACCATCTTGACTGACCTGTTTCAGAACCAACTGGGCTAACCAACCTTTCATGCCTATAAGTGAAGGATATTGATGGTAAGCTGTTGAGCAAAGGAAGGAAATAGTCGGGCTATCACATATGAAAAAGAAATTCTCAAAGAGAAAAAATGTGAACTTCATTTTCCATTACACTACTCCAATTTCCAAGTCTAGGTATGGTTTTGAAATTCTAAAACTTTAGTCAGTTTAAGTATTTAGGGTTTCTTTCGAAATATCGAACTCTAACATTGATTTTTTTTTTTTTTTTTGTTGAGGTTGTTCTATATAACATTTAAAAGATCTGGATTTTAACTATGTTAGTTTTAGATTATCTTTTAATTTCAATTTGGAAATTTTGAAACAATATGAGATTGAAGCTGATATTTGATCTGTATTTTTGGACTTTTTTACCAAAATAATGTCCATTTAAAAAAAAAATTATGAAAATAATGCCCTTTCTAAACTATTTACCTAAATACTGCCCAACATAAAGTCACCCTTTCAAAGGACGATTTTATTTGCTGACTCACCTAAAAAAATACTGCCCAAACCTCCCGACATGCCACCTGGGAGCCACCTCAAACAATCGCCCTATAATAGGGCGCCTCTATAAGTCGCCTTACTATAGGGCGGCTTTGATACCCTCTTTAGGAAAGATGTTTCAAGAGGTTTCTCAAATTGAAGGTACTCCTGCATTTGCAAACCAATGAGGTATTATTTCATGAAAAAAGATCTAATTATAAGAATTAAGTCCATCTGATAGAAGACTAGCTAAATACGCTTCAACCATGTCTAGTTAGTATATTAGTTCACATCACAAAAAATACTTGTCTATATTATACCAGTTTGAATATCAGAAGAAAAGCACTAGTATTAATTTTGATCCATCCTGAGTCGGCGATGAGGTATCAGATGCTAATGAACAATTTACTAGAATGGATACCTTGTGACATGGGGGTATCAGCAGCTTAATAAGTTTGTCTACTTCAATCCAATTGGTTTCTTAGATACCCGGACCGTGTGGAGTTGTGAAGGTGAACTTTGGTGCATCGTGGAAGAATGAGAAGACTAGTGAAGGTTTCATTAGTCATGATGTCCGTGGTAACATTGGTATGAGATCATTTTATGCATTTACGATGCCTAAAGCTGAATTGAGAGTAGCCTAGGAAAAATCGACCGCAACAGTATAAAAGTTACAATGCTCAAAGATCTAATTGAAAGGTGACTTATTAACGATCATCAATTGGATTAATAGATGTCATAGTAATGTTGGTATAATTCTAAGCCACTCACTTCTTATGGACATCATACAAGTCAAGCAATTCTTAAATTTTTTACATGCAAGTCGTGTTTAGAGAAAGCAATTCTTAAATTGTCAGCTTCTATTAGCCTCTTTCAATGTCTAACATAGAAGTTGGTTTTCGTTTCTCAACGTCTATTGACCTCCTCAATGCTGATGCCAGACCTAATCTTCATTTATGTTTGGTTGCATTTTATGAGCGAGTACAGCTATTTTATCTATGCTATTGAAGAGATTTTATTTTATTATAATTTTAGTTAGATAGAACCCGATCGAACGAGTGATACGGCTATTTCATCTGCATCTACTGTCATGAAAGCATCAACCCTATAAGGCAACCAACCTACCCATGTGCCAAGATGAGAAGCTAGGGTAAAGATGAAGAATTATTATAGTTGATCATTACAGCAATAAAAAATATAGAATGTGCAATCAGACTAAAAATATTATAATATTAATTTCAAAATAATGTAAATCAATAGTTGGTCATTACAATATTTGTTACAAAAAAAGTACAAATCGTATAACTATCAAGAGGTGTATATACTAAAATACTGTGGCCTCCTACGCATCCGCCTCTCGTAGATGCGTGTCACCTCTAGCTAGAGGTGGAATGGCTTAGGCATAGCATCAATCGGTGCAAAGGGAGATGCTGTCGTGCTAGGCCTATCAACATGCGCACGATGTCTACCTCGAGAAGCCTTTAGTCTATCCTTATCCCTGGCCCTCCCATGTATATCATCAATGTGTTGCTCATCAGACCAAGAGGGAGAGGGAGGGGGAGGAGGGAGGGGGAGGAAGGGTGGCAGGCCGACAGCAGGAGGGAGGCATGCCGAGGACCAAGGAGGTAGAGGGAGAGGGAAGGGGGTCTCATGCTAGGGACTGAGAGGGAGAGGGAGGGGAAGGGGGGGTCTCGCACCGAGGATCGAGAGGGAGGTTAGGGGGGTGCACGGGAAAGGGCGGAGGGGACCGAGAGGGTTTGGGAGAGATAGGAGAGTGGGGAGAGGGAGGTTTAGATTTTTTTTTTTTCTAAGTCACGACTCAGTCACTCTATGATAGGGCGACTCATAGAGATGCCCTACCATAGGACGGGTCTTTTACCTGAAACTCAGCAATAGAAAAATTGCTCTCAGAAAGTCGCCATTTCAAAGGACGACTTAGTTTTGCTCCTTGCCACTTCACAAGCGGTTCGATGATGAGTTAACAAATAAAGTCGGCCTTTCAAAGGACAACTTTGTTTAGGCAGTATTTTCATAAATAGCCTGGAAGAGGCATTATTTTTATATTTTTTTAAAAAATTAGCATTATTTTGGTAAAATTATCGTATCATTGTTTTGAGTCAAAATTATTTTCCTATTTGATTCTTTTACACTTCAACAGTGGAGTGTTATTTCTAACTATGTCCTTCTAAAGGGCATTTATGGTGAACTTATGCTTAATTTCAAAAAACAATACCATACTACGGAGATATACAAGGAACTCTTGCCTAGTGATATATTTAGACCTCATCTAAAATATCAATGGGAATGTTGGGGGAAAAATGGTTTTCACCGAAGTCCTTGCAAGCCAGATATCGTCGAGCTCCCGTATGCATCATCTGGCATCTGATATAGTCTAATTTGAGATGCAGCCGAATTGGTCCATGAGCTTTGATTAATACCAAAAGGCATATCTTCGAGCTCGATACATTCCAACCTTCAATCTAAGCCTAGTGATAGCTTCCCTTGAAATGGCAGCGACTCTTAACCGATGGCCGACCTCAAGTATCCGTCGAGATTCCTGACTCCAACCTTTAGTTTAGGATAGACAACAACGATTTTGAAATAGTAGCTCCCATCAGGATCCGACCTTGAACGTGGCCGAAACTCCGGCTAACCCTCCTCAAACCAGTTAAAGTAATCCTGATGTAGTCCCATCCAGAAGATTCGATGCTTGTCCAACTCTCAAGCTCGTTCGACCTCAGGGTCCAAAACATAAGTCCAGCTCAGGTAACGGACTCCTAAAGTCTATCTGACCTCAGATTCCGTAGAACAACTACAATCCATGAAACTGGCTGTTAAGCTCGATAGCCTCCGCCCTCCAAGTATCAGTGATAGAAGCAGATATTTTCCATCTGCACCACAACCAGATTACAGCTAGCCACCATCAGGCAGTTATGATCGCCCACTCATCCTCCATAATAGAATTAGAACGGCCTAAACGGCTCACTAGCAATCAGTTATAGTGGTCACTATCAATCTATTACAACTCCATCTAAAAATAAGACCCTCCATATACATCTTCTTCTTCTAATTATCTAACTCCTGCGTACTCCATTCTTGTTGGTCAGATTTCTGACTTAATCATCAAAGGATCCATGCTGGAGCCACCCAGCTTCGGCCAGGACTTTATTTTGCAAGTCCCATTGGCAAGATCTCAGACATCCACTCTAGCATTTCCATCGACCATTTGATTTCTACACAAACAAGGTTGGTGCTAGAGAACAGGTTTCTGGACCCTTGTTCTTAAAGGAGTACCTAGTCGAGCAAAGATGCCACCCAAGAGAGCATCGTCCCAATGATCCATCACCACCTTCTCTCAGGCGGATCCAGCATCGGCCAATCATCCTATTCCAATGTAGAGCTTGCGCCTCCACCTCCTCAGCCGACGGCAATGGTGGATGCAAATCAGTTTAACCTACTGGTATAGTAGGTAAGGATTCTCACGAAAGCCATGTAGGTGATGCAACAAATTCCGGCACTGGCACCCCCTGAGAAGCTATTGTTGGAGCACCAAAGCCTAGAGCAGGGGAGACCCACTAGACGAAGCCATCCGGGAAGCCCTAGAAAATGAAAGCAGAAATCGATGAGTCCCTGCTTAGAGCATGATTCAACTCCGAAGAAATCTCTGCCCCTTGTGAAGCCTCCATGCTTTGAGATCCACAATCGAGATGATGATCTCGATCAGAAGTTATAATAAATGAATAAGTGGATTGAAGAACTCCACAACTCGGCCTTGGCTCGGAATGATGGTTTCTACACCGATCCACCATTCATTGCCTAAATTATGTAAGAACCCATTTGTCAAACTTTAAGCTTCCTCAGTTTGAGAACTATGATGGGACCTCAGATCTGATCGATCAATTGGACTCCTTCCGGATGATGATGCTCCTCCATAGAGCATCAGACGTCATTCCGTGCTGAGCTTTTCCATCAACTCTAAAGGTGCGGCATAGCATTGGTACTCGAGCTTAAAATCGGGCACCATCCACTCTTTTGACCAGTTAAGCCGGGAGCTTATGGTTCACTTCATCAATAGCCGACGTCAGCAACGAGGGTCAGATTCCCTTATTAACATCAAGCAGCGTGAAGGGAAATCAATTCAAGCTTTCGTTAGCCGCTTCAATGCAGCTACCTTAGAGATCTGAAATTTAGACTAATCTGTTGTAATGGCTGTTCTGAAGGACGGCCTTTAGAAGAATGATCTCCTCTTCTCACTGGAGAAGTACCCCTGAGACTTCACTGACATGTTAGCTTAGGCTGAGAGGTATGCCCGAGCTGAGGCATTCAAGTTGCATGATGCCGATGCTACAAAAGAACGCTTGGCAGGAGAACCCAACAAGTCCTCTATCCCTCCTGAAAGGATGAGAGGTCGGCAGCACTCTAGGATGCCACCTAGGCATAGACGAACTCAAACCCCACCTCAGGCTCGTCGGCCAAGAAGTCCTGACAAGAAAATGTGATGAAGTCCCCCTCTAAGATGCAGATTAGCGAGTAGCTGTCGAGGCCGGAGAAGATGTGGCCTCACCCTAACCGGCACAACCCCAACAAGTTTTGCTTGTACCATCATGATCACGATCACGATACTAAAGATAAATTCAACTCCAGGATGAAATTGAGAAGCTAATTCGATAGGGGCGATTGGACCAATTCATTCAGCATTGACCTAAGAGATGAGAGAATCAGCCAAAGGCACTTCCACAACCAGAGCAACCTCGGAGGGAAGAGCCAGAAGAAGACCGACCCCCATTGGAGATTATCAACACGATAAATGGGGGATATCGATGGAAGAGAGCTAGCGGATTGACGAAACCAGCAAAAAGATGGAGAACCAAGGAGCCCACTGCTTTCATTGAAGAAGATGCACAAGGGGTTCGGCTCCCACATGATGACATGGTTGTAGTTTCTTTAAACATTGCTAATTATGATGAACGCCATGTACTGATTGATAATAGTTCTGCTGATGTCTTATTTTATGATGCTTTCTCTAAAATGTCCATACCTAAAAATAGGTTGGAACCACTAAATTCACCACTTGTAGGATTCAATAGCGATGTGATACCAGTTGAAGGGATAATCACTTTACCCATAGCAACAGGTCGGTTTTCTAGACAATCCCGAGCTCAGGTTGATTTTTTGGTGGTCAAAGCTCCCTCAGCTTATAATGCTATTCTTGGACGACTTGGACTTAATGCACTCCGAGCTGTGGTATCCACATATCATCTAAAGATCAAATTTCTAGCAGAGTATGGGGTTGGAGAGATCCAATGTGACCAGGCCCTGGCGCGCCATTGCTACACAATTTATTTACGAGCCAAATAGTCTGAAGCATGTCACGTGGAAGGGCTGGATGTTTGGGATGAATTAACCAAGCATAGGGGACCCATTGATGATCTCGTTACAATTTCTTTAGAAGATGGAGATAAAAATCATACTGTCTAGATTGGCTCAAATTGGACAAGATAACTAAAAGACAACTCATTACTTTCTTGCAAAAAAATGCAGATGTTTTCGCTTGGGCTCCTGTGGATATGCTAGGTATTGATGCCGACGTGATGGTTCATCACTTAAATATGGATCACACACGCCGACCTATGAAACAAAAAAAGCAAAATTTTGCACCAGAGCCCCAGAAAGCAATTATGGAAGAGGTGGACAAATTGCTTAAAGCTAAATTCATTTAAGAGATGACCTACCTAGACTGGATTGCACATGTAACCCTTGTCAAAAAAGCAAATGAAAAGTGGCAAATGTGCATAGACTTTAATGACTCAACAAAGCTTGCCCGAAGTACAGCTATCCCTTACCTTGGATTGATCAAATGGTGGATGCAATCTTGAGTCACGATCTCATCACCTTCATGGATGCTTTTTTCAGCTATAATCAAATCGGATGGCACCTGAAAATGAGAAGAAAACTATCTTTATTACTGACCACGGTCTTTATTATTATAGGATTATGCCTTTTGGGTTGAAGAATGTAGGTACAACTTACTAGCGCCTGGTGAATAAAATTTCAAGGAGCATATCGGCCACAACATGAAAGTCTATGTGGACAATATACTAATCAAAAGTAGATCCTCAAGGAATCATATTAAAGATCTGAAGAAAATTTTCAACACCCTCTGAAGGTACAAAATGAAGCTAAACCCAACAAAATGTGCCTTTAGAGTAACCTCGGGAAAATTCTAGGGGTTCATGATGTCAAAGCGGGGCATAGAGGCAAACTCGGAGAAGATCCAAGCTATCTAGAAGATGACCGCATAAAGAACAATAAAAGAAGTCCAATGCCTGGCGGAAAAAGTTGCGGTGCTGAACCATTTTGTCTCAAGATCGGCAGAACATCGTTCGCCTTTCTTTCAAGTGCTCAAGTAGCCCAGAAACTTTTAATAAACTTCGGAATGTCAACAAGCCTTTGAGGAATTAAAAAGTTACCTCAGTTCTCCTCCCCTTGTTGCCAAACCCGAGCTCGGTGAAGATTATTTTTATACTTGGCAGTTTTGCCTATGGCCATCAGTGCAGTCTTGATCAGGAAGGAGAACAAAATTCAACAGCCAATCTATTATATCGGTTGAATCCTGAGGAATACTGAAATAAGGTATACCAAGCTAGAGAAACTAACTTTTGCTTTGCTAATTGCAGCCAGGAAGCTCCAACCTTATTTTCAAGGGCACATGGTGATCCTCCTCATAGATCAGCCTATAAAGATGGTTTTGCATTGGCCTGATACCTTATGAAGGATTGCAAAATGGATAATCGAACTCATTGAGTTCGACATAAAGTTCAAACATCAGTCATCCATCAAAGCTCAAATACTGATAGACTTTATGGTTGAGTGCACTATTCCAGACCCTATCGAGCCTGAAAAACTGGAAGCAAATACTTCTAATCCTCCGCCAAACTCCCCTAAAGATAAAATTAATCTGTCGGAAGGTTCCTGGATCCTGCATGTAGATGGCTCGTCCAATGCTTCTGGAGCAAGCGCAAGCTTAATCCTTATCAGTTCGGAATGAGTTATTGCTGAATATGCTCTACACTTCGAATTTCCAGCAACAAACAGTGAAGCTGAGTACGAGGCTCTAATTACGGGATTCAAAATAGCGAAAGACTTGAAGATAGACCATCTAAAGGCCCGCAACGACTCCCAACTAGTAATGGGGCATGTCCAGGGGAATTACGAAGCTCGAAAGGAAAACATGAAATATTTGGATAAGATAAAGGATCTGACTTTAACTTTTATCAATTTTGATATTCAACAAATTTAAAGAATAGAGAACTCTCGAGCAGACCTTCTATCCAAACTAGCTATCTTAGCTCCAAATGATTCGCCCAAAAGAGTTTTCTTTGAAGTTCTTTAGTGACTAAGCATTGAGGAACCCTTGACAGTGATGCAAATAGATCATGAGCCCAGCTGGATTGATCCACTGGTTCTGTACCTCAAAGAGGGTGTTCTTCCCAGAGATCCTAAAGAAGCTCGAAAGTTGAGAAACCATAAGGATAAATTATATAAGAGATCTTATTCCCTGCCACTCAGATGTCTTCATCCATCTAAGGCTATGCATTAAGGGAGATTCATGAAGGAATATGTGAAAATCATCTCAGAGCTAGATCATTATCCTACAAGCTACTTGGACAAGGATACTATTGGCCAACCATACGGCAGGACACAACTGATTATGTCAGAAAGTGTGACCAATATTAAAGAAATGCTAATATCCAATGACAACCAGTAACTTGCTAACACCTTTAAGTGCCCCTTGGCCATTTGCACAATGAAGGATGGATATTCTTGGGCCATTCCTCATAGCATCTAGATAGCGAAAGTTCCTCTTGATGACAATGGACTACTTCACTAATGAGTGAAAGTTGAACCATTAACAAAGATTACTGAAGCCAAGATGAAAAACTTTGTTTGAAAATTCATTATATGCAGATTCGGCCTACCTTGGACTTTGATCACTGATAATGGGCGCCAGTTCACGGGGGGATAGTTTGCTGACTTCTTTGAAGACTTGAACATTTTCCATCATTTGACATCTGTAGGCCATCCCCAAGCCAATGGTGAAGCTGAAGTAACCAACCGAACATTGCTATAAGGAATAAAAGCCAAGCTCGAGCAGGCAAAAGGCACGTAGGCAAACAAGCTTTATTATGTTCTCTAGGCCTCAAACCATCCAAAGGTTACCTACTGAAGAAACTCCATTTTTCTTGGCATTTGGAACTGAAGCAGTTATCCCAGTTGAACTTGGAGTTCCTTCAACTCGGGTGGAGAACTTCAATGAACAAAGTAATTCACAGGATCTCAGAGTAGACCATTTGCTGGAAGAAACATGAGAAAGAGCCCAAATTCGGATGGTGGCTTATCAATAGAAGGTGGCTTGGTAGTACAATTCTAGAGTCAAAGGCAAGACTTTCAGGGTCAGAGACTTAGTGCTCCGCAGAGTAGAAGTTTCTTAACCATGGAGTCAAGACAAGCTCTCTCCAAATTGGGATAGCCCTTATAAAGTATAGGAGATTGTTAGACCGAGAAACTATCGCCTGAAGGAACTCGAAGGGGCTATACTACCCCGACCATGGAACTCCAAAAACCCATGAATGTATTACCAATAGACATACTTCAATGAAAGATTTTTTATTTGAGAATCTCAACTTTTATGTGTATGAACTGCCACAGGAAATGTTCAAGCTGAACTTCATTTTTAAACGAGGTCGAAGGCCCCAGATTCTTAAATAAGAGGTGAACCTCGTTCTTAAACAAGGTTGAAGAACCTTCTTCTTAAATAAGGGGGACATCAAGCCGAACCTCATTCTTAAATAAGGTTGAAGGCCCCCGATTCTTAAACAGGAGTTGAACCTCGTTCTTAAACGAGGTTGAAGGCCTCCAGTTCTTAAAAAGAGGGTGAGCCTCGTTCTTAAACGAGGTTGAAGACCGTTGCTCTTAAACAAAGGAGACATCAAGCCGAACCTCGTTCTTAAATGAGGTTGAAGGCCCCCAGTTCTTAAATAGGGGGTGAACCTCCTTAAATGAGGATGAAGGTCTTCAGTTCTTAAACAGAGGGTTAATCTTGTTCTTAAACAAGGTCTACACCTTGCTTTTAAGCAAGAGAAATGATCGAGTCTAATATTCAAATGAGGTCGGAAGACCCTTGTTGTTAAACAACGGGGATATTTTTAAACAAGGTCGACTAAAAATCCAAGACGATGAAGGAAAATCTAGCAAGCCCGGATCATGACAAATGAAACAGAACACAATAAATTGAAAAGAAGATCATTCCATTAAAGGAGATAGTTACAAAAGACACTAAGGTGAAAAAAACATTTACAAGCACAAATGTCTGATTTTTAGAAGCCGGCCCTGGCCATCATCAAGGAATTCTTCAAGTCCCTTATTTGGTTTTCATATCGCTTCCTTGTCTCTAGACTTTTTTCAGTAGATTACGATCCCTCGTTGAGTCAGCTTCCGATTCCTTCAATTTTTTTTCGAAGTGCAGCTAATTCAACTTATGCATCTTCAATAATTTTCTCTTGATGCTTTACCTGGATTTGGAGTTGGAGAAGCTTAGACCTGTCTTTGTTATGAGTTTCAGAGAGATTCATAAGGGTATTTCTAATAGAAATGAGCTCGTCTGAATCTTCCTTGGAGCCAACCCGGATTTTGCTTGCAAGCTTCTCTTTAAGCCGAACTATCTCATTCTTTGTTGTAAGAAGTTGGCTCATAAGGTGTGATTTTCTTGGACCAACCCCATTTAGATTCCTCGTGCCTTTTGGACTAGTGTACATCTCCTTCAAGGTGCTGGATCTCTTTCTAGGCGTTTCTAAGTTCACCCTCAAGGAAAGGAACTTTTGTAGTTAAGCATCGAGCCCTTTCGCTAGCAAGCTTCGATATCTGCTAGAGCTCATTAGATATTTGAAACTTCTTTGATGAATATTCCCTGAAGGCTTGCTTGGAGGCTCGACGTAGATGATTAACTTCATCTAAGGCTACTTTATAATGCTTCTTTAATTTTTGAAGCTCTTTCTCAGCTTTTTTGGTCAACCTACCATTGGTTTGGCAAACCTCTTTCTCAAGAGTTCGAATCCAAGCCTTGAGAGGAACAGCATGAGGCAAAGAAGTAGCCATAACCCAAGTTTGAGCTCGGTTGCAGTATCTACAAATACCAGTCTGCTTCACATATATGCTATAACACATAAGACAAGATATGAGGAAATAAAATTTTATTGCTCAACAATTTAATTACATAAGCAGAAAAAGGAAAAAAGATACAATCAAGGGTTGTCTTTGACCTTGGACTAGGGGACAATGAAGGAGCTCGGTTCGGCCTTAAAGGGTTGACCTGTTTTGATTTCGAAAGCTGGAGGCACTGCTACAGGTTCCCCGACTTAAGCAAAAGGATCAGCAGCCGGAATGTCAGCTTCAGTTGGGAGGTCATCCAATTCCTCCTCCAGAAAAGCAAAGTTCAACTCGGGATGATGCTTGCAATCTTCTACCGATAGGTCTCGAAGCCGGCTTCGAAGGCTTCCCTGGTGAACTGCACCTTACTTGTTGTAAATTCCTTGGAAGACTTGAATTCTTCCACTGCCAGGTTCTTAGCCTCTGCCACTTTCTTTTCCTCCTCCTTCCTAACCTTGGCGGTGTCAGACTGTGCGGCCTTCCTCTTCTCCTTCTCCGAAGCCATATTGGACTTTACCTTTTCCAAGACACTTTTTGACTCGGCCAACACTTCCTTTGCTTCCACCGAAGTCTTTTCTGCTTCTTTGAGCGCCTCTTTAAGACACTCAACCTCAGCTTTATGATTAAAGGCCTCAGCCTTAGCAGCCTCGGTGTCTCTCTCGGCCTTGATAACTTCGGCCCTATTGTTGGCAGCAAAGTCGATGATGACAAATAAAAAGTGGCCCACCTGCAAATCATGGAATTAGCTTCATTACTGTGAGATATCTAAAACTGGCAAGCGATGAAGCACTTACCTTAAGAAAGGCAGAGATTGCTCTCTTCTTCTGGTCTTGAAAGCTTAGCTCGTGAATCCTCTCCACTTCAGTCTTGAGTAGGCTGTCTTCCAAAAGGGTTCGGATAATCCTATAGCTATCAAGAGTAGCAGTTTCCCAATTAATGTCATCACTGCTTGGTTCCCTAACATCCTTCTGCCGTCAAGGCTTCTTGACAACAGTCTTCTTCTTCTGCTCTTCGCCCCTCTTCTTCTTCTCAGCGGGGGGTAGTGGTTCAACAGTCTTGGCTGGTGCAACTGGAGTCGGTGAGGCCATCTTGACCTCTAGGTTGGCAGTTACAAGACGAGCTGAAGAAGTTGGGCTCGGAATAGAAGGCTTCACTCTTTTTAATGCCTCCTTCGAGCTGGAGCCCTTTCTTTTCCTCATCTGGTGGTCCTTCTTCAGCAATGCCAACTCCTCAGGTGTCATTTATGCAAGTTCAAGTAGGTTGAGGTTAGAAAGAGACAAAGAATCAAAAGAAATTCAAGTGTATACCTTTAGGGTCAACAAGACTCAAGCTGAGGTTGAAAAAAGTTTGATCAAATAAGAGCTGGGCCAAGGAGGGGATTTTATATTCCTGCAGAATCTTTGCACTTTCAGAGTTTTGCTTCCCCAACTCTGGCACCTTGAAAACTGATTCTCTCGGCCAACCCCAGTGAGGAAGCCCCCATCCGATGGTGGAACTAGACATGAAAAGGAACTGCTCTTTCCAGCCGTGAAAGGAAGAAGGAGCTCCCTTGATTAGACCTTTGGTCCCAGTTTGTGGGGACATATACCACCAATTTTTGGCAAACTCTTAAAGCTCGAAAAAAGGGTATTGTTGGTTATACCTCAGCCAAGAAGCAAACAGCAAGGAATCCCATAATAAAACGAAAGGAATTAGGGACAACTGAAGACAAAGACATTACAAAAATGGAAGAGTTCAAGGACGAAGGATGGGATAGGCAATCTGAGCCCAACTCAGAAGGCTTTTAAGTATAGTCCAAGCCAACCTAGGGGAAGAGCACAAATTCTGCCATCCAGCCCCAGTAGCCTAAGCTCATATTCAGAGGGAACCCTGAACTGAGCTCGGATAAAAGATAGGTCGTCAGAATTAAGAGTTGAAGCAAGGATTCTGGGCACAAAGGTCGATTTGACCTCATGTCTGGTTTTGAGACCAACCTCTTGTCTGGGTTCAGAAGGATCTGGTTCAAAAGGGTTTTTAGAGGTTAACTAAGAACACTTTGAATCAGGGGAAGCCATTTTAGATCGAGAGAAAACCAGATGAAAATCAACTAAAAATCGAAGAAAATCAGAAGAGAGGTTCCAAAAAATGAAAAAAGAGCAAACAGATGAGAAAAGCCCTAAAAGAAAAGAGAAAGATGTTGAAAACAAAAAAGAAAAGGTTAGAACGTTAACCTAGGATTGCGCGAGGTCGATGGGACAGTCGAAATCGCAGAAGGAAGAGATGGAAAGAGGACGACGGAGATCAGAAGGACGCAGAAGAGAAAGGGTGACCAAAGTTTGGGAAGACAATTGCAGAGAAAGAATCGGAGAATAAAGAAGCCGGAATGGAAAAGAAAGAGAAGGACTTGAATATCTGGTGGAGCCCTGAACCGTCATGATTCCAAATTGCCACCGTCTTATTTGAGCTTGCCACATGTCCAACACATTATGCTTTACTAGTGTCAGGTGGCGCATTTATCATGCATACATAAAGCTTCGTGCCAAAAGATGTCCTAAAATTCAAAATCGCCTCGGGCTCCTCTGTAATGATGAAACCATTATACTGGCTCGATTTCTTCAAGAGACATTACATCTCGAAGGTGCAAAAATAGGATCAGACTTCAGCGGTTGTAAGTTATGGTACTCCCTTCATCCGAACTTCGAACTCAAGAGTAGGAGGACAAGTGTTGGAAATAAAATGGTTTCCACCAAAGTCCTTGCAAGCCAAACATTGCTGAGCTCCCGTATGCATCGTCTGACGTCTAATACAGTCCAGTCCGAGATGCAGCTGAATTAGTCTGTGAGCTTTGATTGATATTATAAGGCATATCTTCGAGCTTGGTACATTCCGACCTTCAATCTAAGCCTAGTGATAGCTTCCCCCTAAATGGCAGTGACTCTTAACCGATAGCCGACCTCAAGTATCCGTCGAGCTTCATGACTCTTACCTTTAGTTCAAGATAGACAACAACGATTTTGAAGTAGCGGCTCCCGTTAGGATCCGACCTTGAACGGGGCCGAACCTCCAACTAACCCTCCTCAAACCAGTTAAAATAATCTTGACGTAGTCCCATCCAGAAGATTCGGTGCTTGTCCGGCTCTCAAGCTCGTCCGACCTCAGGGTCCAAAGTGTGAGTCCAACCTAGATAACTGACTCCCAAACTCAGTCTATTTGACCTCAGATTCCATAGAACAACTACAACTCATGAAACCAACTGTTAAGCTCGGTAGCCTCCGACCTCCAAGTATCAGTGATAGGAGCAGATATTTTTCATCCATGCCACAGCCAGATTACAGCTGGCCACTATCAGGCAATTACGATCACCCACTCATCTGCCATAATAGAATTAGAACGGCCTAAATGGCCCACTAGCAATCAATTATAGTGGTCACTATCAATAAGACCCTCTAGATATGTCTACTTCTTCTAATTATCTAACTCCTGAGTACTCCATTCTTGTTAGCCAAATTTCTGACTTGATCATTAGAGGATCCACACTAAAGCCACCCACCTCCGGCCAGAACTTTATTTTGTAGGTCCCATCGGTGAGATCTCAGGCGTCCACTCCAGCATTTTTGGAGACCATCTGACTTCTACACCAACAGGGGATATACATGTGACCTCTGGCCGTAGTATATTTGGACATACATAATAGTCAAAGATGAGGATATATATAGACCCCATATGAATTAGCAGCAAGGATATGTATGGCCTCAAGAAGCAAGTTTCTCAATCATGTTGCAATATCTTATCTCATACTGGACTAACTTGGTATTTCATTATGAAATTGTTCTACGGAACCTTCACTTCATTTTCGAATAACAATATTTGCATGACAGGAATTTATACTTCATGTTCAAATGCCATTTATTTGTAGTAGAAACTTAAATTATTTTCTCATAGTCAGAAAGTTTCATACTAAGTTGAGTAGCTCACTCCAACTATAAAACACTTGAGTAATAACCATAAATGCGGCGTTATCTTCTAAAAAAAGGTTTGTATTTACTTTTTGTGTCTAGTAATTATTGAGGCAATAAGGGTGATATAAAAGTTTTACATTATATTATTTTATATCTTAGAAAAGGTATAATAATGTGCGTAACAAATTATATAACACCCTAGGCTACCTAAGGCCCTTAGGCGCTCAACCTAACTTAGCTTGGGCTAGGACTCTAGAGATTGTTGAGGCAATAAGGGTGACATAAAAGTCTCACATTATGTTGTTTTGTATCTTAGAATAGGTTAAATAATGCGGATAATATTATATAACACCCCAGGCCACCTAAGGCCTATAGGTGCCTGGCCTAACTTGGCTTGGGCTTAGACCTGGCCGAACCCTGCCAAACTCTCTCTTTTCATTTGCATACAACCTTCCGCACCATTGTTCTTTTCTCATGCATGCACCCCCAGCTCCATCCACCCCCTTTTATCTCACTCTTCTTTCACCGAAGCACGAATGTGGGCCCACCACTACCTTATCTCTTCCAGATGCCACCACCAATACTTAACTAATCCACTGCCCTCTTTCCTTCTCTAATCTCTTTTCCATCTCTACCCTCCCCCTCTCTAACTCCCGCCCCATCTTCTCCCAATACCTCTCTTCTCTTCTCCCATTTTCTTTTGTTTCCTATATCTATTGGGTAAATACCTAACTCTCCCTCCATCTCCATTGAAATTTCTCCTCACACAATCCAACCGTAGTGCTTGTTACTTGCGTAGGAAGAGGTGAGTCCCACTTTGGCAAAAAGGGATTGGATTCAAGGCCCTAGCTCCTAGCTAGAGACATGATTAAGGTAATGTCTAGCCTTATTGCCATATTATTTGATTAAATAATATGATTTTAAAATAGATTTGGAAAAAAATTCAGGTCTAGATCTATATCATTGGTTATCTCCAACGAGTTTCTAGCTATATGGCCCATACTTTTGGAGCTCTCATGTTCAAGGGATTCCAACAAGACCAACCTCATAAATTTTAGGGATGTATTTGATAATCATGGATTATTTATTGTAGGAAAAGCCTATGTCTAAAATTGATGGGATCTAGATTTGGCCAAAAGTAACCATAAATATCTCTCCTATTTGTTCAACATATTTTCTACTAAGTTTTATAATTTTTGGAGTTTTACTTTGTTAATTATGGAATTTTGTATCATGCATGAAATTTTAGGGGTTAATTGGATTAAGTAATGTGGATTTTGATGAGGTGCTTAGGCCTATTCTAAGGCTCTAGTGGGTTGTAATTGTTAGGTGTTGATGAGGATTTGGTTTGAATGGAGTGAGTCTTTGTTGGACTTATCATGTTTGATAAATAACCCTCTATCTAAGCAAGCATGTTGGTAAATAACCCTCTATCTGAGTGAGTTGTCACTCCATATTTTCTAAATCATTTCCTTGCCAACTAGTTTATAAGGTATTTGAAATAATATAATTGTTGAGTACATGTGACTGTCTCTCTACCTTGATTTCTCATATAAAATATCTACACTAGATATTTAGAATGTTTTATAACTGAGAGAACTGCTGCTACATGAAACCCCCTTTTGAAATTATGTGCATTAATTTCCATTAAAATACATTTATGATAATTAATTTGTAAATACTTTGAAAATTATGGATTTTAAGTCGTGAAACACTTCTTTTGACTAAGATGCATGTATTTCTAGTGAATGCTAAGAGTTTCAAACTATGTTGGTCTGTATCACGTTGAGCCAATACAGAGTCATCATAGAGAACTGGTTGGAATAAGATGCATACCACTGGTAGCACATATTCATGTCAGTGATCTTATTTTGGCATGTATCATACTTGTTAATTGCTATGATATGGTACTATATTTGTTAGCTATTGGCATAAAACCAAAACTTAATTTCAACTTTTGTTCGAGCAAAATAAAATTGGATTAGACAAGTGAAGTTTGTGACACTAAAACTCTTGGATATCTTTAAAAGCTGTGTGCATTCATAATTATTTATTTTATTATGTTTAAAGAGATAATGGAATTATTGGAGATCTTCGCATGAAACCATGCATGTTTGTCAAATTTTTGAAACTTTTTTGATACTTATATTCGATTCGAGGATTTGATAAACTAATTAAGCCATCATAGTTAGTTGGAAAATATGATAAAATTGTAGTTGTAAAGAATTGAATTTTGTGCATTTGCGAACTCTCAGCCTAACCCCACTAATGGGTTATAAATCGGCACTTTGATCATCCTAGAACTTGATCACATTGGACCTACTTCACATGGGTTAAATGTGCAATAAACCTACCCCACAATAATTAAATATGATATACTAGACCTACTCTATCAATGTTGAATATAATACATTACACCTGCTCCGCAATGGTTTAATGCAGTATAATGGACCAAATTCAAAGGGGTTACATGTAGTATGGTGGACCTACTTTGAGGGATTAAATGTGAACACTGGGCCCTATCACAAGGATAATGCCCAATAGTTTCGAAGATTAACAACGTGTGAATATTGGCATTGAAGATGGTTTACAAATTGCTTATTGCTATTACATGAAAATACCAATTTAGAGAATAGTTTATGAATTATTTATCATAAATATTTACGTAAGTGATATAATTTTTTGGAAATTGAATTAAAAATTGCCCTTTGGAATTACATGCAGAAAATTGGTTTTGGAAATTGGTTTGTATATTGCTAATTGGAAATATTTGTATATTGAAAATCCTAACTTTGTTGATAGTATTATTTCATCTTGTGCATCAATAGTTTGTTACAAGCTTTTCCTTAATATAGTTGCTTGACTCCCTCTAGCTATGTTTTTTGGTTGCTTACCAAGCTTAGGTGGTGATGATAGTTCTCGAGTTATAAGCTTGGAGCAAGGCTTGTAGACTTAGTTGGACCTAACTTGTCACCATGGTTTTGTATTGGAAATTTTTCTAGAACTTGTTAGAATCTAGAGAATTGAAGTTGTTTTGTTGGTTTGTTTATGAATTGTTTTCATATTTAGTCGTGATATTGCTAATTGTCATTTTGGATTCGCATGTGGCCAATTTAATTTTTGGAAATCTGGTTAGTTTTAGAAAATTTTATCCTGCCCATGTTATTGAATTGTTGTTTGTTTGGTTTGTATTTGTTATTTGATAGGTTGTTGCTTGCATGCTTGGGGGCCAAGCCCAACACCTATGCGGTGGGTTACCACATCCCATGGCATGTGTCTGTGGGTCAGAGGCATGATAGATTGCCTTTTGTGTTTTATGTATTTTAGTTTGGCTCTATTTAGTTATTGTGTTTATGGGCATCCTACACTTGAATTTACTATTGGCACCAAGATTGATTGATTAAAATGGTCACACCTTGGAATTTGAATAAGCTAGAGCCTTGAGGTATGACAATGTGATTAGAGCACAAATAAATGCTGAAAAAAGGATAAATCCCGATATTAGTTGGTACCAGTATTAGTTTGGGCACTCACCATTCACCAATATGGCATAAACTAATATCTAAGTCCTTATTTTTCTTGGCCAATACAAATGATAAATACCGATATATTGGATATGATATTCAAATATAGATTAATATTTCCCAATCAATCCATTACAATTTTAACTTAACTCTTTTATTCGAAAATTTAAATTCATGACTTAAGATATTTGTTAATTTTGAATTTGTTATATTGGCTGAGATTCTACTATCTCGAATCTTATAATATCTGTCAAGATCTCAGCATTCTAGGTCTTTTTCCATTTTTATGGACTTAATATACTGTCCAAAATAAACCGAGATCTCGATCCATATTGATACTCACTGAGATGGCTGAGACTCTCGGAATAAAAATCTTGCATGATAAGCAATAAGACAGCAAATATTGGGTAATAAGATTGGTCAAATTATGAGGAAGAATAAAACAACTACTGCCAACGTCCTGAGGAAGAATGATGAAGGAGAATGAAAGCCTTCTAGAAGAGAAATGATAGCAGCAACCTTGAAGGAATCTATTCTACCACAGAAATGGCTTGTGTCCAATATTGAAAAGGGCAAAAGAGTACAAGTAAAGGTGCAATTGCAAGAGTGTGTCTAAATTTCTGTTCATATAATCCATTCTACTAGTGGATGAAAGGAAAAGATAATTCAGATGAGATCTCCTAGGAAAGCAAGAAGGTTTCAAACCTAACCATGATATGAACAAGATCAATTAGAACAACAACAATATGAATGAGACATCTTAATGATTTTCAAAGATTAAGTGAAAAGGACTTTTCAATCCTACATATTTGTTGATTTGCTCAAGAAAAGATGATTTCTTCAAAAAAAGAAGAAATTTCTTAGCCTAATCTATACCATATGAATCTCACAATCAATCATAAAATAAAATTAGATGAAAGAAACATTTATATGGAACTAAGAAAGCATGGCAATCTTTTTTTATAAAACCTCTCAAAAGGACTTTTGAAGAGTTACAATGGCACTTCATTTGTGCTCATGATGTTCCACAATCCTAGCTAAGTCAGATTCCTCTACTAGTTGAAAATGAACATATTTATTATAAATAATAAAATTGACTGCAAAATCTCGTTTAGAACAGGCTAAGAGTTTGATCACATCATCCACGTCCATTTTGTGGTATCAAGCAATTCCTTTCCAAATTAGGAGATATACCTGAATACATTAGCTCCAGATTGACAAAGTAGACGAAGGCAGCAAACATGTTCAAATCATTAAGACAATTAAAACGAATCATCACCACCTAGTTAAACTATCTTAGATCTCACTGATTCAGCCACTTGAATAACTAGGATGCAATGGTTAAACATCCTATAATTAGTTATGAACTTTGGAGGTTATTTTGCATGACCATGCATGGTTAAATATGGCATATCTTGTTTCCAAACCCAATACAGAGTACAAAGAGTAATCTAGGTGGTCCACAATGGTCCGTGTCACTTGTGGCATGATACATAAACCAAAGCAATTTTATTAAACTATCAACAAACATATAAACCTAATGAGACTTTGGGAGATAATTTTGTTGTATGCACCTAACGTTTAGAAGATAATTAAATGGATATAAAGGGATATTAACATAAACTGGGGAGAAGTCCACCCAAATGGGCACACATATGAGCAATTTAACTTTGAAGGAGTCCTACTCCAATTAAAAAGGTCTGGATAGGTTTCACCACAAAACCTGATCAAAGGTCAAGCAACCTGCAGATCTAATTTTTTGATTGGATCTGCATCAACTTTCTAGCTTGGTTTTGCAGTCATGGCCTTGTCCACTCAATTGTTCATCATCTTCAGTCTCCATGCTCGATACTTCCAAATCTAGTGGCCACAAGAATTGTCATCATCCTAATTTCTCATTTTCTGCTGCCTTAATAATCGTCCATGACTCCATGCTTCAGTTCCTTTTAGGGCGCACTTGATAAGTAGACTATTGGGTTGTTATATTCTCAGATCTTGCTGCTATCATAAGCAGTAGACCATGTAGAACAATTGCATCTAGAATGGAAAATCAAAGAAGAAGAAGAACATTCTCACCTAATTCTAAGAAACTTAAAAATGCTACATCACCCAGTCAAATAACAGAAACCCATTACCACTCTCTCTCACATCATTCAATTATTCAACAGAATCTGTCAGTCTTAGTTATCTGATGGTAAAGTATAATGAGCACAGAACTTACATGTGAAAAACAAATTTTGGCTGCCACAGTCATTGTCGTAAGGAAATCCATTTTCCCTAACCACAAAGATAGAAAAACAGCCAAAGCTCTCTCTCTGGTCTCATGTCATCCTTTACCCAGCCCAACTAAATTCCCAAGGAGGTAATCCTCCTCCATATCTCCAAACATTTCCAAACGTGTCCCTGATGTTGTCACTCTAAAGCCCTTCTTGCAAATGTCTTTTGCTTCTTGCACACAACCCACATTTCAAATATCAAGATATCAAAAACTAGAAGAAAAGAACCACTTTGAAGATTCAGTTCGAATCTTCGGAACAATGATGGATTCTTATTCTCTTAAAACCAGATTTCCATATGTCAACAAACTCATTTAAAACCAAAAAAAAAAAATCTAGTGAGATGGGTTCCATAAAGAACCATGGCAAAACGAACCCATGAACAGAAATCAAAGCCATATGACAACACAATTGGAACAGAAATAACAAACAAATGAGATTAAAACAAACAACAGAGAGAGAGAAGGAAAAATACCTGGGAGGGCAATCTCCTTGGCTTCGTTTAGCAATTGTTACCCTTTTTCTTTTTTGGTTTCTCCGTTGCGAAGTGGGATAGGATTTTTTTTTGGGGAGGGAGGGGTCTCGGAGGCGTAAAAAAAAAAAAAAAAAATTCAAGGAAATTTGGATCCAGCTGTGGAGGGACTGAGAGGGCGGCAGCAAGTGCGGAACCGCCTCCTCCACTTCCAGCACAAACCGTTAAAATGGATTTTTTTTTTTCTTTGCATTTTATACCGGAACGAAGCCGGAACCTCCCAAATCCGGAGCGTGACATTTCCGCGAATGTCACGGTTTTTTATGTTTCCGCATGTTGCATGCATCCATGCGTCTGACGTGCCCTCCATTTGTGATGTGGGTGTAATTCTCAAGATGTGGCAAATGATAATCTTGAAGCATGGGTGAATGGTGGATTCAAGCACCCACAAATTTTCACCACCAAACATGATTTTTGTCCGCAAAGGTATATTCATGCTCTGCACATGATGTTATGCTGATCCATTGTAGGAAAGGAAAGGTACGAAGCAGTTCCACGTGCCAATTGCATGACCAAAATTCATGCATCCAAAGATTTATGCTTTATTTGGCTCTATATTTTACTTTTCTTCTCATATTGTACTCGTGATCTCGAATATTTTTACTAAAATAATATTATTATAAAAATAAATTATCAAAATAATATTATATGTAAATTATTTATAAAAATAGTATAAAAAAAAAGTCATTGTTCTATAGTAGGATGACTTTTTATGCTGACTCACCAAGTTTTTCATCATTTGGTGCGATGGATAATATTGAGTTAAAAAGTCATCCTATCATAAAATGACTATATAAATCGTTGGACGGCTTCATGGGTTGCTCATTAGAATAATATCTTTCTAAATCATCCTACAGAGTGATTTTGATACTCTCCTCATGCCATACCAAGTATATAGGGATTCACATACTGTACAATCTCTATGTTTCTAAAATTTTTTTAGCTTACTATTTTGGTTGAGATAAAATAAGATCACAATTTATTTCGCATTGCGATCCACTCATATACCTTATATATCACAAAATTTTTAAAAAAAATGCTTTGGCATGCCTTACATGCACATGCAAAGTTTATCGAGTTCATTATTATTTATTTAGCAACTTTATAATCAATCGATTAACTGAGTTTGACAACAAATTCTTGATTGTGCCACATAATTAGAGAATTATTCATGCATACATAATGAGAGTTGCATAGCATTATTCATTTTAAAAATTCTTGATACTTCAAGAGGTTGCGTTCGATATCTTGACAATGTATATGCAAACCCATCCAAGATGGAGGATTGGGTATTTCATGGCCTCTTGCATGGTAGCTTGCCCCTTTGAATACTGATCTCATACAAGGCCTAATAGTGAAGGACTTTTTGTGGTTGGTGAAAGAAAATGGACTCAACTCTTAGTTCGTCAACTTTTTGCAAAAGAGTTGGCTTATAGAATTCTCTCTATTTCAACCCTAAGAGGTAATTGTATGGATAGGTTGGGATGTGGTTTGTCTTTAAGGTTGATGCTTCAGAGTTTTTAAGCTTTTTTTTTACACAGACTTTCACCTTACCATCAAATCAATCAAGTGTGGAGGTTAGGTGTTTATTCTAGGATTGCTTTATTTACATGGAAAGTTGCTTGGGATTGTTTTTCATATAGAGATACCTTACATCATCATGGTCTTCATATCTCAAGCCACCGTAACTTATGTCCAAATGTTGAGAAGTCAATATTTTATGTCATGCTATAATGTGCAACCATGTTACAAAAACTTGTAATATTACTTTCGAAATAATATAAACTAATAGTTGATCATTACAAAGTTTATTATATATATAAAAAAATGAACAGCTAGTATAACTATCGAGAAGCGTATATACCAAGATACTATAGCCTCCTCTACGTCCGTCTCTCGTAGACGTGTGTCACCTTTGATTGGCGATGTGATGGCTCAGGCACAGTGTCAATCAATGGAGAGGAAAGTGCTATCATGCTTGGCCTATCAACATGTATCTGACATTTGGTTGTGGAAACCCTCAGTCTATCCATGCCTCTAGCCCTCCCATGTGTATGATCGACATGCTGCTTATCGGATCGATATGATGTGTCTCCAAGCTCACTCATTCTCTGTGATATAGATACATCATCTACGTGAAGGTTGAAGTTCGAGAAGTCAGAAAATGATGTGTGCTGGACATATGATGAGGTACTCGGATTATCCGTCGATGGCATAGTGTAAAGTTGTCTATTCTCAAAGATAACTCGTAGAATATTGACAAGGCCATCCATGACATCGATAAGTACTCGATCCTTGCACCCAACAGCGACCGAATGGAAACCGCTCCTTGCTCGATGATGTAGCAATGTGATCTTCTAAATCTGTCAGTATTAAAGAGAAAATAAATATTATTCATAAGTATAACAAGAACTACATAACAAAATAAAATAAAAAAATAAAATATACTTACCACAATATCCATCACATTGCTCGATAGATAGAACCTCATCTCAAATCGCTCAATCGTTAATGATAAAATGAATCACCCAGTGATGCTCCTATACTACTTTAAATATATATAGATTATAATAATCCATCGTAGGGAGCACAGCTGGACCAGCCACAATCAAATCCTCCCACTGCTCCCATGCATCAATATGCTCCTGGTGCTCTCAAACTCAATTATGCCGATGCCGCCCTCATTGATCCAGAGTGTGGAGGCCATCTCGAGTATCGGATGATGGCATGCCAAATTATTGCATCACGTGCTTTGGATAATATATTCTCACGATGTCGAAGAAAATGAGAGGTGTGCGTGTCCTCCATCTATATGGATCCGATCAGCATACCTCAAGTAATATAGCTAATATCTCTAGTGTATAAGACTCCTATACCATTTGATCGTCATGCTATTAGTCAAGCTAATCCCTATAGTATATGACTGTGTGCAGCACTGGATTGCTAGCACCAGTCAGTCGAGTCCTCCATCTATCCAAAATAAAGTCAATATATTATTTTGTTAAAATGTGTAGTCATTTATCATAAGAAATTAATGCTACTAGTTACATAATTGTATCCCAATAGATTAGCCTGATCGTGCTATATCCCACCAAATGAGCCCTTAATACCAGCATCATCCTCATCCAATGGACCATGTCGTACTGTATCATCTTCGGAGCTGGTTGGTGGGCTACTATCCTAGAGAGCACCCTATTGGGCCATTTAACATGTAAATGCTTCTATACCCAAAGCTGCAGCAACACCAATAACTCAGCTATCTCACATGCATCTGGCTTGATGGCCCTACAGAGCTCACAACACAGGAATACTAGAGCAGCACTACCCCAACTCAACTACCCACGTACGTGGAGATCACATAGCAGGGATAAGTACAACAAGTGCATGTGGGATCCAAACTTATCAGTGAACAGATAACCACCAATAAGGCATAGAATGAATGCTTGAGCATGCATCTGCATAGTCTCATCATCTGTATCATTCAGTAAGTGGTGGAACATATCGCGAAACTAGTAAAATCTCAGTGAAAATTCCAACAACATTGTCTCTGGTGGTGTTATCCCAAACAACTCCTTACAAAGATTTGATCAGATAATCTACATAGTATCGATGATGAGAGGCCCATGCACCCATAACCCGAGGAGAATGGCAACATCTTGCAATATGATCATCGTCTTCTCGATGCACAGGTGGAAAGTGTGAGTCTTCTAATGCCATCGCTCTACCATGGCTATGATGAGGGCCCAATCAAGCTTTATGTCATATACTCTATATACTCCATAAAAATCTACCATATGAAGATACTGTACATCCTCTCATATGGCCGTCAGGCATGCATCACCGTAAACCCTATGTGTCTACAACATAGGAGCCCCATATCCTCTCCAGAATATATACAGTCACTATAGTATCGGATCTGGAGATACAACACCATAGAATCTATCGGCTTCGGATGCACATTAGAGTCTAAATCAGCCATATCATATATACTATAAATTATATTATTTCAAAAATTTAACATATGAATGATGGTAAATTTCTCAAATTTAATAATAATTGATTACATTCTCAACAATAAATGAAAGATGATAAGATATATCAAAGATGCTAAATTTAACATAAAGATCAACATCAATAATAGGATAATTTCATAAATTTCGTCAAGAGTTTACACTGCATGAGTACATTACCAAAATAGTACAAAAAGAACAAAGTGATACAAAAAGATAGTCTATATATCATATGAACAAAAAAGATAAATCAGCATAGTTGAGGGCATCTACGTCGGTGGTGCTCCATCTCCTTACATAGTCCACATTGTATGATATTTTTGCTCTCTATTGCATCTATGTTATTTTGAATCCTCCTTAATTATGGATGCCTCTTTCCATGTCGTCTTATGGATGGATGCAGTATGAGTCTAGGTGCAGTCCACTCAGGCTAATAACGAGGACTCTCTTGGGATAAAAGATAGGTACATAGGACTGCTCATAATGTTTAATAGTGTAGAAGTCATCCATGAATTGCTTCTAGTCTAAGTTCTCACCGGCACATACAACAAATAAATAAGAGCACAAATAGTATAGTAACTATCACTTAGATATGTGCATGTGCACACCCCTAAGTTGACTATCTATAAATAATCAGATTTGTCGGGGCTGTAATACCTATATCTCAACTGAATCTCATTCAAACCCAGTTGGTTATTGTACTTAACCACACCATGCTTCCTAGACTTTAGCTGGCATCCATTTAACTTACATATAATTTTATCGATAAAAATCCTACCAGCCTCCTCCATGCTGCTATCCCACATCTAATGCTAAACCACTTTAGCAAGCATTCAAAGAAAAGATGGATAAGTGTAGTAACTAGCAATGAGTGGGCCTCCTTCAAAACCTTATTGAAACTCTCAGACATATTTGTATTCATTATTCCATACATACATACATACATACATACATACATCCATATCATGCGTCAGTGACCATTTACTTGGATCATCAAGTGGATATCGTTTGAGGTAATTGAAAGCAATTGGGCCATATTTTTCAATGTGTTGCATGCTTCGATCGAACTTTCAAAGCTAGTTTTGCTTTGTAGTTTGATAAAAATAAGTAAAAAATGCTATATTATAGAATTGACCATTTAAGTTTTCCTCAATATGTTTAAGGTAATCTATGATACTCATACAATACTGTCCACCTAATAGATTCATCTGAAATAGCAACTAATATTCTCTTATGCCAAATTGAGACTATGCCGATCCCCATACGGTTATGTGCCATATAATGATGCAAACACCATAAAAATCATGACCAACTACTATGATTCTCGTCTTCACAAATGATAAATGCCAAAGGATAGATACTCTCATTTCCATCCCTCCCCACGGCTATCATGGGAGTACCCTTATATCGGCCCTACATATGCATTGCATCGTTACTAATCTATGATGGCAGAACTAGAAGCCCTAGATGCATAGACCGAATGCCAAAAAATCATGATGGAACACCTCTATGTTTGGCTCTATCGTAGGAATTTTTATAAAATCTACCATAGTCTCCTTGTTGGCATGACAAACTGTAGCTAGCCAAGGACCTAATATGTTGTAGGACTTCGTCCAATCTTCGAACAACTTACTAATAACAAGTTGTTTAGCTAGCCACATCTTCTTGTAACATGCCTCATATTGTAATGTATCACGTATATAAGCCTGGTAGGCTGATATAGATATGGATATCTCAGCCCGAATTGATCCTCTAATGATATCAACAATCATACGTGAATCAAGCTATAGATAATCTTGCATTACATCTGTATTCAAGCACGTATGTAGCCCTTTATATACTTAATCTCTTATCGATGTGTCTTAGTTTGATAGTATGCACGGAGATGTCAGCTGCAACTATTAGACTGTTTACACACGATGCTCCATTTAATCCTGTCTAATTCAACAACTTTGAAAAGATGGTGCGTGTGAATAGCATACTGTTTCATGGCACGTTGGACCTATTCTTTCGATCCGAATACCATTCCTTTTCTTAACTCTTCATTCCTACCAAAGAATGGATGTTTTAGCAATGCTCCATAGGATGTGGCCTCATCATCATCGGATGCATCAACCAGCCTAAATTTAGGAACAAGGGGCACCTCGTATATCCTCTTCCATATTAGACTCTAGACTATCATTGCCAACAGACTCCGCATCATCATCCTCATCTTCATCATCAGCAGGATTAGGATCATAGCTAACAGCAGCTTTATTTTCAAACAGAGTTGTATCAGCCATTGCGGTTCCCAATCTTTCAACCCGAGCATGGTATGCATGGGGTTGATTAAGTGGTATAGAGTTATTACATTCATACTTCGCAGGCTCCATGGTACTTACCACATAACTAGGATCGGCCTCCGCATTATTAAATACGGCATAACTCTCATAATGATATGCAACCTCTATCCCTACTATGTATTGAGAACTATCACTTATGAATAGTACTGGTCCACTAACCGTACATATAGGGGTGCCTCCATACTTAGCTTTATCAACCATTTGAGATGCATCCAATGGAGAGTCTTCCATGCTCGACTATGCAAGTGGAGCAGATACAGGCTGAGATATACTCACATGCTGTTCACTACCACCAAAAACCCCTACAGCTACTAGCTCGATAAAAATTTCAACTATCAGAAAAATTTCTTATGATAGGATGCCCAAGATGGTGTATGTGCTCTAATCGTCTTCAATAAATATAGCTAAATACTATCCAACAATGTGAATCAAAATCTACATATTAAGAAAGCTCTATATTGATTAGAATTCCATCCAGTGATAGTATAGGAGACCTGCATAAGCTCTTGATATGTTGTATTACGATTCACCATAGACATTCGGATCCTTCCACCATCATAATATGCACTATTAGCATCATGACTGATCCTCCCATCCCAATGAAAAATAACAATGATAAATCTTGGATCTATTTTTCAAAAATGGTTATGACAAGTGATTGAATAAATATATGAAATTGTAAGAGTCTAGATAGAAGATAACAGTGACAAGTCTTGGACTTATGCAGATTTAGGAAAAACTTTCCTAAGAAATTTTGCAACTTTGCAACTTTTCAAAGTACATAATAAAATAAGAGTCTAGATGGAATAATTTAGGTACTCAAAAAGATTAGATAGAATAATTTGATGTCTTGATGACCTGCATTCTTTGCCTCCATTAGATACTCAAAAAAATTTGATGTAATTGGTATTCCAGTGGAGATTTTTTATGCTTATGCTCCTCCCATCGGATATTGATATTTTTTCATCATATATTGATGCTTATGCTCCTCCAACTTCTTGTCCCCAACTTCTTCTTCCTTCAACTTCATATCCCTAGCTTCTTATTCTTTAATAATTTCTAGATAATCTAACCAATAAATCTATGGAGCAAAGCTCTAGGTTAAGAAAGTTTTATGCAATTCTTTTTATGTTTATAAAAATAATCCACCACAACATTTTGGTCTTTGCTTTTCCTAAGCTTAAATATACTTAGGGATGAAAATGCACTATGAAATTGGGGATGAAAATATATTTTGGTCTTTGCTTTTCCTAGGCTTAAATTTGATCTCTAAAATACACTATAAGAAAGAGTGATGATTGTGTTTATGCGTAGCTAGGATTTGTGGGATGAAATTGGAGAGAGTAAGCATGAAATTAGGGATGAAAGTGGGATGATTTATCATGCAAAAAAGAATGTCCTATGCTAAACCGGCCAAAGAAGAGCCACCCTACACGAAGCCGTGCCATGGGAGATCAAGTCAGGAGTTGGTCGCCGGACTGAGAAGAGCCGCCAGAGAGAAGCATGGTTTGCTGAAGTAAGAGAAGGTTGGAGAAAAAGCATCATGGAGAAGGAAGGAGTTGTGGTGTGTTTCGTCTCGGGTGCTCTCAAGGGTTATAAGGGGGTCTCAGAGAGTTGTCCTATGGTAAGGCGACTTACTCAAAGCCCGCCTCTCCTAGCTGTGGTCTTGGGTGGTCCCGAGTGCAGCTGAAAAGCGATTTTAGAGAATCATCCTGGGTGGTCTCAAGTGTAGCTGGGAAGCGGTCTCAGAGAGTCACCTTATGATAGGGCGACTCCCTTAAAGCCCTCACCTCCTCTCAGGTAGCCATGGTCTCGGGTTCCCATTGGGTTGAAGTTGTCTCATATAGTTGCCTTATGATAAAGCAACTATCTTAGTGATAGGATGACTAATGCTGACTCGCCCTATCTACGTGTTAACTCAACAAAAACATTGAGCAGTTAGCAAAGAAAGTCGCCTTATGATAGGATGACTTTATTTTGGATAGTATTTTGGTAAATAGTTTGTAAACGATATTATTTTGATAATTATTTTTTTTTAAAAAATTATTTTAGTAAAAAAGCCTATGATCTCAATGAAATGGTGATGTATTTGACCTATTTAGAAAAGGTCGAATGTGTGATGGTTGTGTCTAATTTTCATACATGAATGACATCCAAAACATAATATAAAGTTGGATATTTTTCCTAACCAGTAATATTAATTCTCGCATGCTATATAGCAGAACTAGCAAGTATGCCAACTGGTTTGGATGATAAGATATCAATGATATGTTATATAACATAGCTAGCAAACAAAAATTTTAATATTCTACCGAGGGCTACTCAAGTTGCAAATTTAAGTGCTTTCAAACGTTAGCATATGAGTAACCTTCATATAAACACCTCTTCCCCTGGCTAATTGATTCCATTAATAGCTTCTTTCTCTATCAAAACTTCCAAAGCTTTTACAAGAATACCCAATATCATTTTAATAAAATCTTTTCCATAAGTGTATTCATTTACAATTTTCTAATTATTACTTAGTAAATGACATCATTGAGTTGGAAAAGAGAGAAATTCCCGCCTTTTTTACCTACTTAAAAAGGAATGGTACTTTTTCTCCTCTTTATTTATTTCTTCCAATGAACCTTAGTATAATTAATCTTTCAAGCATCAGATCATATGTGCCAACTGGCCTATAATATCTCTTAGCAGCTATGCCCTATTTTTGGCAATGTTGGGAGGTTTTAGAGGTAATTGAGAAAAGCTACTCTCTTCATAGTACCCATGCAAAATTCTTTGTAAACTGCCCATGGTGTAGAAAATCCAATGTGGAGTGTACCGTCTCATTCGATTGGTCTACATAGCACCCTCATGGCACGATATGATAGCCCTAGCTTTTCCACAGATGGTGATGTCATGCTCTGTAGCATCATTAATCCAGGTTATTTCAAAATAATGAAAAGTCACTTTTGCCTCCATTGCTTAGCAAAGAAAAAAGTGAAAAATTGCTTTTGCCTCCATTGCTTAGCAAAGAAAAGAAACGTCGAAAATCTTGTTAAAATTTCTTCATCTTCTCTCCAAAAAATGATCTTCTATTTTTCCTTCCACTACTACAAAAAGAGCCTATGGTAATGCATACTATGACAGTGATTTTCGAAATCACTGCAATAGAGTCTACGATAGTGGTTACAAGAAACCGCTGCTATAGGTTCGACCTATAGTAGTGGTTACAACAAACTGCTACCATAGTCCGACCTATGGTAGCGATTTTTTATAATCATTATCATAGATCCAATCTATAGCAGCAATTTTTTATAACCACTATCATATGTCGGATCTATAACAGCGGTTCCTTATAACCGCTGCTATACGTTGATCTATGACAGCGGTTATTTAAAATCACTGTAATATTTTTTTTTAAATAATATATAATTTTAAAATTTAATACCTATCTTCACCATTCATTATATAAATAATTATCATTAGAGTATCGTCATAAAAGATCATCTCGATCTGATGGTCTTAGCTTCATCGATCAGAAAAATTTGATTTCAACGATTATGAACGATGATGCGATGATCTGATAGATGGAGATCTTCGATAGATCCAAAAAACTACAATGATGATCTCAGTTATGTTTGTAGCATACTATTTAAGTTTCACTTCAATCAGATATCATTATCTTGGTTAATTTAGTATAGATTAATTTTGATCGTTAAATGATAAATGAGTGATCAAAGGATCAGATGGTGTCCGATTATGAGATAATTTTTTTTATAAATGATCTTGGCTACTATTTTAATCATTTTTTATGGTGGTAATTATAAAATTTAACTCGTGATACTAAGAACAATCTAAAACTATACATCGTCTGATAACTATTCTTAAATTCCATTGGTTGTTATATATATATATGTATGCTCGTGCTTTTGCAATTCTGCTTAACCTAAACAGTTCATACGAAAATGATTTGAATTTTACTATCATCATCATATAAAATAATTAAAATTATAGTAAAGATCATTTAACTAAAAAATTATCTCGTAATCGAATGCTGTTTAGCCCTTTGATCGCTTGTTTCTAATTTAACGATTGAAATCATTCCGTACTAAACTGACCATGATAACGATATCCAATTGAAGTAAAACTTTGATAGTATACTATAAATATCATCGAGATCATCATTATAGATTTTTGAATTGATCGAAAATCTTCATCTATCAGTCATCGCATCATCGTTCGTGATCGTTGAAATCAAATTTTTCTGATCGATAAAGCTAGGGCCATCGGATTAAGATGATCTTTTGTGATGACACTCTAATGATAATTATTTAGATAATGAATAGTGAAGATGAGCATTAAATTTTAAAATTATATAATATTTTAAAAAAAAATAAAAAAAATTATTTTCAACCTACTGCAGCGGTTACTAAAAATCACTGCTATAGATCTATGGCAGCGATTATAAACCACTACCATAAATCTATTGTAGCGATTTATCGTAACCACAGTCATAGATCATGACAGTGGCTCAAAAATCGCTATCGTAGGTTAGGTTAAAAATCTCTAATTTTTCTTCCCTTCCGTGCGTGTGCTCTCTCTCTCCCCTCTTCTTCGTTCGTCGGTGAGACTCCACCCATCCCTAGCCATGGCCGCCCGACCCCTGCCCTATCCATCCCCAGCCGTGGCCGCCCGCCCCCCGCCCTCCCCTTCCCCGGTCGCCCACCCCTTGCCCTTCCTGACTGTTTGCCCCCCGCCCCCACCCTCCCCATCCCCAACCGCGACTGCCCCCCCGCCCTCTCCATCCACGACCGTCGCCGCCCCTTGTCCTCCCCATCCTCGACCGCCACCCACCACTTGCCCTCCCCGATCGCCCACCCATCCCTGGCCGCCCGCTGCCCCCCGCCGCCCACCCTTGCCCTCCCCATCCCTTAGCCTCCCCATCACGGTGCTCCTTCGGGCCCCCTCTCCCTCTCTCTCTCTTTTCTCTTTCTCTTTCTCTCTTTTCTCTCTATCTCACTATCTTGCTATTATTTTGTTGTAGTCTTTTTTTAGTCCCATCATCTTCCTTCAGCACCATCGTCGATGACCCTCAGAGCTTTCGGTGTGACCCCCTCTCTATAGTCGTAGGTATATTTTTTATTTTAATTTTATAAATATTATTTTATTAATCACTAAACTAGACCTATCAATGGATCAGATTCGGATCAGAATCTGAATATTCATATTCGAATCCAATTTTAATTACTGGTATCGGATCCAAATTCGAATACCCAACAGATCCATACTTGAAGTACCAGACCTGGATCCTAATGGATCCCGGGTATCTAGACCCGATTTTGGGATCCGAAGCTAAGAAAGGAAAAGAGAGAGAGGGAGGGAGGGGGTCCAGCCTCACCACCATCATCGACAAGGGAGATTGAGAGAGAGGAGGGAGAGGAGGTCCGACCTCACCGACGAGGGAGATCGAGAGAGTGAGAGAGGGAGGGAGGGGTTCGTCCTTGCCACCATCACCGACGAGAGAGATTGAGAGAGGGAGAGAGGGAGGAAGGGGGTCCGACCTCACCAATGAGGGATGAGATCGAGAGAGGGAGAGAGGGATCAGGGAGGGGGTCTGGTCTCACCGACGATGGAGATTGAGTGAGAGATGGGCAGTCGAAAAGATGAGGAAAGGATGGAGACAGCCAAGAATAGGGGATGGCACACAGCCGAGCCAAGCCAAGAACAGAGCCTTGGGCTATGCCGTGCCATGCCATGTCGATAGTTCGTGCCTTGGGCCGTGTCGTACCGGCAGGCTGTGCCGTAGGTCGTGCCGACCACTAAAAAAATCTCCAACCACTAAGAGAATTTTCATCTTGTTGCTTTTATTTATTACATTGCATAGCGATAGACCTGTCAATTGATTAGTGTACATAATCTTTGACATACGTATATTTATATGTAATTATATAGATGGTACCTAGGCATATCTTTGATTATTGTTCAACATGTTATAATGGTTAATGTTCATTAACGTTGCAGATCACGATGACATCAAAATGCCATCTAGCTTTCACCCCTACCTCTCAATGGGTTATGCGGAGTTCAGCATCTGAGGAGTAGTCAGAGCATACTCCATCCATCTTTGCATCGACTGCTCAGGGACCACCACCGACATCTACTCCATCAACAGCATCTAGTGCTCTACCGATATTTGAGCCTCTACCGTCATCCACATCTCCGACACATGCTACTCCACCGACATCTGAGTGTATATTTTTATTATATTATTTATTTATTTATTATATAGTATTTGTATACTTATATATTTGCATAATGTATTTTTATTGTAGGTGCATCATCCAGTGGGACATTTTACGATTCCACACGTATGGCGCATGTATGGAATTACCAACATCAAGGAATGGTACACTATGATCAAGAGGAGAGGCCAGTAGGGGAGACCGCATGGGAGATGCATTTCTTTTTTGGAGTGCTTGTGAAATGGTCAGACATTATTCTCATAGAGCTCAAAGACTAGCGATTGATGGATGATACTGTCAGAGATCGGATGTGAGAGGAGATATGAATAAGTGCATCTTAATTATATTTATGCATTTTACATATTTACACTATGTTTGATTAGAATAATTTTGTAACTAACTTTTGATAATTTTGTACAGAAAAAGTACGATTTTTCTAATCATGAGAGGGCTCGAGATGTCCAACTGAAGAAGATCGAAGAGTTATACCAAGGCTACAAGGTCAAGCTCCATAGAGGATGGCTTGAGCACCAATGAGATACTCCAGAGGAGCTTGTTCCTTGGATACAGGATTATCCTCCGAGTCAGTGGGAGAGGATGATTACACATTGGAGAAGCCAAGAGTTCAAGATAAAATTACTAACTTTTGAATTTTTTAATACACTTAAAGTTATATTTAAATATTTTTTAAATATTTATTATTTATTTGAATACTTGTTAGGCTGCCTCCTATTAAAATTAGGAGAATCGGGCAGTCCAGGAGTATACGTACACTCTCGACCGTGAGTCTATGGCCAGTCGTGTGCATAGAGAGGTAATAAATTTTAAATCATACTATATAAATTAAATTGATATTTTTCTTCATATTTTTGATAAACTGATCCATTGTTATAGCTGATGAGAGATAGAGTGATGCCCAGCCATAGCGAGATCTTCCAATCCAATCATACGGATAAGAAGGATAGGTCGATGAACGTCGCGATTTGAAGAATTTTTATAAATATTAAATATATTAGTATATATGATTAGTATTATAGCATTTCTTATAAAATTTTATTTATATTTACAAATATAGGATCAGTTAGATGCGCTCGCGAGCGAGGGCCTGGATACCTCTGACCCCCATCACCATCTATCTCAGGTCTTGGGATCTCAGCACTCTAGGAGGATCCGATGCAGGCCCAGACATATGCCGATCAGCTATTGTTCAGAGGTGAGTGTCTCTTCACAGGCTTTCGGTGTCATCGATTGGGAGGAGCTTGAGGTGGCATTGGCACAGGCAAATCATGTTGCAACGTGGGTAGATCGGACTGAGGAGCACGCATCTCATCTGGAGGACATCATGAGAGATATGGTGTCGATACTTAACACGCATTTTGGAGGTGCCTTCATAGGCTTTGAGAATATATTGGTGTGCATTCCAGCTCCAGCTCCTCCAGCTTTGGCTCTGGCTCCAACTCTAACTTTGGCTCCAGCTCGTGCTCCATCTTTCGAGGATGATAATAATGTAGATTTAGGAGACTTTTGATGTATTTTTTTAAAAAGTATTATAATAAATTTTATTCGATAATAAAATTTTAGCATTTTAGAAATATTTTTTTATTTATAGTATTTTTTATGTTATATATCTCTGTATTTATCAGATAAAATATATAAAAAATTAAAAATTTTATATTTTTTAATTATTCAGAAGCTACGGCAGTAATTTTATAATCGCTGTCGTAGATGTGCCAACCACTGTCATAAGCAATGTGTCAACTACTGCATTAGATCTATGACAGTGATTTCACAACCGCTGCCATAGATCGATCTATCATAGCGATTCTGTAATCGCTAGAATAGGCATCTATGGCAGCAATTTTTTTAACCACTGCAACAATCGTTGTCATAGACCTATGGTGATGGCTGCAGTGGCAGCGGTTAGCTAACCACTGCCATATCCTATAGCAGTAATTTTTTGGACTACGACAGTAGTTACAAATCACTACCGTAGCTCAGTTTTGTAGTAGTGTCCACTCTGGCGACTAGCATTTTCTTCATTTCTTTCTTTAGAGAAGCAGAGTATCTCGATCGAATCATCTCTATGATGAACATTTTGAAAAATTATGAGACATGTTTTATTTATTAAGGGAGCATTTTCAGATAACCACTTTTATTCAATAATGGCCCCTAAAAAGATTGAGTTAAAAGGCACCGAGGATAAGACAATGAAGAAAAAGAGATGATCAAAGAGAGTACAATAATGGTTGTTTACAAAGAAGAGGATGCCCCTACAACCTCTGGGAGAAATGAAATAGAGGAAAGAGAAGAAGGTAATATCCTTTTAAGATTTAGGACATCCATTAAAGATTTTTTACTTCCTCGATGATTTTTAGAGCAGTTCACTTATAGGATTTACATTAACTTTTCATTTTTCCTCCGCTCCAGTGACTACTATTTTCTACATTTCTTCCTTCCAAGAAGTCAAGCATCTTGATTGGACCATCTCTATAGTAAGGATTTTGAAATACTCTATAAGGTGTTCTATTTATTGAAGGAGAACTTTTAGATAACCACTTTTATTCAGTAATGGACCCTAAAAAGTTTGAGTTTAAAAGGCGCTGAGGATAAGGCAACAAAGAAGAGAAGATGATCAAAGAGAGTACAATAATAGAAGATATTTAATCTATAGAATATTATAATATTAATCTATAATATTATAATTTTAATCTATGATATTATAATATTATCAAAACTATCTTCAGGAGAAGTTTAACTTATAATTTTAAATTAGAATATCATAAAAATATCAAAATCAATAGTTGGGTGGTATTTACCTATAGAATTTCATAATATTAACTTATAATGTCATGATTTTGATATAAGATATCATAATATTATCAAAACTACTTTTAAGAGATGTTTTGACAATAGGATATCATAATTTTAATATAAAATATCATAATTTTAATTTAAAATATTATCAAAATATGAAAACCAACTCTCTATAGATATTTAACCTATAGAATATTATAATATTAATCTATAATATCATAATTTTGATCTATAATATCATAATATTATCAAAATTATCTTAAAAATATATTTTATTAATAGAATATTATAATTTTAATATAAAATATTATAATTTTAATCTAAGATATCATAATATTATCAAAATTATTTTTGAAAGATATTTTAATAATAAGATATCATATTTTTAATATAGAATATCATAATTTTAACTTAAAATATTATAAAAATATGAAATCTGACTCTCTATAGGTATTTAATCTATAAGATATCATAATATTAGTTTATAATATCATAATTTTGATTTATGATATTATAATATTATTAAAACTATCTTCAAAAGATATTTTACCAATAGGATGTCATAATTTTAATATAGTATGTCATAATTTAGATCTAGAATATCATAAAAATATCAAAATCGACTCTTTGAAAGCATTTTACTTACAAAATATCATAATATTAATCTATAATATCATAATTTTGATATAGGATATCATAATATTATCAAAACTATTTTTGATAGATATTTTGATAATAGAATATTATAATTTTAACATAAAATATCATAATTTTGATGTAAGATATTATAAAAATATAAAAAATAATTTTTAAGAAGTATTTTATTTATATAATATCATAATATTAACTTATAATATCATAATTTTGATCTATAATATCATAATATTATCAAAATTATCTTTGAAAGATGTTTTACTAATAAAATATTATAATTTTAACATATAATATCATAATTTTGACTTAGAACATCATAAAAATGTCAAAATCGACTATTGAAAGGTATTTTACCTATAGGATTGCATAATAATAATCTATAATATCATAATTTTGATTTAGGATGTCATGATATTATTAAAACTACTTTCGAAAGATATTTTGATAATATGATGTCATAATTTTAATATAAAATATCATAATCTTCACTCAAGATATTATAAAAATATAAAAACTATCGACAAAATGTCAAAATCGACTATTGAGAGGTATTTGACCATAAGATGTCATAATATTAATCTATAATATCATAATTTTGATATAGGATGTCAAAATATTATCAAAATTATTTTTGAGAGATATTTTAATAATAGAATATCATAATTTTAACATAGAATATCATAATTTTGACTCAAAATATCATAAAAATATGAAAATTATTGACACAAATCCATTTCGAGGTTGGGTTGGCTGGAGTCATGCGATGGTGGTAAGTCGATGACGACGGGATGGAGGTGGTCGTACCTGCAAGAAAAATTTTCGATCGAAGTTGGTTCTGATGGAGATCCTCCGATGCTTAGGTCAGGTTTTCGTTCAACAGAAGAAAGAAGGTCAGCATTTGGAGAGAAGAAATCATGTATCTTGGGGTTCTTCTTTTTATAATTTTATAGAAGAATCTGAAGTTTGTTAAGATGGGTTATGGATTGTTAGTCATGGGAGAGCAATGAGTTGTCAGAGATATTTTGTTTGTCCACCAGAATATTCTTAAAAATTATGTCAAGTATTATCCCCTCATGGCATGTTGGAAAATTTTGACAACTTAAAGCCAGGAGTGGGGACTTCAGTCTTTTGGTGACTTCAAGCTCGACCTGCAATAGGACCTCGGCCTCAGTCTTTCGAAGACCTTCAATCAGTCTACATTATGATCTAGGCCTTCATCCTTTGATGACTTAGAGTTTGGCCAAAAATAGGACATCGGCCACAATCTTTCGAAGATCTTTAATCAGCCCTTATTGTGACCCAGGTCTTCATCCTTTGATGACTTCGAGTTTGGCCTGAAATAGGACCTTGGCCATAGCCTTTTGAAGATCTTCAATCATACCTTATTGTGACCCAGACCTTCATTCTTTGATGACTTCGAGTTCGGTCTGAAATAGGATCTCGATCATAGCCTTTCGAAGATCTTCAATCAACCCTTATTGTGACTCTAGCTTCTCTCTTTTGATGACTTCAAGCTCGGTCTGAAATAGGACCTCAGCCTCAGCCTTCAAAAGACCTTCAATCAGCCTACATTATGACACAGGTCTTCATCCTTTGATGACTTTGAGTTTGGCCTGAAATAGGATCTTGGCCACAACCTTCCGAAAACCTTCAATCAGCCCTTATTCTCATGTCTTCGGTAGGTATAAAAGTCCCCCAACAATAGCCCTCCTACTTTCGAGTTCGAGCCTTGGTTTGGATGAAGGGAGTATACTAAATCAGACTTGCCGAATATATGTTCTTTTTTGTCTTTTGGACATAGGATCTTCAGGTTTATTATTGAAATGTTTGAAGGTCTTCAATTTTATTCTCAATTTTTTGAGCTTAGATTTCTACCGACCTCTGCTTGTTAAGGTCGAATTACTGCATATGTTGACATTCTGAGTTCAGATTTTTGCAGATTTTCATCTTTAAAGGTCGGATTTCTGTACATATTGATATTCTTGTTAGATGTGTGCACTGAAAGCTAGATTGACTAAATACTTGTAATACACTTCTAAGGATAATTTTATAATTTTAATTATAAATTAATAAAAAAAATATTTTCTATCATGGTGTGTATTTAAAGTGTCTGTAATACATTATTTGAGTTAATGGTAATGACATTTCATATTTTCAAGAGTTGAAAATTAAGACATAAATTTTCATAATTAACTCATAAATTACTTTCGATTGTAGGATCATCATGAGGATGGTGATCGATCCGAAAGATTGGTGTATGATCACTTTCTTAGGATAGACGTATCTTGAGTCTATGATGTGGAGACATCGGAGCGAGAGTATAGGTACTTATTAAAGAATGGGGGCACTAAGCATGACCACCTTGAGTAGTCATAAGAAAGTCTACCTTCTCATCGATGACTGACTTGATACTGTAGTGGTGTATCTAGTTCTTTAATCTGAGGTGCATCGGCAATTCACCTTGAGGATGTTATAGTTTGACTATACCATAACTCGATCTCCTAGCCATTCAAAATTCTAAGATGTATGTTGGCTATAGCGTGTTCATTGTTGAAATTAGATTGCACCAATAGGAGATCTATCTATCTCGGTAGATGAGTAGCCTTATGATAATCATGAGATTGAGTCCATAAGCCCATGGCCATGGTAGAGTGAAAATGATAGAAAGAGTTTCTATTAGGATTTCACATTGGACTCAAATCGAATGATTAATTCATATGATGGATGTTGGGTTTGATGAGTCCACCTTAACTCTAATCCAATCGAAGCTCAAGATGGAAGAGCCCAATTACACAGATAGCTACACCGAGAGATTTGCTTTCAGTTCTGATGGGTTGTCATCATATACTGCTAAGTATCATTGGTGGATTTTGGGAGCAATTAGAATAATTTTGATGATCGATCATTCTAATTGTATGAATCAAAAAAGTTTTGGTCCATCGAAAAGTTTTTCGATGATGTCGATGATAGAGATCGCAACATATCTCATTATCATACGAAACTGATCTAAATGGGTCACACAAACAAAGGTTTGGGTCTATATATCATCAATTGAGCTAATCCAATTTGATTGATTTGGATTAGATCCAATCAGGTTCAAGGTAATCGTGCTAGCACACAATTGAGCCGAACTTTTTCCTTCTGTAATCTTTCTGATTCATCATAATTGAGTCAAATTTAATTTGAATTATTCTTATATTTTGAATAAATTTATTTTCATCTGACTAAAACCTATTCAGGTCAGATTAATTGTACAAATTAAATCCATTCATAGTGCAAATGGATTAGGGTCAAAAGTTGATCTGTTTGAGAGAATTGAGGATCACCTGATCAGATGCTTATAAAAAAATTTATAGAAATTATTTTGATATAATTTTTGGATATGTGATAGAGCTTAAGTCATGTTATGGGTGTCCCAAATTTCTTGATTTATGGTAGAGTTTTGACTAGGTTTTGATAGAGTTTAATTTGGATCAAACTCTTGAGGGAAGAGTCCTAGGCGCAGTGGACTCTTCCTTATCTACTCATGTTGCCCACTTTTTGAATCAATTTTGGTGACAAAACTAGATGAGATCTGATGGTTTTTCATGGAGAATAATTCTTAGAGTTCCTTTGATCAAATAATAAGTGATTTGGTCAAAGGACTCTAGATGGCGTTGGATTTGAAAAACCTTTCTCATGCCATTATGAAGCATTGCATAAAATATATTTTCCATGCCCAAAGGAGCCAGCTCTCTAACATACCACACCCTCTCTATCTTCTTTCTCCCTCTCTTCTACCAGCCAAAAAAGTTAGGCATAAATCTGAGTTGAAGGTCCAAGATTTTTGGCATAAGATTCAGGATCTATGCGACGGTGTTCATGAGACGGACAAGCAGCCTTCTCAAATTATTTTGAAGGTTCTTTAGATCAGATTCAAATATGATCTTTAGAAAAAAAATTTGTAAGAAGAAGATGTCTAGATCCTACCTAAGTGGATACCGGTAGAGGCCAGATGCATGAATGGCTCCTTCTAGAACCTTAGGATAGATCAGGATCATCGCAGGATAATTTGATTACCCAAAATAAAGATACGAAATTAAATTAGATTTAATTTTATTTTTGATTTTTAATATTAGATCTTTAAGATTAGATTTGAGATATCTCAGATCTGATTAGAATTATAAAAAAAAAAAATTAAAATATTTTTTCAGATCTAATCAGATCTGAACGATCCTATGCAAGAAAAACATGAATTTTCCTTCAATTCTGAGCTTGGATTTCTATAGATCTTCATCTTTAAAGATCGAATTTCTATAGATCATGATATCTAACCTCGAATCTAAAAATTGAAAGCCTACACATCCCTCATAAGGGACTTTGTCCATGTCAGGATGAGGTCCTTCTCATGTTCCTGACGTGGTTGGTTTTCATTCTTTGTTAGAACGAGGTCCTTCTCCTATCCCTAACAAAGTCATTGGAATATAAAATAGCCATTGTGAGGGCCTCTTCCCTTCTTCTATCTTAAATAATCAAAGATCTTCATTCATATCAGGATGAGGTTCTTCTTCTATTTTTGACATGATTTATTTTTGCTCTAGTTAGGATGAGGTTTTCCTCCTGTTCCTAATAGGATCATAGGGACATAAAAGAATCATTGAAAGGATCTCTCCTCTCCTTCTATCTTAAATAATCAGAGATCTTCATTTATATTAAGATGAGATTCTCCTTCTGTTTCTGACATGGTTCATTTTTACTCTTGTTAGGATGAGGTTCTCTTTCTGTTCCTAATAGGATCGTAAGAACACAAAAAGGCCATTGAAAGGGCCTCTTCCCTTCTCCTATCTTAAATAACCAAAGATCTTCATCCATGTTAGGATGAGATTCTCCTTCTATTTCTGACATGATTCATTTTTGCTCTTGTTAGGATGAGATTCTCCTTCTATTCCTAATAGGACCGTAGGGGCATAAAAGGGCCATTAAAAGGGCCTCTCTCCTTCTTCTATCTTAAATAACTAGAGACCTTTCTTGACTAATATTCTTATTAAGTTTGCTTTCTTGGTCTTGATTTTTTTTTTGACTTGAATTTGGGCTTGATAGTTCGGCCTTGATCACGATTTTGACCTTGGCTTGGCTGTGATTTTAACTTCAGCTTATCCTTGATTCTGACCTTGACTTGGCCTTGAATCTGACCTCAGCTTGATTTAGGCTTTAACCTTGAATTGGATTTTTTTTTTTTTGAGCTCGACTTATTGAGATTGAATTTCTGTTGGCCTCAGTCTTTTGAGCTTGAACCTATACGGACCTCAGACTTATATGATCTTTGCCTTGGATTTGTCTTACTTTCACTTTGGATAGATCTTGAACTTGACTTTGGATTGATCTTGAGCTTAACCTTGGATTGATTTGAGATCTGACTTCAGCTTGGCTTAGGTTTTGACCTCGAATTGGTCTTTTAATGAGCTCAGCTTACTTAGGTTGGATTCCTATTGGCCTTGGATTTGTACAATCTTTACCTCGGACTTGTTTTGCTTGCACCTCGAATGGGTCTTGAACTTGACCATGGATTGGTTTGGATTCTAACTTCAGCTTCAATATTTATTTTCATTTCAGCTTCAGCTTTAGTTTCTTGAACTTAGGCTTAATTGGTTTTGGATTCAGCCATGATTTTGATGTCCTATAACCCAACAAGAAAGAAAAGAAAAATAATGATGGATAAAAGTTTGAAAGTCTTTTACCATGAGTTCTCTATTTAGAAGATCTTGGGTTCTGTTTAACCATCCTAATTCAAATCAGATTTTGTCTTCTTCTTTCTTTTCTTCTTCTTCTCTCTTTCTCTTTTTTTTTGGCATTAACTTGGCTTCAGGTGAAATCCACAGGGCCGAGTGCAGAGGTCGTGACTTTTTTATGAATGCAAGATGCACATGGGAGAACTCCAGAAAGGGTTGAACGAATGAATGTGTGGGAGACTTCGGCTGCACTTGGGGTGCACAGACCTCGAGAGAACTTCGGCACCATGCGCATTAAGTACTTTGGGAGCTGCTTGGGGGCAGGTTCAGCTATGCTGGAGATGCACGAACCTAGCATTGATGCGGCAGGTTCGTCTACATCTAGGCACGCAAGGAAGGATCAGTACCATTGAGAGAACTTTAGTCATCCCTGGGCGCGTGGAAGAGAAGGCCAGTGCATGGGGAGAACACTGGCTGGACACACATGCAAGCGCAAGGGGAGAGG
Organism: Cocos nucifera; assembly: GCA_006176705.1. Lineage (NCBI taxonomy): Eukaryota > Viridiplantae > Streptophyta > Magnoliopsida > Arecales > Arecaceae > Cocos > Cocos nucifera. The sequence goes on from QRFJ01000310.1 coordinate 469,451, forward strand.
ATCGGCCGGCTTCCTCTTTCCTCCTCTTCTTATTCTTTTCTTCTTCTCTCTTATTTATTTATTTATTTATTTATTTATTTGGGAGGAGATCGGTGCTGGCTGGCGATGGGGGACCTCGGTGCCACCTGGGCAAACTTTGGTGCCACTGTAATGGGTTCGATCGCACACGTGCACATAGGAGGAGCTCTACTGGAGGGTCATGCTTGGATCCGTGGGATAAAAGCTTGGCCGCAGGGGGCAAGAAGCTCGGCCATGGCTGGGGATGCACGGAGAGGAGGTCATCGACAGGAGGGGTCTCTTGAGCGTGTGGGAGAGGGAAGATTGGCCAGGGTCGCTTGGGGCACAGGGAGAGGAAGATCGACTGGATGCGCAGGAACTAGGAAGAAGCCTGTGGATGCCTACCCCGCCCCTCCTTCTTCCTTCCATGTTTCTTGAAATAGAGAATCTTTTCTTTTTCTTTTTTATGGAAGGAGGTCGGCACCGCCTGAGATCACGATGGGGGACTCCAGCACCGCTGGGATCATGAGGGAGATCGGTCGAGGGGACCTCGATGCTGTGGGTTGCGCCTGGGTGCGAGAAGATCGGAGTCACCACTAGGAGGAGATCGGTCGAAGGTCGCATGGGCGTAGCGAGAAGTTTGGAGGAGTTAAAGTTCCACCTGTGAGTGGGAGGTTCGGACAAAGGGGCACCATGGGCTGCACCTGAGAGCATAGAGAAGGATCTCGGCCATGCGGGAGAGAGAAGTTCTGCTGGAGAGGGCACGCCCGATCGTGCGGGAGAGAGCATCGGAGCTATCCGAGATTATGGGGTATGAGAAGTCCGCACCATTGCGAGCCACATCTAGGAGCGCGGGGGAGAGAGATGCTCGACCGGATGTGTCGGGAGGAAAGATTGGTTGGAGTCCATGCTTGACGCACAAGAGGAGAAAATCAGCCGAAGGGCCGCATAGCGGGAGATTAGCTGGATGTCCGCACATTCGGAGGGGCCACCATGGGTTGCGCCCGAAAGCATGGGGGAGGAGAATGCCGGCCATGCTGCGACTGGTCCCGACTACGCCTAAGTGCAGAGGATGAAGGTCGGCGACATTGCAATTGGTTTCGATTACCGTTTGGAATCATGGAGGAGATCAGCGCACGAAGAGAAGATCGATTGGATGCCTATAGGCTTGGAGGAGGCCAGCTGGATGGCTGTGATGGATAAGAGGAAGGTCGATTGGATGCACGATGGGCATGGGGGAGGCCAGTTAGAGTCACAGGGGCTGGGGAGAGGCTCGCGGACACCAACCCCGCCCCTATTTCCTCTTTCTCTATTTTGTTTTTGAACAACTCTTTAAATTTAACCTCCACCACTTTCTGATGGTTCGACTTGGACTTTGGATTATCATGATCTATAGCAAAAATAAATAGATAAATAAATAAATATCAAAAACTATGCAGTTTACTGCATTATGGTTAGAGAAAAGCTTTTTATTAATGGTTAATGCAACGAAAGTTGATAGAATGGTGAAAGTTTGAAGGAACCTTGGAAGTTCGCCAAACGCAGTGCAGCCGCATCCTCTTGTTTTATAACATTTCAAACCCTCACTTTTGGTATTTTTCTTACACCATCAGATCTAGAGCTGACCTAGCAGTCATCTTTATTTGTGCAGACGTCAATATGTGGAGTGTCGATACTTAATTCTAGAACATTTTTCACTCAAGTTGCCATTCCTACATGCATATGGAAGAAGGCTTACATCTATTCATTATCTCAATTTCTAAACCATGATAAATTTTAGGTTCTTGCTTCACTCTGCATCCTTGTCAAATTGGAAGAACTTTTTTTTCTTTTTAACAAAAAACTAAGAAACTCTTTTTAATTTTATATGAAATAGAAGACTAAAAAACTCTTTCTTCTTTTTTCTTCTTCTTCTTCTTCTTCTTCTTCTTTTGTGAATAAGGGGAATCGAACCCCCTTTCTATGGGATGCTGTTGATGAAGAGCTTTTTGCTGGGCATCCAATTTGCTCTCACTTACGAAGCCCACAAACTGGATTTTGCCCAGTAAATCGAAGAGCAAATGATGATCTTCTTTTTAATATCTGATTTTATCTAGAACTCAAGAGAATGGATGAAAGATCAGAAAAATAATATGACTAAAAAATTTATATTATTATATTTCTCATCTAGATCTTATGGCTCTTTGTCGGTCCAGATCATCCTTGTCTTTATCTCCTTCCTTACTTACGCTTTTCTCTTCAATTAAAATTTTTTCCTTATTTGGAGCCCTCTAGTTTGAGCCTGCATAGGATCTATTGAAGATGGATGCTGAATTTTGTCGGCATTGGAGCAATGTGACAGATTTTCTCTCGCTAGATGCTCATTTCTTTTCTTAAACAGGCTCAAAGCCCTTCCTCTAGCGCCATCTGTTGATGCGAAAATCCATCTCAAGGTCGGATTGGCTGGAGTCATACGATGACGGCAAGTTGGCGATGATGGGATGGAGGTGGTCATACCTGCAAGAGAAGTTCCTGACCGCAGTTGGCTCTGGTGAGAACTCTCCGATACTCAAGTTAGTTTTTGGTTCAACAGAGAAAGGAAGATGTGCGTTTGGAGAGAAAAAGTCGTGTACCTTGGGGTTCCTCTTTTTTCTCTTTTATAGAAGAATCTAGAGTTTGTTAAGATGGATTATGGATTGTTAGTCATGAAAGAGCAGTGAGTTGTCAGAGATATTTTATTTGCCTATTAGAATATTCTCAGGAATCATGTCAGGTATTGTCTCCTTATGACATGTACGGGAAAGTTGACAACCTAGAGCCAAGAGTGGGAACTTCAGTATTTTGATAACTTCAAGTTTGATCTGAAACAGGACCTCAACCTTGGCCCAAAATAGGATCTCGGTCTTAGCCTTCTGAAGATCTTCAATTTAGCCTATATTGTGACTTTAGCTTCCCTCTTTTGGTGACCTCAAGCTCGGTCTGAAATAGGACATCGACCTCAACATTCCAAGGACCTTCAATTAGTCCTTAGTGTGACTCTAGCTTTTCTCTTTTGGTGACTTCAAGCTCGGCCTGAAATAAAACCTCGGCCTTAGCCTTTTGAAGATCTTCAATCAGCCTATATTATGACTCAGAACTTCATCTTTTGATGACTTCGAGTTTGGCTTGAAATAGTACCTTGGCTACAACCTTTTGAAGATCTTCAATCTGCCCTTATTCTCATGTTTTCGGTAGGTATAAAAGTCCTCCAATAAAAATCGACTCTTGGAAGATATTTAACCTATAGGATATCATAATATTAACCCATAATATCATAATTTTGACCTATATGTCATAATATTATCAAACTATCTTTGGAAGATGTTTTACTAACAGGATATTATAATTTTAACATAAAATATCATGATTTTGATATCTTATAGAAAATATCTTTGAAAGATAGCCTTTCAAAATATTATGATATTCTCGATCAAAAATATGATATTTCATATTAAAATTATGACATACTTTGGGCAAAATACTTACTATATATTTTTTTTAATAAAATTATAACATTCTGGATCAAAATTATATTATTTTAGATTAAAATTATAATATTCTATAGGTAAAAAACTTTTTAAATATAGTTTTTAAAATTATTATATATCCTAAATCAAAATTATAATATTTTAGATTAAAATTATAATATATTGTATGCAAAACATCTTATAAATATAGGCAAAATACCTTTCAAAGATAGTTTTTGATATTATTATAAGATTCTATATCAAAATTATAATATTTTAGATTAAAATTATGATATCCTATAGATAAAAATATTTTAAATTAATTTTTAATACTTTTATAATATCTTGTATTAAAATTTTGACATTGCAGCTCAAAATTATGACATTTGTAATCAAAATATCTTTCGAATAAAGTTGTTGACATTATTATGATAACCTATATCTAAATTATGATATTTTAGTTTAAAATTATGACATCCTATAAATAAAATACATTCAAAAGATATTTTTTTATATTTTTATAAAATTATTGATCAAAATTATAATATTTCAAGTTAAAATTATGACATCCTCTAGAAAAAGATTATCCAAAATTAATTTTTAATATTTTTATGATATTTTATATTAAAATTTTGACATTATAGTTCAAAATTATGATAATTATATTCAAAATATTTCTTTAATAGAGTTTTTAATATTATTATGACATCATATGTCTAAATTATCAGGTTAAAATTATGATATTTCAGATCCAGAAAAGGTTTATTCACCTAAATGCCATCAAGCTTAGTGCTAAGTATAAGGCTAATGCCAAAAAGTGATGTAAAATAGTAAGAGCCATGATCCATATTGTTGGGGATAAATTCCGCTCCCGCCGAAGTCCGACCTAGTGTCTAGCCTAATGCAACACAAAAGAGCTTCAATCGAGAATTCTCTTCCTAGCAGTCAGACTCCTTCAAAAGCCGAACTTCTTCCAGATCGCTCCTACAGTCGGACTCCTCCAGGAGCCAAACTCCTTCCGAATCGCTCTTGCAGTCGGGTTCCTCCAAGAGTCGAACTCCTTTCGGATCGCTCCTGTAGTCGGACTCCTTCAGGAGCCGACCTTCTTTCGGATTGCTCCTATAGTCGGATTCCTCTAAGAGCGAGACTCCTTCCGGATCGCTCCTACAGTCGAACTTCTTTAGAAGCCAAACTCCTTTTGGATCGCTCCTATAGCCAGACTCCTCCAAAAGCCAAGCTCCTTCTAGATTGCTCTTGTAACCAGATTCCTCCATGAGCCAACCTCCTTCCGGATCGCTCCTGCAATCAAACTCCTTCAGGAGCTGACCTTCTTTCGGATCGCTCCTACAGTCGGGTTCCTCCAAGAATCGGACTCCTTCCAGATCGCTCCTACAGTCAGACTCCTTCAAGAGCTGAACTCCTTTCGGATCGCTCCTACAGCTGGACTCATCTAGGAGCCGAACTCTTTTCGGATCGCTCCTACAGTTGGACTCCTTTAGGAGCCAAACTCCTTTCGAATCGCTCCTACAGTCAGACTCCTTCAGGAGCCGACCTCCTTCCAGATCGCTCCTATAGCCAAGTTTCTCCAAGAGCCGGACTCCTTTCGGATCGCTCCTACAGCCAAACTCTTCCAAGAGCCAAACTTCTTCCGAATTACTTCTACAATCGGGTTCCTCCAGGAGTCAGACTCCTTTCAGATCACTCCTACAGTCGGACTCCTCCAAGAGCCGACCTCCTTTTGGATCGCTCCTACAATTGGACTCCTCCAAGAGCTGACCTCCTTTCGGATAGCTCCTGCAGTGGATTCCTCTAGGAGCCAAACTCCTTCTAGCTTGCTCCTACAGTCGGACTCCTTTAGGAGCCGAACTCCTTTCAGATCGCTCATGCAGTCGAACTCCTTCAGGAGCCGAACTCCTTTCGGATTGCTTCTGCAATCAGGTTCTTTTAAGAACCAACCTCCTTCCAGATCGCTCCTGCAGTCGGACTCCTCCAGGAGCCGACCTTCTTTTGGATCGCTCCTACAGTCGAATTCCTCCAGGAGTTGGACTCCTTCCAGATCGCTCCTACAATCAGATTCCTCCAGGAGTCTGACTCCTTCCAGATCGCTCCTACAGTTGGACTCCTTCAGAAGTCGACTTTCTTTCGGATTACTTCTATAGTCAGATTCCTCCAAGAGCTGGACTCATTCTAGAATTCTTTCTCAATCGAATTTTCATAGGAGCCAAACTTCTTTCCGACTCCTCCAGCTCAGTCGGACCCCGAACACATGATTCCACCAGACCGTATGGCTACCATTATCGATCCGACGACGTCGCTCTCTCCATAACAAATTCCATGCGGCCCATGATCGAACGATATGGCCGTCACTACCAGTCTGACGATACCTCTCTCTCTCCATAACGAACCCCATGCGACCCATGATCGGACGATATGGCTGCCACTACTAGTCTGGCGACACCTCTCTCTCTGTAGCAAATCTCATGCATTTCACTACCAGACGATATGGCTGTCACCATCAATCTGCTATAGGCTCTGTCTATAAAAAGAGATCCTTCAGATACGATTTCTCTAAGCTCTCTTCTCTCTCTCTAAAACTTTGCCAAACTCTCTCCTGAGTACTCCATTTTTGTTGGTCAGAAAAGCTAACTTGATCATCGGAGGATTCCACCGGAGCCACCACCACCGACTCCGAATGGGATTTTATTTTATAGGTCACCGATGGCGACCTCATCCTCCTCTACTCCAGCTCGATCCAGCGTCAATCAAATTCTGCACCAACACATATATATTATGACAATGCAGAAGTGAGTAAATAAAATATGGAAGAAGATGATGATTGCCTTTTCTAGCCCGAGGGTTCCCTAGATTATGGCCTATGCTACTTGAAGTACATGAATTTTGTTGCTCGTAAGGATAGACTAGACAAATTGAACTTCACACAAGCTGACATCTTTTAATAAAGAGGGGAGCTTACCATGAAAATATAAAGAAAGGGCTCGAATAGAAAATATCTGCTATCATTGAAAAAGTTGGAACCCTCTAACAAAAATAACTTAATTTTTTTAAAAATATATTTTGCTAATTTGTACCATAGATCATAGAACGAGAGTTCACCAAGATGTCAAAGTGTTCATAGTTTTTTAAAATTTTCTTGTTTGATCATCGTATGACAGTGAATACATGATGTCAAAGTATATATCTTTGAATTTATCATTCTATTTCAAAATAGTTTTTTTTTTACTTTTTTTGTTTGATCATTGTATGATATTGACACTACTATAGAATAGGATTATGGCAGTGCATACTATTGCAGCAATTTCGAAAACTATTGTCATAAAATCTACGATAGTGGTTATTGTAAACCACTACTATAGACTGAATCTATGGCAGCGGTTATGCTAAACCATTGCAATAGATCGAGTCTATGATAGTGGTTCTATATAACTGCCACCATAAGTTGATCTATTGCAGCGGTTATATTTAACCACCATCATAGGTCCAGTCTATAGCAGTGGTTTACAACAACCACTGCCATAGATCCAATATATAGCAGTGGTTAATCAATTATTACTATAAATCTTGGATCTATGGTGGTGGTTAAATATAACCACTATAATAGATTAGACCTATGGTAGCGGTTATTATAAATCGCTGCTATAGATTAGACCTATGGTGGTGGTTATATATATATAACCGCTGCAATAGGTCAACCTATGGCAGCGGTTTCGCATAACCGCTGGTATATTTTTTTTATATTTTTAAATATTATATAATTTTAAAATTTAATGACTATCTTCATCATTCATTTTTTTAATAATTATCATTAGAGTATTATCATAAAAGATCACCTCGATCTGATAGCCCTAGCTTCATTGATTAGTAAAATTTGATTTTGATGACCATGAACGATGAAGCAATTATCTGATAGATAGAAACTACTAGTAGATTTGAAAATCTGCAATGATAATCTCAGCGATATTTGTAGCATACTATCAAAGTTTCACTTTAATCGGATATCGTTATCATGATCAATTTAGTATGGGATGATTTCGATCGTTAAATATGAAATAAGTGATCAAAAGGCCACACGACATTCGATTATGAGATAATTTTTTAGTTAAATGATCTTGGCTATAATTTTAATCATTTTATATGATATTTTATATAGTGTTTGCCACCTCCCCCGCCTGCCCCTTCTTTTTCGGCTAGCTCGACCGTCGGCCTCATCACCTTTCCCTCCTCCTCGTTCTTCCTCGACTAGCTTTTTTGCCGACTCCGCCACCTCCCTCGCCTCCCCCTTCTTCCCCGGCCAATCCAACCATCGACCCCAACCCCTCCCTACTCTCTCTCTCTCTCTCTCTCTCTCTCTCTCTCTCTCTTTCTCTCCTCTCTTCCCTCGGCCCAACCCACCCCCTCCTTGCTCTCTCTCTCCTCTCTCTCCTCAACTCAACCCACTCCCTCCCTACTCTCTTTCTAGCTCTTTCTCTCTCTTCCCTCTTTCTCTCTCTATCTCTTTCCTCTTTCTCTTTCTCTCTCTTCTCTCTTTCTCTATCTCTAGATTCCTCTCTAGATCTTTCTCTCTCATTTCTCTCTTTCTCTGTCTTCTCTCTTTCTCTTTCTTCTCTCTCTATATCTCACTATCTTGTGTCTCTCTTGTAGGCTACCTCTAGCACTGCCGTCTTCCTCTAGCACCACCGTCGATGATCCTCGAAGCTCTATGCAACCCCATCTCTATAGCCATAGGTATTATCTTTTAATTAAATTTTATAGTAATATTTATTAATCATTTATAATATTTATAATAATATTTATAATATTTATAATATATATTATAAATATTTATTATAAATATTATAATTATCTATCGATCGTGGATCATGCCGGTGGGTAAGAGAACTCTTGCTAGTTGGTTTTGGATCGTATTGGTGGATTCTAGACTGGAGTGTGCCATGTTAACGATCATGGATGGCCTTGGACTGTGTTGGCATCTTTAGACTGTGTCGTGTCGATGGTCGTGGAAGGCCCAGAGCCATGTCGGTCGATAAAAAAACCCCCATCGATGGGTTCTGAGCCATGTCGGTGGTCGTAAGCTATGTCAGTCACTAAGAGAACCCTCATCCCTATCGATGGATTCTAGGCCATGCCCATGACCGTGGGCCGTACCGACTGCTAAGAGAATTCCTACCGCTAATAGAAAGTAAAATTATTTGTTGCTCCTCCTTAATTATTTATGGATATAATTCATGTTGTATAATTTATTGTATAATATTTTCTGGATTACTGTTCATATATTGTTGCTTTTGTTTATTGCATTGCATAACGATAGATCCGTCAATTGATTAGTGTATATAATCTCTGCCATTCGTATATTTATATATTTTTTGTGTGGATGGAAGAATTATGTATAATGATTAATTGATTGTCCAAGTTGGGCAATTTGAAAATTGCAAATAATTTTAGATATGTGCATTGCTATATAATGCCAAGTTCGTATCGTATACCCGCTTGACCTTTCCTATCAACAAAGCATGATGTAAGAGTGTGGTAAGATTTAAATAGACTCTAATTAGTTAGAGTCTATTTATTGATGCTTTATTAATATTATTATTCAACATGTTATATTGATTAATGTTCATTAACATTGCAGGTCATGATGGCATCAAAATGCCATTTAGCTTTCACCCCATCTTTCGGTAGGCTACACAAAGCTCTGCATCTGAGTTACAGATAGAACATACTCCATCCACCTCCACATTGGTTGTCCAGGGACCACCGACATCTACTCCTCCACTAGCATCTGAGCCTCTAGCATCAGCCACATCTCTGGCACATGTTCCACCCATCGATGAGTCTTTACTAGCATCCACATCGCATGATCCCATGGCCAGTGAGTGTACATTTTTATTGTATCATTTATTTATTTATTTATATAGTTATTGTACATTCTTATATATTTGCATCATATATTTTTATTATATATGCATCATCCAGTAGGATATTTTGTAGTTCCACACGTATGTCGCATGTATAGAACTACCAGCATCAGATGATGGTGCGGTATGATGTGGAGGAGAGGCCAGTAGAGGAGACCGCATGAAAGATGCATTTCTTTTTTGGAGTGCTTGTAAGACGATCCGACATCATTCCAGTACTATCCGTAGACTGGCAATTAATGGATGCTGGTGTTAGAGGTTGAGTATGGGAGGAGATATAGGTAAGTGTATCTTAATTATATTCGTGTATTTGATATGTTTATATTATGTTTGATTAGAATAATTTCGTAACTAATTTCTGATAACTTTATACAAAGAAGGTATGATTTTTCAGATCATGAAAGGGCTCGAGATGTCTGATTAAAGAAGATTAGAAAGTTGTACCAAAACTACAAGGTTAAGCTCCATAGAGGATGGCTTAAGCACCAACGAGACACTCCGGAGGAGCATGTTTCTTAGATACAGGACTGTTCTCCGAGTCAGTGGGAGGGGATGGTTAGGCATTAGAGGAGCCAGGAGTTCGAGGTTTAATTTTTAATTTTTAATTTTTTTAATATACTTAAATTTATATTTAAATATTTTTTAAATACTTATTATTTATTTAAATATTTTTTAGACTACTTTCCATCAGAATCATGAGAATCGGGCAGCTCAGGAGTACACGCATACTCTTGGCCATGAGTTTATGGCCAATCGTGTGCATAGAAAGATAATAAATTTTAAATTTTATTAGATAAATTAAATTAATATTTTTTTATATATTTTTAATAAACTGATCTATTGTTATAGTTGATGAGAGATGGGATAATGTCCAATCGTAGCGAGATCTTTTGATCTAGCCATACGGACAAGAAGGGCAGGCCTATGAATGCCATGATTGGAAAGATTTTTGTAAGTAATAAATATATTAGTATGATTAGTATTATAGTATTTCTTATGATATTTTATTTAAATTTATAATTATAAGAGTAGTTAGACATGCTCACGAATGTGGTCCCAGACATCTCTGGCCCCCTATGACCATCTATCTCAGGTCATGGGGTCTGAGTACTCTGAAAGGATCTGATGCAGGCTCGGATATACATCAACGAGCTACTGATCTGAGGTGAGCATTTTTTCACATGCTTCTGGTGTCATTAGTTGGGAGTAGCTTGAGAAGGCATTGGCACAAGCAGCTCAAGCTAGGGTGCAGGTAGATCAGGCTAGAGAGCAGGCTGTCAAGCTAGGAAGCAGACTACTCAGCTACAAGATCTCATGATTGCTATGGTGATGAGGCTCAACACACGTTTTAGAGCTGACTTTATGAGTCTTGAGGATACGTTGGCTGGCATTCTAACTCCATCCCCTCCAGCTCGTGCTCCATCTTCTCTCAATGATAATGATTTAGATGTAGATTTAGAAGACTTTTGATATATTTTTTAAAAAATATTATAATAAATTTTATTTAGTAATAAAATTTAGTATTTCAGAAATATTATTATGTTTATAATATTTTCTTGTATTATATATTGAACTATATTTATCAAGTAAAAAATAAAAGTTAAAAAATTTATATATTTTTATTATTCAAAATCTACGACAGTGGTTGCAAAATCACTATCATAGGCATGCTAACCGCTGCCATAGATTATGTATCAACCGTTGTATAGACTTATGGTAGTGGTTATGAAGTCGCTGCCATAGATTCTATGGCAACGATTATCATAACCGCTACAAAAACTACTACCATAGACCTACGGCATAGCCATAGTGGTAGTAGTTATCGAATCACTACTGTAAGCTATGACAATAATTTTCTAGGCTATGGCAGCGATTATGAACCGTTGCTGTAGCCCTGTTCTATAGTAGTGTGAATACAGATTATCAAAATGTTGATTATTGAATTTGATTATGTTTTGATTCAGGATGTCAAAATTTTAAAATAGGATACCAAAATTATAATATTGTAGGTCAAAATTATAACATTATAAGTTAAAATTATGATATTTTATCATAAAAAATATTAATAATTATAGAAGTATGATATTTTAGATTAAAATTATGATATTATAGATTAAAATTATGATATTCTATCATAAAAAATATCCATGAATAAAAAATTATGATATTTTGGATCAAAATTATGAAATATAGGTTAAAATTATGATATTCTACCATAAAAAATATTCTTGAATGAAGTATTATGATATTTTAGATTAAAATTATAATATTATAGATTAATTATGACATTTTACTAAAAAAAATATCCTTAAACAAAGAATTATGATATTTTGGATTAAAATTATGATATTGTAGGTTAAAATTATGATATTTTGCTAAAGAAAATATTCTTGAATAAAGAATTATGATATTTTAGATCAAAATTATAATATTATAGATTAAAATTAGAATATTCTATTATAAAAAATATCCTTGAATGAAGTATTATGATATTTTAGATCAAAATTATGATATTATAAATCAAAATTATGATATTTTACCAAAAAAAATATCTTCGAATAAAAAATTATGATATTATAAATTAAAATTATAATATTATGCTAAAAAAAGATTCTTGAATAAAATATTATGATATTTTAGATCAAAATTATGATATTATAGATTAAAATTATAATATTTTATCATAAAAAATATTCTTGAATGTATAATTATGATATTTTGGATCAAAATTATGATATTTTAGATTAAAATTATAAGATTATATCATAAAAAATATTCATGAATAAATAATTATGATATTCTGGATCAAAATTATGATATTATTATTGAAAATAGTATCCTAAAATCAATCATTAGTCTATTAACGATTGAGCTAATTTATGTAATTATATATGAATTATTAATAGAATAAAAGTTATTTTTGCTTTTTCATCATAAATCTTTCATCTTCTAATGAACTCCTGTCTGATGTGATGAAGTCTTTAGGACTATTTAGAATTGATAAAAAAAAATTTATCGTTTAGTCCTTAAAATAGTTTGCGATCAATGATACATTGTTATCAAGGACGATAATATTTATCGAGTATAGATCGTTGTGTGCCATATAGGTTGGTTATCCTCTTAACAAAGGAGTATAGAGATACTGGTATGGCATGTAGGTGAGATGTAGGAATGCATCTGCATTAAATGTGACCGACTCTAGAGCTTTTCTACTGTCAAGAATTGCTCTGATGAAATATGGGCATAAGTATCCTTCCGACCTAAGATCACCATGATGACTTTCAAGCAACTCACTATACTTTGGTGCTGGACTACCTAAATTTTTAATTCAGTAACAAAAGATTTTTGGATACAGTCAAGTACTTGAGGAGTCGGTGCATGAGTCGAGATGGGATTGACCACTCTTAGACTCAGGAGCCGTGTTCAATAGTATTTCAATTTAGCAAAGCCTTGACCAGGGTAGTCCTTGTGAGGGATCATAGGACTAATTGCTTTAAGACATGATTTGGATGTATCTTCTATGGATGACAGTCAAACCCTAAAGTCATCCTATGCCCAGAGATCAAAGGGATGAATTATGCGGTAACCATATTCACATAGGTTCTAAATGTTACGACTGCACCATTCGACCTATCTGGACGTCGGATACCATTGCTAAATGATCATTTTGATTAGTATAGAAAATTGGCTTCAGTGTTACCGATTTAGATTCGAACCTACAGGGTTATACATATTAGAGATTCCTACTCGATCTAATGACTGATCAATAGAAGATTAATTAGTGATTTGATCACTAATTAACTTAATTTGATTGAATGATTATTTTTGATCAAAACCAATTGCATTGGATTCATTTGGATTTGATCCGATTAGGTTATGAGATGATCTAATCATCAAGGAGGTTAGATCTCTGATTTAATTAAAGATTTGGCCTGATTAATTCTTGATTTGATTAGGATTTAACTGAGCCTAATTAAGCTTAAATAAGTTGGATTTATTTTGATCTAATTGGGCCTAACCAATTTGGATTGGATTGATTCAATTGGATGTCAAATAAGAGACTAGTTTGACTAGTCTTCCCATGTGCCACATCACCCAAATATTGTGCCATCTATTCTCCATGAGAATTGAGAATTTCCATAAAGAATTCCACGCACAAGTGGGCGCATGCCCTCCCTTCTCACATCCCAAATGGATAGGTTTAATCTGATTACAAGTTCAATTCAAATAGGATTTAAGTTTGAATGGATAACTACTTAATCTAGACCTCTCTCTCATGCCTCTCTTATTTATGTGCATCTATAAAATACCTGATTTTATGGGCATGCAGATAAGAACTTAGAAAAAAAAATGTGTGAGGAAAAGAAGAGAGTCTCTTCTCTGTGTGAGGAATTCTAGGCGCAAGGTTCTTAGGTGAGTGCATACCCTAGAATCCATCTAGGGTTTGGGTTCCAGATTATGAGCAACGAGGGTCGTAAGTTCATAGATCTGGAAGGTGAACCTCCTGTATTTCTTATCTATATTGACAAATCGGAGCATTCGAAGAGCTGATGAAGAAGATCGAAGAAGTTTGATCTGATATTAGCCATCAAAGGTTCCTACAGTGAGCTAGCACTCGGGAGGAACTGATCGAGATCAGGACCTCATGTGGATGACCCATAGAGGTCAGACGTGTGTGTGACTGTATCGCCCAATCAGATCTACACCGAGGAGATCAAATTATGGAGATCATCTATCCACGAAAAGGTAATGTGTTTTGAATACGTAGAAGCAGTAAAATAGTTTTACTGCACTTGATATTTTATTTTTCAGATATGCATGCATATATATGTACATTAGATTCTGTATAGTATAAAATTTTTAGATTAGATCTATAGCTTTTATTATTAATATAATTAATAATCATTTCTGCTATGCAATCTTTAAAAAAAATTTTAAATCAAAGCTAGAAATCCTGCGCATTTCCTTCAATTGGTATCAGAGCAGCAGGTTCTTTGACGTGTTATATATGTATGTTTTAGATTATTTTTAGATTAGATCTAAATAATAATCTTATCTAAAAAATAAAAATGATGATTGCACGAACTGTAGGTTGTTCTACTGTAAGATTTATCCTTTACAGTGAAAAGGTTATCTTGGTACGTTGCGATCTATAATACTAATCATAAAAACTTTAGATTAGATCTAATATTTTTTATGATATGTTTGAACATGTTTAATTTGAATTTTATCATGATTTAGTATTTATATTAGATCTAAATAGTTTCATGATTTTTTATGTAGAGTACATAGATTTAGATTAAACATGAATAGGATCTTAAGAAGGTTTTATTCGTCGGTTGAGTCGGCTTGCTCAGAAATTGAGCTAGCTCGACCAGCATGCCAGCCATGATACGCTTTTTGGATTGATGCTCCAGTCAACTTGGTGAGGAATCAAGCCGGCTCGACTTCAATTTGGACATGCTCGGATAGGATTCGAGCATGCTCGATGGAAATGTTAGGCTTCTAGCTTTTTACCCAAGCCGACTATCTCAGAAATCGAGCCAACTCGGCTTCTTTTCGGACCAGCTCAGATGGATCCAAGCCAATCTGATTAAAAAGTTAGCTCAATGTCCATTGGTTGATTTTATGAAATCAAATCTAGATCTAGTGCTTGTTTATGAAATAAGCCGGCCCATTTTTGAAATGAGTCGATCTATTTAGTGAAATAGTGCTAGGATGTAGATAACCTTTCAAAATTTTAAAAAAATATTTTCAAAATGCCGAATCCCAACCCTCAGTCTTAAACTTAATTGAGAATTAAGCATGATTAATAAGAATCTAGAATTATGAATTAAAGATCCTAAGACATTGATCATAAAATTATGGGTTATCGGGTTAATTAAATTAGATCCATTAATTGGGTTAGATCTAAAATTAGTTAAAGAATGGACTAAATTAGAGTAATTGATCAAATCTAATCAAATATTGATTTAGATTAGGTCAAGAACTCTTTAGACCAAATTACAATAGTTATAGTTGGTCAAGCCCATGCCTTTAACAAGGACCAAATGAACTTGATTCATGGCTTCATGGTCGAACCTAAAATTATTAGGTTGGTCAAAATTGAAACTAATAAATCGGATGTTATCTAAGATAAGTTTGGCAACTCAGGCCAGTGGTTTTTAATTGAATGCTTCTCACACTGATTCGATCTTTGATGAGTTAATGGCATATCCCTTCCACTGATCTCACTTATCTGACCATCCTGATGAATTAGATTTTGATTAGACCACTTGATGATTTGGGCTCATCCATGTCAATTAGGTAAATCAGTTTGACTAATTTAGGTGCTCCTAATATCGGCTTTAATTAGATCCTTATTGACCTGACTTAGTGAAGTTAGTGGAAGGATCCAAATTGGCTAGTTAATTTTTTTTAAAATTGATTAATAAAATCCTCTAAAATTATTATATCCTTAAAATAATAAAGTTATGGTGATAACTAAGTCATAGCCTTCCATTAAGTTGAATGATAATGGATCTATTAGTTTAATAATCATTGAAGGTTCAAAGATCTGGTGCTTATTGACTAATGGAATTATCATTCATAATATAATAATTTGGTGGTATCTTTCTAATGGTGGTCAGGTTGGCCGGCTAAAGTCGGGCCTAGTCATTCATTGGTCTGATGCACCAAATATGGTTATGTTAATGATTGAACCTAACTAGATCATTTTAGTGGAGGCCAAAGCCTACTGATTAGATTTATGGAGTAAAATTAAAACTACTAGAAGTTGTTTGATGAAGCAACTAGTTATGAACCTACCCATAGGTACATACGGATTGACCAACCAAAGTTGGGCTCATGTATAGTCTATGTGGATTCTAGTACCCACTAAGAAATTAGGGATAATTCCTCGAATTGAAGATAGAGGCTACTGATTCGAACAAAATAGAGGGAGAACCTTTAGATTAAAGTTTAAGTCTTTAGAGTAAATAATTCATATACTAATTAGGTCTATGGTTTTTCTTTTGTATAGAAATGGCTACTACCTTGTCGCTCCAATTATTGTTGGACAATGACAAACTCATGGGACTTAACTTTGATAGCTGGTATCGAAAGTTGAAGATTATCCTAGAGCATGAATGGATCTTATATATATTGACTGATCCAGCACCTAAGGAGCCAGCCGCGAACGATATTAACGCGGTGAGAGACATTTACTAGAAGTGGCTCAATGATCGCACCACCATTCGGTGCATTATGCTGGCGGTAATGAATGATGAGTTTAGCCATAGGTTCAAGAATGCCCAGTCCGAGAAAATGCTTCAAATGTTGAACGACTCCTTTGGCACGCCTGATGACAATGAAAGGCATAAGACTAGTTGTGCCATTTTTAATGCTCATATGAGGGATGGGGTGTCAATCACTGATTATGTATTGTACATGATTGAGTTGATTGAATATCTAAGTAAGCTAGGTTTTTCTCTATATAAGTAGCTCGAGAAGGATGTGATCCTGAATTCATTGCTTAAGTCCTTCCTCCTATTTCTTACTCATTTCAGAGCGACAAAGCCTGCAGTGAACTACCATGAGTTATTGGGGTTGCTGCAGAACTTTAAAAAGGATCATCAGCTCCAAAAGAGGTTAGTGAATGTTGTGGGAGGATCTTCTTCTGGTCGACCCTTTGAGAAAGGAAAGAAGAATAAGAAAAAAAAGAGCAAGAAGATGCAGTTGCATGCTGGGACGTCTGTATAGGGTCAGACCAAGAAGTGCAAGCCTGACCAAAACTAGGTGGAGTGCTTCTTTTGCAAGAAGTAGGAGCATTGGAAGAGGAATTGTCCTCAATACATTGCCACCTTGGATCCAAATAGGCCAAGGAAGAAGCAAGTAATTGCTGGGCAAAGTAATTATATGATAACATCTTGCAACTTCTCATTTTGTGATACTACTGCTTGGGTATTAGATACTGAAAGCTTCTATCATATTTGTAATTCGATGCAGGGTTTTCAGATCAGTAGGAGATTTAGTAAAGATGAGAGATTCCTGAATGTTGGAGATGGAAGATAAGTTTCAGTTCTAGCTTTATGAGTCATGAATCTTATAATCAATTCTCATAGAGTTATTCTTAGTGATTGTTATTTTTGTCCAAGTTTTTTATTGAATGTAATTTCTGTAGGCCTTTTGGCTAAGAACAGTTATCAATTTTTAATAAAAATAAATTTTTGTGATATCATTTTGAATGATGTTATAGTTTGTATTAAATAATTAAATAATAAAATTTATCTATTATCACAGTCTGTTAACGTAGTTCAAACCTTTAGTAAACGTCCTAGAATAGATGATGTATCAGATGTCTATCTTTGGCATTGTAGGCTAGGTCACATCAACAAGAACAAAATAAACAGGTTCGCTCAAGAAGGAATTCTTAAGGTCAGTGATTGTGAATCACTTTCGACTTATGAGTCCTGTCTTCTTGAGAAGATGACCAAGTCGTCTTTTATTGAAAAGGATGAACGTGCTAGTAAACTCCTGAGTCTAGTACATATTGACACTACTACAAAAAGAGCCTATGATAGTGTATACTATGATAGTGATTTTCAAAACTGCTGTAATAGAGTCTACGGCAGCGGTTACTAACCGCTGCTATAGATCCGATCTATAGCAGCGTTTATAATAAATCACTATCATAGTCCGACCTATGACAATAATTTTTTGTAACCATTACCATATGTTCAACCTATAGCAGTGGTTTCTTGTAACTGCTGCCATATGTTGGACCTATAGCAATAGTTTCTTGTAACCCCTGCTATACGTCGATCTATTGCAGCGATATTTGTAACCACTGTAATATATTTTTTTCTTATTTTTTTTAAAATAATATATAATTTTAAAATTTAATGTTCATCTTCATCATTCGTTATCTAAATAATTATCATTAGAGTATCGTCGCAAAAGATCACCTCGATATGATGGTCCTAGCTTCATCGATTAGAAAAATTTGATTTCGACGACCATAAATGATGATGTGATGATCTGATAGATGGAGACCTCCGATAGATTCAAAAATATGCAATGAAGATCTCAATTATATTTGTAATGTACTATCAAAATTTTATTTCAATCAGATATCGTTATCTTGGTTAATTTAGTATAGGTTAATTTCGATCGTTAAATGATAAATGAGTGATCAAAGAACTAGACGGTGTCTGATTATGAGATAATTTTTTTTATAAATGATCTTGGCTACTACTTTAATCATTTTTTATGGTGGTGATTATAAAATTCAATCTCGTGAGACTAAGAATGATCTAAAACTATACATCATCTGATAACCATTCTTAAACTTCATTGGTTGTTATATATATGTTCATTCTTTTGTAATATCTACTTAATGTGAATAGTTCATATGAAAATAATTTAAATTTTACTATCATCACCATATAAAATGATTAAAATTATAGTAAATATCATTTAACTAAAAAATTATCTCATAATCGAATATCGTTTAGCCCTTTGATCGCTTATTTCTAATTTAACGGTCGAAATTATTTCGTACTAAATTGACCATGATAACGATATTCGATTGAAGAAAAACTTTGATAGTATGCTACAAATATCATCGAGATCATCGTTGTAGATTTTTGGATCGATCGGAGATCTCCATCCATCAGTCATTGCATCATCGTTTGTGATCGTCGAAATTAAATTTTTTTGATCGATGAAGCTAGGGCCATCGGATCAGCTGATCTTTTGTGACGACACTCTAATGATAATTATTTAGATAATAAATGATAAAGATGAGCATTAAATTTTAAAATTATATAATATTTAAAAAAAATAAAAAAAATTTATTTCCAACCTACGACAGCGATTACTAAAAATCGCTGCTATAGATCTATGGCGGTGGTTATAAACCACTGTCGTAGATCTATTGCAGCGATTTATCGTAACTACTGCCATAGATCTACGATAGTGGTTCGAAATTCACTGCCATAGGTTTGATTAAAAATTTTTAATTTTTTTTTCCTCCCGTACGCACTCTCTCTCTCCCCTTCTCTCCGTTGTCGGTGAGACTCCATCCATCCCCGACTGCGTCCACCCGCCTTCCGCCCTTTCCATCCTCGACCACCCACCCCGCGCCCTTCCCATCCCTGGTCGCCACCCCTTGCCCTCCCCGATCGCCTGTCCCCTGCCCTCCCCATCCTCAGCTGTTGCTACCGCCCGCCCTCCACCCTTCCCATCTCTGGCCGTCATCGCCCCTAGCCCTCCCCATCCCCGACCGCTCGCCCCCTGCCTTCCCCATCCCCGATCACCACCGCCACTGCCCTCCCCCGGCCACTACCCCCTGCCGTCCACCCCTTGCCCTCCCCATCCCCAGCCATGGCCGCCCGCCCCTTGCCCCATGCCCTCCCTATCCCCGACCGCCACTGCCCCTGCCTCCCATCCCCGGCCGCCCACCCTGCCCTCCCCATCCTCTGGCCTCTCTATCACAACGCCCCTCTGGGCCCCCTTCCCTCTCTCTCTCTCTCTCTCTCTCTCCTCTTTCTCTTTCTCTTTTCTTCTCTCTCTATCTCACTATCTTGCTATTGTTTTGCAGGTTACCTTTAGCACCATCACCGACAACCCTCGAAGCATTCGGTGTGACCCCCTCTCTATAGTCATAGGTATATTTTTTATTTTAATTTTATAGTATTATTTATTAATCACTGGACTAGACCTGTCAATGGGTCGGGTTTGGATCAGAATCTAAATATTTAGATCTGGATCTAATTTTAATTACTTATACCAGACCCAAACTCGAATATTCGATGGGTTCGTACTTGAAGTACTAGATTCGGACCCTAATGGATCTCGGGTATTCAGACCTGATTTTGGGATCCGAAACTAAGAAAGGAAGAGGGAGAGAGGGAGGGAGGGGGTCTGGCCTCACCATCGAAAGATGAGCTAGCATGCTCGATTTGTGAAAAAAAATACCCGATCTAGAAGGTTAACACATCGAAAGAGCTTTAGCTATATGGGGCATCGATGTTTCCTCCGTTGAAACTATCCATACAGAAGGGATGCACGCTCCTTCGATAGCACTGTTGAAGAAGGTGAAGTGCCTAGCTAAATGTCTGAAAGTGATGTACTTAGAGAGTTGGATGGTCTCAGTATTGAATTTAAGAAAGATGATCTGATTGATAGTAAAAAGAAGAAGCGTCGATCAAAGAAAGATGACATGTACTTTAATTAGAGAAAAAAGAGCATCTTCTTCGACTTGCCATATTGGGAGATAAACTTATTATGCCATTGCTTAGATGTAATGCATATTAAAAAGAATGTGTGCGAGCTTCTATTGGCAACAATCTTAAATATCAAAGATAAGACTAAGGATGACTTGAATTCTCAATTTGACTTGAAAGAATGGGATGTTAGAAGATCACTCCATCCAGAGCCGATAGGAGGAGAACAGTGGAGGCTCCCTCATGCATGCTATGTTATGAATGCCTTCGAACGATCCATATTTCTTCGTGTGTTGGAGAATATAAAGGTTTCTGATGGATACTCAAGCAACATATCAAAGCGTGTGAATAGTAAGGATGTCAAACTTAGGAGATTGAAGACTCATGATTATCATGTGCTGATGTAGGAATTGATCCCAATAGCTATTCGCCGCGTATTGCTAAAAAATGTTAGAATGACTGTTATTCATCTTTATAATTTTTATAGAGATATTTGTGCAAAGAGGTTACTTAAGAAAGACGTGAAGAAAATGAAGGTAAGGATGGTGACTATATTATGTGATTTGGAGAAGATATTTTCACCATCATTTTTCATGGTTATGATGCATCTTACCATGCACCTTGCGATGGAAGTTGCACTTAGAGGCCCAATGTTCTATTGATGGATGTATCCTACTGAGAAAAATATTCGAACTTTGAAATCTTATATAGGAAATATGAATCGCCCGAAGGGATCCATAGCAAAAAGTTATTTAGATCAAGAGTGTATGAATTTTTGTACCATGTACTTAAACAAGCTCGAGATACATTGTAATCGGCCAATGAGGAATTAGGATGATCAGTATGAGCCAATTGAGCCTGTATTTAAGTCCATTCCACAATCAGGTGGACTTTCCACTCATACCGCCTCACTGATTTAAGCATTAAGAAAAGGGATAAGGCAAACCGCTATGTGCTCTTCAACTATGATGTCATTGAGCCATACATAAGATGAGTCACTCAGTCTTATTTATTTTATAATAATTAAAAAAATATTTAATTATATCTAAATTTATTCTTTATGCGTGCAGCAAATATAAAGAGATCATAAGAGTAAAATTTGGAGCTCTAAGTATGTGGGAGAAAGATAAAATACACAATAAAAAATTTTCTGAATGGTTCAAAGATCATGCAAATGATTATATATTCTTGTCTTGTATAACTTATTTGAACATTGTTACTAATTAGGTATTATCTTCTTAATTAGGTGTGGAGATTGTCGCTCAGTGATGTGAGTCTTGAAATGCGTGCTCTTTCAATGGGTCCTAATCATATCATGCGTAAGTATAAACAACTTATCATTAATGGCTATAAGTTTAATATTCACAGTAGGTCCATAAATATGATAATTCAAAATAGTGATGTCATGTTGAGCGCCACAACTGGATGTTATACTAGCTCGAGGGATTCACAGTCCCGTATGAAAGATTTGAACTATTATAGCATGGTGGAGAAGATAGTCATCTTGGACTATTATTCTAAAGGAAGAATTACGTTTATGAAGTATGATTGGTTTGACAACTTGTCACAGTCTGGGATAAAGACTGATGAGTATGGTTTTACTCTCGTTAATATGTAATGCCATCTCCGCACTGAAGAACTGTATATACTTGCCTTCTAAGCTAGTCAAGTCTTCTACATTTATGATCCCTTGGAGCCTCAATGGGGTGTTGTTGTGAAGATGGTGCCTAGGCATAATTTTGATGATACCGAAGTTGATGATGATGTTGGACCATGCATACAAAGTGCTCCTCTAGGACAAAACTTATCTGATACTATCAAGGTCCCAGACATATTTGTCAGGAGCGATGGTGATGTCCATATTGCAGATGCCATTAGGCGATGACTTCAACATTCTGGTATAAATTATTAGAGTCTATTTATTGATGTGTTACTAATATTATTATTCAAAATGTTAAATTTGTTGCCCAGAGGTTGCAACCCCCGCCCCTCGAATGACTATGTAGAGCTCCACATCTGAGCCATACCGGTAGGCCGTGTCGTGCCATGCCATGGGCCGTGCTGTGCTAGTAGACCATGCTGTGCCTTGGGCCATATCGTGCCGTGCCATGCCTTAAGCTGGGCCATATCAGTAGGCCGTGCCGTGTCGTGCCATGCCATTGGTAGGTCGTGTCATGCCTTGGGCCATGTCATGCCGTGCCGTGCCATGCCATGCTATACCGTGCCATATCGGTAGTTCGTGCCATGGGCCGTGTCATGTCGATAGGCCATGCCATGGACCATGTCGGCCACTAAGAGAACCCCTATTTTGTTACTTTTGTTTATTGTATTGCATAGCGATAGACCCATCAATTGATTAGTGTACATAATCTTTGGCATACATATATTTATATGTAATTATACAAACGGTACCTAGGCATATCTTTGATTATTATTTAACATGTTATATTGATTAATGTTCATTAACATTGCAGATCACGATGCAACCGAAATGCCATCTAGCTTTCACCCCTGCCTCTCAATGGGTTATGCAGAGTTTAACATCTGAGGAGCAGTCAGAGCATACTCCATCCACCTCCGCATCAGCTGCTCAGAAACCTCCACCATCGGCATCTACTCTATCGGCAACATCTAGTACTCCATCAGTATCTGAGCCTCTACTATCATCCACATCTCTAACACATGCTACTCCATCGACATCTGAGTGTATATTTTTATTATATTATTTATTTATTTATTATATAATATTTGTATACTTATATATTTGCATAACGTATTTTCATTATAGATGCATTATCCAGTATGACATTTTGCGGTCCCACACATATGGTGTATGTGTGGATCTGCCAGCATCAGGTGATGGTATAGTATGATCCGGAGGGGAGGCTAGTAGGGGAGACCTCATGAGAAATGCATTTTTTTTTGGAGTGCTTGTGAGGCGGTCAGACATTATTCCTGTAGAGCTCAGAGACTGATAATTGATGGATGATACTGTCAGGGCTCGGATGTGGGAGGAGATATGGGTAGGTGCATCTTAATTATATTTATGTATTTTATATATTTACACTATGTTTGATTAGAATAATTTTATAACTGACTTTTGATAATTTTGTACAGAGGAGGTACGACTTTCTTGATCATGAGAGGGCTCAAGATGCCCGACTGAAGAAGATCAAAAAGTTGTACCAGGGCTATAAGGTCAAGCTCCATAGAAGATGGCTCGAGCACCGACGAGACACTCCAGAGGAGCTTGTTCCTTAGATACAAGACTATCCTCCGAGTCAGTGGGAGAGGATAGTTACACATAGAAGGAGCCAGAAGTTCAAGAAAAAATTACTAACTTTTAAATTTTTTAATATACTTAAAATTATATTTAAATATTTTTTAAATATTTATTATTTATTTGAATACTTATTAGGCTACCTTCCATCAAAAGTGAAAGAATCGGGCAGCCCAGGAGTATACGCACACTCTCGACCGTAAGTCTATGGCCAGTTGTGTACATAGAGAGATAATGAATTCTAAATCTTACTAGATAAATTAAATTGATATTTTTTTTTCATATTTCTGATAAACTGATCTATTGTTATAGCTGATGAGAAATGGAGTGATGTCCAACCATAGCAAGATCTTCCAATCCAACAAGAAGGGCAGGCCAATGAACACTATGATCGAAAGAATTTTTATAAGTATTAAATATATTAGTATATATGATTAGTATTATAATATTTTTTATAAAATTTTATTTATATTTATAATTATAGGATCAGTTAGATGCGCTCGTGAGTGAGGGTTCGGATCCCTTTAGCCCCCATGACCATCTGTCTCAGGTCTTGGGGCCTGAGCACTTTAAGATGATCCGATGTAGGCTCAAACATACACCGATCAGCTATTGGTCAGAGGCGAGCATCTCTTCATAAGCTTCTGGTATCGTCAGTCAGGAGGAGCTTGAGGCGGTATTGGCATGGACAGATCATGCTGTGATGTGGGCAGATCAGACTAAGGAGCATGCATCTCATCTAGAGGGCATCATGAAAGATATGGTGTTGATGCTCAACGTGCATTTTGGAGGTACCTTCATGGGCTTTGAGGATATGTTGGCGCGCATTCTAGCTCCAGCTCCTCCAGCTCTGGCTCCAATTCTAGTTCGTGCTCCATCTCACGGGAACGACGACGATGTAGATTTAGAAGACTTTTGATGTATTTTTTTTTAAAAAAATATTATAATAAATTTTATTTAATAATAAAATTTTAGTATTTTAGAAATATTTTTATGTTTATAATATTTTTTATGTTATATATCTCTACATTTGTCAGGTAAAATATATAAAAAATTAAAAATTTTATATTTTTTTAATTATTCAAAAGCTACGGTAGTGGTTTTACAACCACTGTCATAGACGTGCCAACTACTGTCGTAGGCAATGTATCAACCGCTGTATTAGACCTATGGCAGTGGTTACGTAACCACTTCCATAGACAAGCCTATGGTAGTAATTTCATAATCGCTATCATAGATCGATCTATCATAGTGATTCTATAATCGCTGCCATAGATAAGCCTATGGCAGCGGTTTGAAAACCGCTGCAATAGATGTCTATGGCAGTAATTTTTAAAATCATTATAATAATCGCTACCATAGATCTATGATGATGGCTACAGTAGCAGCGGTTAGCTAACCGCTGCCATATCCTATAGCAGTAATTTTTTGGACTATGACAGTGGTTACAAACCGCTGTCATAGTCCGATTCTGTAGTAGTGTGATGTATGTGGACCCATGAGTACAAGCACTAAAGATGGATATTTCTACTTCATAATCTTCATAGATGATCTATCGAGGTATGGATATGTCTATTTAATGAAGCATAAGTCGGAGTCATTTGAAATATTCAAACTATTTCATAATGAAGTAGAAAAGCAAACTGAAAAGAGTATTAAAATTCTTCGATCTGACCGAGGGGGTGAGTACCTTTCTAGTGATTTTCTAACATATCTTGGGGAAAATGAAATTCTCTTTCAATGAACTTCTCCTAAAATACTACAACATAATGGTGTGTCTGAAAGAAAGAATCGGATCCTATTGGACATGGTTCGATCTATGATGAAATTTGTCGATCTACCGATCTTCTTTTGGAGATATGCGCTCAAGTCAGCTTGTTATATTCTGAATAGGATTTCGAATAAGTCTGCTTCTAAAATGCCATATGAGATATGGACAGGATGTAAATCAGTACTCTTGTACCTTAGGATTTGAGAGTGTCCGATTTATGTCAAACATTTAGTATCAAACAAGCTCAGACCTAGGTTTGACAAGTGTAGCTTTATAGGGTACACAAAAAAGATCAAAGGATATTACTTCTACCTAGCTGATGAACAAAATATGTTTGTCAGCCTTAAGACAGTCTTTTTAGAAAAGAAGTTTCTTGGTGAAGGGACTAATGCCTCTAAGCTCAAACTTAAGAAAGTTTGATAGGTGGAAGAATCAATACAAGTAGCTGAATTTGAATCAGATTTGATTCGATCAGATCCGAAGTCTACTGAACCTGCACCCTTAAGGTGATCTGGTAGAGTATTACATCAGTCGGACATATACTATATTTCTTGATTCAGGATGGAGATCCTATCGAACTCGATGAGAACGATGAGGATTCAATCACCTACATGGATGCAATGAAGAGACCCGACTCTGAAAAATGGCTTGAGGTCATAAGATCCAAAATGGAGTCCATGAAGGTCAATGATGTATGGACATTGGTTGACTCATCCGAAGGGGTAAAACCCATAGGATGTAAGTGTATCTTCAAAAGAAAAAGAGGTGCAGATGCAAAGATAAAGATCTATAAAGTTCATCTGGTTGTCAAGGGATATCATCAACATTATGGTATTGACTATGTCGAGATATTTTTTTCTATGGCAATGCTCAAATCCATTCAAATCATGCTTGCAAAAGCTGCACATATGGATTATGAAATCTGGCAAATGGATGTGAAAATAACTTTCTTAAATGGAGAGCTAGCTGAAAAAGTATATATGATACAACCTAAAGATTTCACATTCATAGATGAGTCTAAGGTTTGCAAGCTTCAAATGTCTATTTATAGATTGAAGCAGGCATCTTGGAGTTGGAACATACATTTTGATAGGACGATCAAGACGTATGGCTTCGTTAAGAATGAAGAAGAGCCCTGCATACATAAGTGGGCTAATGGTCCAGCAGTTGTATTCCTTATTTTGTATGTGGATAGCATTCTCTTAATCGAAAATAATTTTTTTGCATTACAAGGAATAAAGATCTGGCTGTTGTCATAGTTCTTCATGAAGAATATGGGAGAAGCTTTCTATATCTTAGGGATGAAGATCTATAGAGATAGATCTAAAAGATTGCTTGAATTATCTCAATCTACGTATATAGATACTATACTGAAGAGGTTCAGCATGGAGAATTTTAAGAAGGGCTATCTACTAATAGGCTATGAAATTTCTCTCTCGAAGAGAGATTGTCCGACAACACCTCAAGAGAGAGAGCATATGAGTAGAATTTTATATGCTTCGACATTGAATTCTATTATGTCGCTATGACATGTACGCGATCAGATGTGGTATACTCACTAGGAGTAGCGAGTAGATACCAATCTGATCCAGGAGAGAACCACTGGAAGGTTGTTAAAACCATCCTAAAATATTTGAGAAATACTAAAAATCAGTGGCTTATTTATGATGGTTTGGACTTGAAACTTGGAAGATTTACGGACTTTAATTTCAATCTGATCATGATGACAGCAAAAGCGTGTCGAGGTATGTGTTTATTCTTAATGATGGTGTTATCTACTGGAAAAGTTTCAAGTAGCATATTGTAGTCGATTCAGTGTATGAGGCAGAATATGTTGCTGCATCAGGTGCTACCAAAGAAGCAATGTGGCTGAAGAAGTTTATCACCGAGCTTGGAGTAGCATCCTTCCTCGATGGTCCAGTTCTGCTCTTCTATGATAGCTCTGGAGCCATTGCTTAGGCAAAGGAATCCAAAGCATACCAGCGGATGAAGTACATTCTGCATCGCTTCCACCTTGTTCGGAAGATCATGGATCAAGGTGACATTGATCTTCAAAAGATTGACGGGAAGAAGAACCTAGCCAATCCATTCACTAAAGCCGTTGCAGTGAAGGAGTTCGATGACTTCAAGTCGAAGATGGATATACAATACTGCATCGATTGGCTTTAAGCCAAGTGAGAGATTGTTAGGAATAGTATCCTAAAGTCAATCATTAGTCTGTTAATGATTGAGCCAATTTATGTAATTATTTATGAATTATTAATTAAATAAAAGTTGTTTTATCTTTTTCATCATAAATCTTTTATTTTCTAATGAACTCCTGTATGATGTGATGAAGTCCATAGAATTATTTAGAATCGACAAAGAAGGATTTATTGTTTAGTTCTTAAAATAGTTTGCAATCAATGATACATTGTTATTAAGGATGATAATGTTTATCGAGTATAGATCGTTGTATATCATATAGGTTGATTGTCCTCTTAACGAAGGAGTGTGGGAACACTGGTATGGCATGCAGATGAGATGTAGGGGTACATCTACACTAAACGTGACTGACTCCAGAGCTTTTCTACTATCAAAAATTGCTCTGATAGAATATGGGCATCAGTGTCCCTCCGACCTGAGATCACCATGGTGACTTTCAAGCAACTCACTGTGCTTTGGTGCCGGACTATTTGAATTTCTAATTCAATGATGGAAGATTTTTAGGTACAGTCAAGTACTTGAGGAGTCGGTACGTGAGTTAAGATGGGATTGACCACTTCTGAACTCAAGAGCTATATTCAATAGTATTTTAATTTAGCAAAGCCTTGGCCAGGATAATCCTTGTGAGGGGTCACAGGACTAATTACTTTGAGAAACGATTTGGATGTATCTTTTAGGGTTGACAGTCAAATCCTAAAGTCATCCTATGCACAGAAGTCAAAGGAATGAATTATACGATAACCATATTCACGTAGGTTCTGAATATTGTGACTACACCATTCGGCCTATTCGAATGTTGGGTACCATTGCTAGATGGTCACTTCGATTAGTATAGAAAATTGATTTCTATGCTACTGGCTTAAGTTTGAATCTATGGAGTCACACACACTAGAGATTTCTACTCGATCTAATTACTGATTAATGAAAGATTATTAGTGATTTGATTGCTAATTAACTTAATTTGATTGAGTGATTATTTTTTATCAAAATCAATTGAATTGGATTCATTTCGATTTAACCCGATTAGGTTATGAGATGATATAATCATCAAGGAGGTTTGATCTCTGATTTGATCAGAGATTTGGTCTGATTAATTTTTGATTTGATTAGAATTTAACTAAGCCTAATTAAGTCTAAATAAGTTAGATTTATTCTGATCTAATTGGGCCTAACTATTTGGATTGGATTGGTTTAATTGAATGTCAAATAAAAGACTAGTTTGACTAATCTTTTCATACATCACATCATCAAAATATTATGCTATCTATTCTTCATGAGAATTGAGAATTCCCATGAAGAATTCCATGCACAAGAGGGTGCATGTCCTTCCTTCTCATGTCCCAAATGGATAGGTTTAATCTGGTTACAAGTTTAAGTCAAATAGGATTTAAGTTTGAATGGATAACCACTTAATCTAGATCTCTCCCTCATGCCTCTCTTATTTGTGCGCATCTATAAAATATCTAATTTTATGGGCATGCAGATAAGAACTCAGAAAAAAGAACGTGTGAGGAAAAGAAGAGAGAGTCTCTTCTCTGTGTGAGGAATTTTAGGCATACGGTTCTTGGATGAGTGCATATCCTAGAATCCATCTAGGATTTGGGTTCTAGATTATGAGCACCGAGGGTCATGAGTTCACAGATCTGGAAGGAGAACCTCCTGTATTTCTTATCTACATCAGCAAACTGGATCATTTGAAGAGCTGGTGAAGAAGATTGAAGGAGTTCAATCTAATATCAGCCATCAAAGGTTCCTACAGCGAGCTAGCACTCAAAAGAAACTAATCGAGATCAGGATCTCGTGTAGATCATCCATAGAGGTCAGATGTGTGTGTGGTTATGTCACAATAATCAGATCTATATTGAAGAGATCAGATTATGGAGATCATCTATCCATAAAAAGGTAATGTGTTTTGAACATGTAGAAGCAGTAAAATAATTTTACTGCACTTGATATTTTATTTTTCAGATATGCATGCATATATATGGACATTAAATCCTATATAGTGTAAGATTTTCATATTAGATCTATAGCTTTTATTATTAATATGATTAATAATCATTTTTGCTATGCAATCTTTGAAAAAAGTTTTCTAAATCAAAGCTAGAAATCCTACATGTTCCCTTCAATTATAGGTTAAAATTATAATATTATAGATTAAAATTATGATATTCTACCATAGAAAATATCCTCAAATTTAAAATATGATATTTTTTATTAAAATTATGATATTTTGCCAAAGAAAACATTCTCGAACAAAGAATTATTATATTTTTTTATCAAAATTATGATATTATAGATTAAAATTATGATATTCTACTAAAGAAAATATTCTTGAATGAATAATTATGATATTTTAGATCAAAATTATAATATTATAGATTAAAATTATGATATTTTGGCTATAAAAATATCCTTGAATGAAGTATTATGATATTCTAGATCAAAATTATGATATTGTAGACTAAAATTATGACATTCTATCAAAGAAAACATCATTGAATGATAAATTATAATATTCTGGATCAAAATTATAAAATTATAGATTAAAATTATAATATTCTATCTTAAAAAATATTCTTGAATGAAGTATTATGATATTTACATCAAAATTATAATATTATAGATTAAAATTATAACATTGTACTAAAAAAACAACATTGAATGAAAAATTATGATATTTATAATCAAAATTATGATATTATAGATTAAAATTATAATATTTTAACATAAAAAATATCTATGAATAAATTATTATGATATTTTAAATTAAAATTATAATATTATAGATTAAAATTATAACATGCTGTCATAAAAAATATTTTTAAATAAAAAAATTATAATATTTTGCATCAAAATTATAATATTATAGCCTAAATTTATGATATTCTACCATAAAAAATAACTTCAAATATAGAATTATAATATTTTAGATTAAAATTATAATATTCTATTATAAAAAATATTTAGAAATATAAAATTATGCATTTTGAATCAAAATTATGATATTATGATTAAAATTATAATATTCTATCATAGAAAATATCTCTGAATTAAAAATCATAACATTTTGGATAAAATTATGACATTGTAGGTTGAAATAATGATATTTGATCATAGAAAATATTTTTAAATAAATAATTAGGATATTCTAGATCAAAATTATTATATTATAGGTTAAATTATAACATTCGTGAAGGAAAATCTTGATTTTTTGGACCAAATTCATTCAGATCTGATCGGATCAAGAGATATATTTTAAAAAAAAAAAATTTTGATCCAAATCAGATCTGAGATATTTCA
This sequence comes from Cocos nucifera, assembly GCA_006176705.1. Lineage (NCBI taxonomy): Eukaryota > Viridiplantae > Streptophyta > Magnoliopsida > Arecales > Arecaceae > Cocos > Cocos nucifera. The sequence continues at coordinate 500,632 of QRFJ01000310.1, forward strand.
GATCTCATTCTTATTATTCTAATAATAAAATAAAATTTAAATAAATTAAATTTAATTTAAGTTATCTTGATGTAGGTAATTCTATTACCTGTTTGATGATCCTATAAGCAGCGAAAGGTTCTGAATCTAGCTACGCAAGTGCCTAACCTCTATCGATATCACTCAGACTGGATCTAAAGATTCTCTTTTTTTCTATCATGTCTCTAAAAATTAGATCTGAATCTGATTTGGAGGATCTTCAAAATAACTTTCGAAGATCAGTAGTTGTCCTTTATAGCAGCGCAACCTTCTAGCTTTCTGTCGTCTTTCTCTCATCTGGATTGCATCAACTTGGATCCCAAACCACTTTGGGCATGGAAAGGAGAGGGAGAAGATAACTTGGCATGGAGGAGGAGGAGAGAGGCAGCCTTGGGGTGTGGGAATTGTGTTCACACACACCTTGAGTTGGGCGCAGGGTCTTATTTATAGACTATGCATGATCCAACTCCTCTTTATCCCAACCAATCACAACCCTTTGTGAAATCAGATCTAAATCTGATTGGTGGGAATAGAGTCCCTTGGATTCCTCCTTAGATGGTGCCTAAGATCAGTCAAAACTTGGTTCTTAGGAGAAGTCTAATTGGAATCCAAAAAAGAGATGGAGTCCCTATCCAACAGGAACTCCTGAGCGCCTCAAACTTGGGCACACGCCAAGGGTGGCGTGCGCCCTCCTCCTTGCCAGGTTCTGGCAGGGGGACAGGCCCCCACCAGCTCTCCAATAGGTGCATGACATGTGGACAAAAGTCAAAGTGTCAATGGTCAACATTTGACCAGTCAAAGGTCAACTTTTGACCAAAGTCAAAGGACGAGAAATGGCAGGTGACCAAAAATGGCAGGTATTGTCTTACAAAATAAGACAATCCTTTTCTGACCTGGACTAGGCTCCAGTCAGACCAAGTGAAGGCCTCTGATTGAGCACAAACTCCTTTGGCTCAGTCAGGACAACTATTTATGATAGTAAAAGAAGAACGTTAGGTTCAATCGAGTGCTAGCACGATTTTCTTGAACCTAATTGAATCTCATTCAGATCAATTGAACTGGATTAGTTCAATTGATGATCACCAGATTCAAACCCTTGTTTGTGTGACCCAGTTAGGTTCAGTTCTGTATGGTAATGGGATATGTCATGATCTCTATCATCGACATCATCGAAACTCCTTTCGATGGATCAGAACTCTTCTGATTCGAACAGCTAGAATGATCGATCATCTAAATCATTCTAATTGCTCCCAAAATCCACCAGTGACACCTAGCAGTATATGGTGGCAACCCATCAGAGCTGAATGCGAACCTCTTGGTGCAGCTACCTGTGTGATTAAGTTCTTCTATCTTGAGCCCCGATCAGATTAGGGTTAAGGTGAACTCGTCAAACCCTAGTTTCTGTCATATGATGTAATCATTCGATTCAAGTCCGATGTGAAAACCTAAATAGAAACTCTTTCTATTATTTCACTCTGCCATGGCCATGGGCTTCTGGACTTGATTCTCATGATCATCATAGGGCTGCTCCTCTACCACCGAGGTAGATAGATTCCATCTTGATGCAATCCAGTTCCTACAATGAACATGCTATAGCCAACATACACCTCAGGTTTCCATATGGCTAGGAGACCGAGTAATGGTGTAGTCAAACTATAACACCCTCAAGGTGAACTGCCGATGCACCTCAGGTCAAAGAACCAGACACACCACTGCAGCATCGAGTCAGTCATTGACGAGAAGGTAGACTCTTCCTAATGACTACTCGAGGTGGTCACGCTCAGTGCCCTCGTTCTCTAACGAGTACCTATACTCTCGCTCCGGTGTCTCCACACCGTAGACTCAAGACTCATCTACTAAAGAGAAGCGATTGTACACCAACCTTCCGGATCAATCACCATCCTCGTGATGATCCTATGGTCGGAAGCATTTTATGAGTTAATAATGATTATTCATGTCTTAAATTTTCAACTCTTGAAAATATGAATTATCATTACCATTAACTCAAAGGATGTATCACAGACACTAAATACACATATGTGATAGAAAATAACCCATTTTATTGATTTTAGTCAAAATTATAATTTTGCCCCTAGAAGTGTATTACAAGTGTCAGCCAATTCTGGCTTCTAGGGCACATATATCTAACAATCTCCCACTTGTCCTAAAGCCAATTGGCTACAAGTCTAAGTCCCATCTTCTCAAGGTGGGCTTCGATCTTCTGCTGGCCCAATGGCTTTGTAAGTGGGTCTGCCACATTATCTGTGGAGTTGACTCTCTTGACCTCGACGTAACCCTTCTCGAGGTAATCGTGGATGAGGTGGTATCGCCGCTCAATGTGCTTGGATTTTTGGTGAGACCTCGGCTCCTTAGCAAGGGCTATGGCGCCATTGTTGTCGCAGTATAGAGGAATGGCATCTGATGGCATTACTCCTATTTCTGCAGCAAACTTCTTATACCAGAATGCTTCCTTCGCAGCCTCTGATGCAGCGATATATTCTGCTTCCATGGTGGAATCTGCTATCACGGTTTGCTTGGAACTCTTTCAGCTGACAGCACCACCATTGCACACAAACAGACTCCCAGATGTCGACTTTCGATCATCTATATCGGACATGAAATTCCGAGTCTGTGTATCCCTGGACTTGGAGTTCTCCATTACCAAAGACCAACATCATATCCTTAGTTCTTCTTAAGTACTTAAGGATACATTTCATAGAAGTCCAGTGTTCTTCACCTGGATTTGACTGATATCTGCTTGTGACACTCACAGCATGGGCTATATCAGGTCGTGTACATAGCATGGCATACATGAGGCTCCCTATTGCAGAAGCATAAGGGATCTTGCTCATGCGTTCTATTTCCTCAGGTGTGCTAGGGCACATCTTCTTGGAAAGATGAATACCATGTCTGAAGGGTATTAATCCCCTCTTAGAGTTTTCCATACTAAACCTCTTTAGTACTTCCTCTATGTACATCTTCTGTGAAAGTCCTAGCATCCTATTCGGTCTATCCCTATAGACCTTAATTCCTAGAATAAAGGATGCTTCACCTAGGTCTTTCATGGAGAATTCCTTGGACAACCATATTTTGACTGTCGTCAACATGGGAATATCATTCCCAATAAGGAGGATGTCATCCACGTACAATACGAGGAAGACAACAGCGCTCCCACTGACCTTTTTGAAAACACACGGTTCCTCTTCATTTTTGATGAAACCAAACTTTTTGATCACATCATTGAAATGAGTGTTCCAGCTCCGAGATGCTTGCTTAAGTCCATATATGGACCTTTGCAGCTTGCAAACCTTGTGATCAGTATCACTGGATGTGAAACCTAGCGGCTGTTCCATATAGATATCTTCCTCAAGATATCCATTTCAAGAATGCCGTTTTCACATCCATTTGCCATATTTCATAATCGAAATAGGCTGCAACGGCAAGCAATGTGCGGATGGATTTTAGCATAGCCACTGGGGAAAAGGTATCCTGATAGTCAATGCCTTCGCATTGACTATAACCTTTTGCCACTAGTCTAGCCTTGAATGTCTCCACATTTCCATCTGCACCAATCTTTCTCTTGAAGATCCATTTACACCCAATAGGTACTATACCTTCTGGTGGATCTACCAAGGTCCAGACTTGGTTTGAGTGCATCGAGTCAATTTCTGACTGCATTGCCTCTAGCCATTTCTCGGAGTCGATATCTGATATCGCCTCGTTGTAGGTTTTGGGATCATCACCATGAGCACCATTACCTACGAGGAACATTTTCTCTACTTCCTCTGAAATAATACCTAAGTATCTTTCAGGAGGACGGAAAACTCTTTCCGATCTACGAGGTGGAGGAGGTAGTGTTCTTATTGGCTCAACCTGATTTGGTTCCAATTGGTCCTTAGCTCGTTGTACTTGTGAGACTTTCTCATCAAGCTTAATCTGCTTTCCAATGCCGCTATCTTGAATAAACTATTTTTCAAGAAAGATGGCATGTCGACTCACAATCACATTGTGGTCTTCTGGAATGTAGAAATAGTATCCTAATGACTCTTTAGGATATCCTATGAATCGAGCTCTGAAGGACCTAAACTCTAACTTGTCCGCTTGTTGTCTTTTGACATGAGCCGGACAACCCCAAATTCTGAGATGACTCAGACTTGGTTTCTTACCGTGCCATATCTCATACGGTGTGGTAGGAACGGTTTTAGAGGAAACCCTATTCAGTAGATAAATTGAAGTTAACAATGAATGTCCCCAAAGAAAATCAGGGAGGTCTGTGAAGCTCATCATGGATCGGACCATATCCAATAGAGTCCGATTTCTCCATTCTGAAACTCCGTTGAGTTGAGGTGTTCCTGGTGGAGTCCATTGAGAGACTATGCCATTTTTCTTGAGATAGTCTAGGAATTTTCGGCTAAGGTATTCACCTCCTCGATCTGATCGAAGAACCTTAATGGATTTTTCAGTTTGTTTTTCTACTTCATGTCTGAATTCTTTGAACTTTT